>CM055277.1:28454959-28974953 GCA_029237695.1 Conchocele bisecta
CCGAGTATAGCACTCAGATCATTCGGCCATCACACCAGGACTTACTTTAGCACTTGATCAGTCGGCCATCGCACCAGGACTAGTATAGCCACTCAATCAGTCGGCCATCACACCAGGACTAGTATAGCACTCGATCAGTAGGTCATCGCACCGGGACTAGTTTATAACTTGATCAGTCGGCCATCGCACCAGGACTAGTTTAGAACTTGATCAGTCGACCATCGCACCAGGAATAGTTTAGCCCTTGATCAGTCGGCCATCGCACTGAGACTAGTTTAGCCCTTGATTAGTCGGCCATCGCACCAGGACGACTAGTATAGCATCGATCAGTCGGCCATCGCACCAGGACTAGTTTAGTGGTGGTCGGGGGTGGGGGGTGTGTTGTGTAGTCATAGACAAAAACTGGTGGTGGTGGTGATACACATTGTTCCCACTGTGGGATATAGACCGGAACTTTTAGGACGCCAAATGTAGATGGCTGGTGTGTGTGGGGGATCAGTTGTTTGTGTCCCCGGCGGTGGTGCGGAGTACAATGATGAATTACTGATGAATTACTGTATTGAACACACATGTATATGCACTGTGATACCGTACTTCACAATCCTCAGTTTTAAATTGTTTCTGTATCGTAAAACTGAACATTTATTCATTTTGAAAAACTTAAAATTAAAATTGTGGCAGATGATCGAAATGAAAACCGGATGTTTACATGCGAAATGAACCGGTGCATCGGTATATTTTAACCGCACGATGACCCACTGTATATTCATACCATATCGTACGGATATATCGTATATACGAACGGATATCGTATGTTTTTGTATAATATTCGTATAGTACGTTTGTATAATGTAAACCAAACTGTACTATGCGATGATACGGTAAGTTTTTAACGGAAATAGCGAAAGAATGACCGCACAAACGGTATCGCGAAAGAATGACCGCACAAACTGGACCGCGAAAGAATTACCGCACAAACGGTATCGCGAAAGAATGACCGCAACAACGGGACCGCGATTGGACCGCAATTAGACTGCAATTTCAGAGCGGACGAATTGCAATTCAACGACCGCTGGATTGCAATTCTTGGTAAGTGAATCGCAGGCGGGAGTGTAGTATTTCACCATGCCCAGTACGTATAGCACTTGATTAGTTGGCCATCACACCAGTACTACTTTAGCACTTGATCAGTTGGCCATCGCACCAGGACTAGTATAGCACTCGATCAATCGGCCATCGCACCAGGACTAGTTTATAATTTGATCAGTCGGCCATCGCACCAGGACTAGTTTAGAACTTGATCAGTCGACCATCGCACCAGGAATAGTTTAGCCCTTGATCAGTCGGCCATCGCACTGCGACTAGTTTAGCCCTTGATTAGTCGGCCATCGCACCAGGACTAGTATAGCACTCGATCGGTCGGACATCGCACCAGGACTAGTTTAGAACTTGATCAGTCGGCCATCGCACCACGACTAGTTTAGAACTTGATCAGTCGGCCATCGCACCAAGACTAGTTTAGTCCTTGATCAGTCGGCCATCGCACCAGGACTAGTTTAGAACTTGATCAGTCGGCCACCGCACCATGACTAGTTTTGCCCTTTCTCAGTCGGCCATCGCACCAAGACTAGTTTAGAACTTGATCAGTCGGCCATCGCACCATGACTAGTTTAGAACTTGATCAGTCGGCCACCGCACCAAGACTAGTTTTGCCCTTGCTCAATCGGCCATCGCACCAGGACTAGTTTAGAACTTGATCAGTCGGCCATCGCACCACGACTAGTTTAGAACTTGATCAGTCGGCCATCTCACCAAGACTAGTTTAGCCCTTGCTCAGTCGGCCATCGCACCTGGACTAGTATAGCACTCGATCAGTCGGCCATCACACCATGACTAGTCCTAGTGACTTGATCAGTCGGCCATCGCACCAAGACTGTTTAGTGTAGCCTTGAGTTTCTTGATCAGTCGGCCATCGCACCAGGATTTAGCTAGTTTAGAACTTGATCAGTCGGCCATCGCACCACGACTAGTTTAGAACTTGATCAGTCGGCCATCGCACCAAGACTAGTATAGCACTTGATCAGTCGGTCATCGCACCTGGACTAGTTTAGCACTTGATCAGTCGGCCACGTCATCCTGCGTTACAGACTGAAGTGGTGGTCGGGGGGGGGGGGGTAGTGTAGTCATAGACAAAAACTGGTGGTGGTGGTGATACACATTGTTCCCACTGTGGGATATAGACCGGAACTTTTAGGACGCCAAATGTAGATGGCTGGTGTGCGTGGGGGATCATTGTTTTGTGTCCCCGGCGGTGGTGCGGAGTACAGTGATGAATTACTGTATATTGAACACACATGTATATGTACAGTGATACCGTACTTCACAATCCTCAGTTTTAAATATTGTTTCTGTATCGTAAAACTGAACATTTATTCATTTTGAAAAACTTCAAATTATGGCAGATGATCGAAATGAAAACCGGATGTTTACATTCGAAATGAACCGGTGCATCGGTATATTTTAACCACAGGATGACCCACTTTATATTCATACCATATCCGTACGGTTATATCGTATATACGAACGGATATCGTATGTTGTATAATATTCGTATAGTATGTTTGTATAATCACTGATAATGTAAACAAACTGTACTATACGATGATACGGTAAGTTTTTACCGGAAATAGCGAAAGAATGACCGCACAAACGGTATCGCGAAAGAATGACCGCACAAACTGGACCGCGAAAGAATGACCGCACAAACTGTATCGCGAAAGAATGACCGCAAAAACGGGACCGCGTTTGGACCGCAATTAGACTGCAATTAGACTGCAATTCCAGAGGGGAAGAATTGCAATTCAAGGACCGCTGGATTGCAATTCTTGGTAAGCGAATCGCAGGCGGGAGTGTAGGACCACCAAACTTTCACAGCTTCATAATCAAGGGGTGCCCACCACATATCACTATCCAACATGTTACTTTTTTTTTAACTTGACCCATTTTTTCCGCGTAGTCGACTTAGCCATTTTCAATGTTAAGTTTTCGCGTTTACAATGTTAAGTTTTCGTGTTTAAGTCCATTTCTTTGGTACTGTACCACCTAGGACCACCAAACTTTCACAGCTTCATAATCAATAAGGGGGTACCCAAACCAATATCACTATCCAACATGTTACTCTTTTTTTTTAACTTCACCCTTTTTTTTCCGCGCAGTCAAACTTAGCGATTTTCAATGTTAAGTTTTCGCGTTTTACAATGTTAAGTTTTCGTGTTTAAGTCCATTTCTTATTTTTTTGGTACTGTACCACCTAGGACCACCAAACTTGCACAGCTTCATAACCAAGGGGTGCCTACCACATACAACTATCCAACATGTGACCACCATTTTTTTACCTTCACCTATTATTTCTACGTAATTGACTTAGCCATTTTCAACGTTAACTTTTTAACGTACGTCTGGTTAGAGTTTTTTGGTTTAAAACTTTTTCGTTATACTATATCTCTGCAACTGCTTCGCCCATTACCTTGAAACTTCACATGGGTGTTTATCATCATCCATATTTTCATTCTAACCCCCAACCGTGCGGCCCCTGTGCCCAATGTCAAGGTCAAATTACTTTGAATTTTTTTGTTAAAGTTTTTTTCGTGTACTATATCTCTGCAACTGCTTCACCCAATACCTTGATACTTCACATGGGTGTTTATCATCATTGTCGCACCTGCTTGCGGAAAGCGCGATCCTGTGCCCAATGTCAAGGTCAAATTACTTTAAATTTTTTTGTTAAAGTTTTTTCGTGTACTATATCTCTGCAACTGCTTCACCCAATACCTTGATACTTCACATGGGTGTTTATCATCATTGTCGCACCTGCTTGCGGAAAGCGCGATATCGTCAGCATTTTGGCATACGTCCGTCCGTTCGTCCGTGTGTCCGGTTAAAGTTTTTGGTTAAAATTGTTCCATCTACTATATCTATTTTTTTAGTGTCCATGCCTCGCCCCAAGGCGCGACATGCAGGCCACGGCCATCTAGTCTACAAAAGGGGGTAGTTAGGGTTATCCAAGTGTTATGCTTGGATGGCCTTGTGCTTTGCCTCGTTTCTTGTTGTCTAGTAGCATAAGGTCGTAAGTGCTATATACATACTATTCACCTGACCACTTACAGGTAATTTATACAGGTAAATGATTATATTACATTTCCGTAAACTGTGTTGAAAATATTGTGGCAATATGTGGACCTGTGCATATATGATATGCAGATAAATATAGGACTATTAAAAAACATTTTGGGCTCCAGTAGGAGCATTATTTTTTTATTTTTTTTTTATTTAATTTTTTTTTTCCTTTTTTTTTACATTCTTTTTCAATTTTTTAACTGACCACTAACTTATTACAGGTAATTTATACAGGTACATTATTACATTTCCGTAAACTGTGTTGACAATATGGTGGCAGTATGTGGACCTGTGCAGATATATGTAGATAAATATAGGACTATTAACAAAAATTCTGGGCTCCAGTAGCGAGCATTATTTTTTTAAAAAAAAATTTGTATATTACATTTCCGTAAACTGTGTTGAAAATATTGTGGCATTATGTGAACCTATGCAGATATATGTAGATAAATATATGACTATTAAAAATAAATTCTGGGCTCCAGTGGCAAGCATTATTATTTTTAATTTTTAAACTTTTTTTTTCCACTTTTTTTTCGAATTCTTTTTCAATTTTTGTCTAGTAGCATAAGGTCATAAGTGCTATATACAGATTATTATCATATAATAAAACAAGTATTGACTAGTGAGCCATAGAATATGATATTCTATGGCTCACTAGTCAATAATTGTATAATATGTTCGGGCCAGTGAAAATTGCTTTCGGGCCCAGGCTCGAGGTCAAGGCGAGGCATCTGATTCTGCGGAATTCTTCTTTACTTATCTCCCTTTGCTGTTTCGTGCTCTGATTTTGTATCCAGAGCATAACTCAAACACCCTTTGGAATATTGTTATGCCCCACCACGATAGTGGAGGGGGCATTTAATGTTACCCTGGTCCATCCGTCCGTCCGCACACACAAATGGGTACTTGTTGTAAGCGTACAGGGATCTTATTGGGTAGAGTTAGGATAGTGTTGGGTACTCTTGTTGGGTATTTTTATAGTGTAAAAAAAACAACAAGTATTCATTCGTAGGAATGTGCGTCCCGTCCTCCCGTCCGTCCGTCCGTCCGTCCGTCCGTCCGTCCGTCACAAAACTTTAACACTCGGGTAAATGTCTCATAATTTCTTAATCCTTTGACCGATCTCCTTCATATTTCATATACACATTGCTCTAATGGTCCTCTACCGCCCTAATGGTCCTCTACTAACTTGGAATTTGGCCTCATTTATTATCAAAGCGATATGTGGGACATCCGTGTTCTATGAACACATTTTCTAGTTTATTAAACTTCACACATGCATAGAAGACGACCCAAAGGTGTGTCGCACGTAAGAATGACAACTCTTGCGTCGTTAATTTCTTAGTTATCTCCCTTTGTTGTTTCGTGGACTGATTTCGTGTCCGGAGCATAACTCGAATACCGTTTGGAATATTTTCATGAAACTTCACACATGCATAGACCACGACCCTAAAGGTGTGTCACGCAAGAATGACAACTTTGCATCACTAATTTTTTAGTTATCTCCCTTTGTTTTTCCGTCACTGATTTTGTCTCCGGAGCATAACTCGAACACCCTTTTTTCAAACTACTTGTGTATCTGGGGAGGGTGATACACATGCGCTTGTCGACAAGCGTCCATTTCTAGTTATTTTTAATTTTTAAACTTTTTTTTCAATTTTTTTTTTTTCATTTTTTTTTCAAACTCTTTTTAAATTTTTGTCTAGTAGCATAAGGTCGTAAGTGCTATATACAGACTATTATCATATAATAAAACAATTATTGACTAGTGAGCCATAGAATATAATCTGATATTCCATGGCTCACTAGTCAATAATTGTATAATATGTTCGGGCCAGTGAAAATTGCTTTCGGGCCCAGGCTCGAGGTCAAGGCGTGACAAGGCGAGGCATTTGATTCCGCGGAATTCTTGTTTACTTATCTCCCTTTGTTGGTTCATGCTCTGATTTCGTATCCAGAGCATAACTTGAACACCCTTTGGAATATTTTTATGCCCCACCACGATAGTGGAGGGGGCATTTAGTGTTACCCTTGTCCGTCCGTCCGTCCGCACACACAAATGGGTACTTGTTGTAAGCGTATGGGGATCTTATTGGGTAGGGCTAGGATAGTGTTGGGTACTCTTGTTGGGTATTTTTATACAGTAAAAACCCAACAAGTATTCATTCGTAGGAACGTGCGTCCCGTCGTCCGTCCGTCCGTCCGTCCGTCCGTCCGTCACAAAACTTTAACACTCGGGTAAATGTCTCATAATTTCTTCATCCTTCGACCGATCTGCTTCATATTTCATATACACATTGATCTGATGGTTCACTACTGCCCTGTGCCAAATCCTCATTCGTCCTGCCCCTGCCAAGCCCAGGGTCAAGGTCACATACTTGGTGCTTCAAAAACTTTAACGCTCGGGTTAATATCTTATAATTTCTGTTTTCTTTCACGGATCAGCTTCATATTTCATATACACATTGCTCTAATGGTCCTCTACCGCCCCGTGCCAAATCCACGTTCGTCCTGCCCCCGCCAAGCCCAGGGTCAAGGTCACATACTTAGTGCTTCAAAAACTTTAACGCTCGGATAAATATCTTATAATTTCTTATTTCTTTCATGGATCATCTTCATATTTCATATACGCATTGCTCTAATGGTCCTCTACCGCCCTGTGCAAAATCCACGTTCGTCCTGCCCCCAGGTAAATATCTTATAATTTTTCTTTCCATTCACGGATCAACTTCATATTTCATATACGCGTTGCTCTAATGGTCCTCTACCGCCCTGTGCCAAATCCACGTTCGTCCCACCCCCGCCAAGCCCAGGGTTAACATCACATACTTAGTGCTTCAAAAACTTTAACGCTCAGGTAAATATCTTATAATTTCTGTTTTCTTTCACGGATCAGCTTCATATTTCATATACGCGTTGCTCTAATGGTCCTCTACCGCCCTGTGCCAAATCCACATTCGTCCTGCCCCCGCCAAGCCCAGGGTCAAGGTCACATACTTGGTGCTTCAAAAACTTTAACGCTCAGGTAAAAGAAAATTTTGACTTGGAATTTGGCCTCATTTATTATCAAAGCGATATGTGGGACATCCGTGTTCTATGAACACATTTTCTAGTTTATTAAACTTCACACATGCATAGAAGACGACCCAAAGGTGTGTCGCACGTAAGAATGACAACTCTTGCGTCGTTAATTTCCCTTTGTTGTTTCGTGCACTGATTTCGTGTCCGGAGCATAACTCGAACACCCTTTGGAATATTTTCATGAAACTTCACACATGCATAGACCACAACCCTAAAGGTGTGTCACGCAAGAATGACAACTCTTGCATCACTAATATTTTAGTTATCTCCCTTTGTTTTTTCCGTCACTGATTTTGTCTCCGGAGCATAACTCGAACACCCTTTTTTCAAACTACTTGTGTATCTGGGGAGGGGGATACACATGCGCTTGTAGACAAGCGTCCATTTCTAGTTATTTAGTGGAATAGCGAACGGTGCAGGGTTTATTTGACTTGTCTTCACTAAACTTTGTACAACTAAAATGGTCGTAAGTACAAATTTAGGATCGTCTGGAAATTTCAATTGATGGATTTACATTTATTGAGCATAGGCTGCATATGCAGCTTATGCTCAATAAATGTAAATCCAATAATTGTTTATAAGAAAACAATGTTAATGCAAATTTACGGACAACCATACTTTTGCGGTTAGTAACGTTTTAGTCGTACTAAGTTTAGTGAAACGCCCCCCAGATCCTGATCAGACCTGATGGCATGTCTCATATAATTCGTCACAGACATTGACCGCTCTATTTCAGGGTGACGTGGAGTCGGTGGTGGACGACGACAGTATATCGATACCGTCGACAGTGCAGGCATTCAAGGATACGCAGTCACAGGACACCCTTTCTGTCGATAGCCGCGACAGTTTGCTCACAGATAGAAGAAAAGGAAGGTACAAATGCATACACAGCCCACCAGTTGCTGACAAACAGACATCCCCCACACCCTACATCCCCCACACCCACCGTACATCCCCCCATTACCATCAACTCCCGGCTAAGAATAGCGTCCTTATGACAAACTTTACTACCTTCATAGCATCAAATCAGTTTTGATTTTTAGCAGTAATGAAATTCCATCAAATATTGATCAATCAATATTTGATGGAATTTCATTAAATAAATTTTTGGGGAGGTTGACTTCTTTGTACAGTTCAATGTTCGTGGAACGCCACCTCTCTACAGCAACCCACTCTCTGTAACAACCACTATTTTATATCCCGAATGGAGAATTGCCTCTATATTTAACCTTCCTACAACAGCCACCTCTCTACAGCAACCCACTGTCTGTAACAACCACTATTTTATATCCTGAATGGAAAATTGCCTCTATATTTAACCTTCCTACAACAGCCACCTCTCTACAGCAACCCACTCTCTGTAACAACCATTATTTTATATCCCGAATGGAGAATTGCCTCTATATTTAACCTTCCTACAACAGCCACCTCTCTACAGCAACCCCCTCTCTGTAACAACGACTATTTTATATCTTGAATGGAGAATTGCCTCTATATTTAACCTTCCTACAACAGCCACCTCTCTACAGCAACCCACTGTCTGTAACAACCACTATTTTATATCCCGAATGGAGAATTGCCTCTATATTTAACCTTCCTACAACAGCCACCTCTCTACAGCAACCCACTGTCTGTAACAACCACTATTTTATATCCCGAATGGAGAATTGCCTCTATAGTTAACCTTCCTACAACAGCCACCTCTCTACAGCAACCCCTTCTCTGTAACAACCACTATTTTATATCCCGAATGGAGAATTGCCTCTATAGTTAACCTTCCTACAACAGCCACCTCTCTACAGCAACCCCTTCTCTGTAACAACCACTATTTTATATCTTGAATGGACAATTGCCTCTATATTTAACCTTCCTACAACAGCCACCTCTCTACACCAGCCAGTTATGTGTCTTCCCATGGGTGGCTGTTACAGAGAGGTTGCACTGTATTTACATTTTGTTTTCTCAGAAAAAAGCGGGCCAAGTTGAAACCGGTCCATGGGTCGGTGTTAAAACCCAGCAAGCTAAAAAGTATAGCTGCCCAACTACAGTCTGCTGCTGTAAGTAATTTATATGGACGGTCAGCTGATAAATGTGGCGGGTACCGGAGAAATAGGGCTTATGGGGTTTGTGACCAGTGTAGCTTCTAAGCAAACAGTGTAGATCCAGATCAGACTGTGTGGATGCACTGGCTGATCTGGATATTAAACTGTTCGCCATTTCATTAATGAAATACATGTGATGCTTCTAACAAGCAATGTAGATCGCTATCAAGCTACAGGAGTGTGCTATGGCGAACAGTGCAAATCCTGATCAAACTGTGCGGATGCACCGACTGATCTGGATATCAGACTGTTCGCCATTTCATTAATGAAATACCTGTGATGCTTCTAACAAGGAATGTAGATCGCTATCAAGCTACGGAAGTGTGCTGGTGCGTGGTGGTCAGGTGAATGCAACGGCGTAAATTAATGGTTCCTCCTTTAATATAGGAATCACAATTTACCTGGTTTGGCCCTCAGGTACGTTTTCATCTTTGGCTCTTTTGTTACCTGGGAGTTGAATTGGGAATAAACCATTATAAAAATGGTAAGATTATTACTGATCCTACTGCTGTTGGGAGGGGGGCCAAGTGATTCTGGTGTGGCGAGGACCTGGCATCAGATCAGGATTATTCTGATTTCAGGGCTGAATATATAGTTCTTTTTATTGTAAATATTCAATTCTGATTTTCGTATTTTCCCCCCATTTGTACAGATAATATATGGGATTTAATACTAAACCCATTGAATGCCTTAATGACCTTAGCTGTTGATAGGCTGTTAAACCCCAGCAAACAAACAAACAAAAATGCAGATGTCCGAAGGTACAAAATCAAATGTTGTGTCTCATATGTAAGTAATATATGAAAATGGGGGTAAAATCATGTTAATCTCCAGTTTTCCTTTTATTGAATATCTTTACGCAAATATTGTGTTTGTCTATTTGCAGGACAAGGTGGATGCTGGGATGGCTACTGCTATGGTAGGTGGGTGTCAGGTGGGAGCATGTGATGGGTAATTTAACGATCGGGGTTCATCCTTACCGGGTGTCCGGTGGGAGCATGTGATGGGTAATTTAACGATCGGGTTTCATCCTTACCGGGTGTCCGGTGGGAGCATGTTGATGTGTTTACGATCGGGGTTCTCCTTACCGGGGTGGAGGTGGAGCTGTGTGGGTAATTTAACGATCGGGGTCCATACGTGTGTTTCGTGGGAGCATGGTGCTGTATAACGATCGGGTTTATCCTTACCGGGTGCCGGTGGGAGCTGTGTGTAATTTAACGATCGGGGTTCATCCTTAGGGTGGCATTGGGAGCTGTGGGAATTTGTGGGGGTATTACGGGTGTCGGTGGGAGCATGGTGATGTATGTAATTTAACGAATCGGGGTTCTCCTTACCGGGTGTGGTGCAGGTGGGAGCATGTGATGTGTTAATTTAACGATCGGGGTCATTCTTAGGGTGGGGCCAGGTGGGAGCATGTGATGGGTAATTTAACGATCGGGGTTCATCCTTACCGGGTGTCCGGTGGGAGCATGTGATGGGTAATTTAACGATCGGGGTTCATCCTTACCGGGTGTCCGGTGGGAGCATGTGATGGGTAATTTAACGATCAGGGTTCATCCTTACCGGGTGGGAGCATGTGATGGGTAATTTAACGATCAGGGTTCATCCTTACCGGGTGGGAGCATGTGATGGGTAATTTAACGATCAGGGTTCATCCTTACCGGGTGGGAGCATGTGATGGGTAATTTAATTAGCGTTTAATTATCGTTTAATTATTATAAATAATTAAAAAATGTCATTTTGCATATGAAAATAGCCTGATACCACCGCGGCGCGTCACTATCAGTAAAATAAATATTACTAAATGATTATATCTGTATAGCGGGCACTCTTAATTTTTGGAACTGGTGGAATAGTGACACAATTATACACTTATTTAATTCCTATAAGGAACAGTTTGTGCCTATTGAGTGGGAATGTACCTTTAATATTGTTCTTCTATTACAGGCTGTAGACAGCCTTATCGCCGTAGGAACATCACACGGTCTTGTCCTTGTATTTGGTATGTCACAATTATTCCATAGACCAGGGGCTCGTTTCACTAAACTTTGTACGATAAAATTGTTTGTACGAAGATTCTTGCAATTTTATTTCACAGATTATTATTTTTCACAAATTTTTACCAATGTCCACGTACGTATAAGAGTAATAACATGTGAACGAATTGACCAAAGATTTGCCAACATCGACTACTAATGCTCTTTCACATTTACAAACTTCTTAATTGTTCAAAGTTTAATGAATCGGGCCCCGGTTCTATAAATAGATTACTGATCTTGGAAAATCAACAGTAGTAATCATTAATTTTCCAGATAAGTTTCGTACCTAAAGAGTATTATACCCCAGATTTCAAATTCAATGCATATTTTAAATTTACAAATGTATTATTGATTTTCTTCCTTATTAAATATTATGGAACAAATGACAAAAAAAAACAATTAAAAAATAAAAAATTCACTTATTTGAGCTTCAAAAAGCAAACACACTGTTTGCTTTTTGCAGCTCAACTAAGTAAATTTCAACTTTATGACAGTATTTTCACTACTTAATTTGAAAATCAGTGCATATTTCCACATTGCTGTGAGTATTTTGTACTCCTACTTTTGATAATCAATGCGTATTCTGCTAAAATAAGTGCGTAAAATACGCCAATACACACCTTATCTGGAGCTCTGTGTTAGATATGGCGGAATTTGTCAGTTTGACGTCGCATTACCATGATAGTATATTGTTAATTAAAACACAACCTACTTGGAATTTGATGAAATCAAATTTGTCAGTTTGGTTGATATGCATCGACTGCAGTGCGTAAAATGAAACAACACATATGAGACCCGCTATGTGATTTTGTACCTTCGGACATCTGCATACTTTAATGAAATACGTTACAAAATTTACAATATTTTCCGTAAATGACGTCAAAAGTTGACAAAGTTTTCAGAGGACGTCCTCTGAAAATTTTGTCAACTTTTGCCTTTATTTATGAAAAATATTGTAAATTTTGTAAACGTATTTAATGAAATTACGCAGATGTCCAAAGGCACATAATCACATAGCGTGTCTCATATGTGGCTTTGACAGGAGAAATGGGGCTTATGGGTTATGTGGTCAGTTTAGCCCCAGATCAGTCTGCAGTCCCCAGGGTGTCCGGCTTAGAGAGGTTTCACTGTAAATCAGGCATTTGATCATTCTGAGTCACAGTTGTGTGCTATGCGATCACGAACAGACATTATCACCTGAGATAAATGACCAGGAAACCCATCAAAAATAAGATCACAGGTGTTTCCTTGGTGTCTGGTTTAGAGGGGTTTCACTGTATTCTTAATTGTGTCCGTGGCTGGAGAAATGGGGCTTATGGGTTTTGCGACCAGTGTAGATCCAGATCAGCCTGTGCATCCGCACAGTCTGATCAGGATCTTCACTGTTCGCCATTCCGTCGGCTGTCGTGCTTCTAACAAGCATTATAGATGGTTATCATGCTATTTGATCAGGAGCTACACTGGTCAGATATACCATCAGCCCCATTTATCCAGTCACAGCCAGAAATTATGAGCCCCCCTGTATTGAGCCTACAACATCTAACATACTATTTTACTATTGTTTTTATTCTTCATCTACATAGCTTGGACATAAATGATATTCTTTTGTGTCGGTGGGCCGTTAAGCACCATTCCATTCCCTGTATTGAGCTGTAGCCGATTTTGCCAAAATTGCAAAGTATACTTATCTAGCTAAGCACACTTTGAGGGAGACATTTTCAACTTAAGGATACATTTATTAATTTGTATGATTCTGCATTTATTAACACATTATCACAGCCATTTTGCTGTGATAATGTAATAAATTCAGCATAATAATTCTACATACTTTTAATCATCAAATATATGTAGTTTTCAGGGTTGGCAATTTCCCAGGAAATAAGAGTATTTTCCAGGACGGCGGGAAATACCGGGAAATATTGGGAAATACCGGGAAATATGAAACGACTAGTTTTTTATGAAATAATGCAGTTTGGGAAAAATAAATGATTACTCCCTATTTGAGTACTTCGCTAGATAACTATACTTAGCAATTTTTGCGAAATCGGCTACTGGTTGTGTTGGTAGATCCGAAGCAGGTGTTAAAGTGGTGTCTCGGCAGCACGGCCGTGGGGAACCAATACGGGGCGGTGTCCGCCCTTAGCTTCAACAAGGATTGTACGCGACTACTGAGTGGCTTTGCTAGAGGACAGGTGGGTGGTTGTTGTTGTGGTCTGTCTGATGTTTATAGGCCGTTAAACACCAATAAATTAACAGTCTCAGATTGGATCTTTCTCATACAAAGTGGGTAAGACTTGCGACCCTGTGATAATTATATGCCACAAACAAATTTTAGAGGGGAGTAGATATGATTGGTTGGTTGGTCTGTACAGTTTTTTTCGCTGTACAGTTGAACCTCTCTAAACCAAACACCTTGGGAGGTCCCGAGGGTGTCCGGTTTAGAGAGGTTTCACTGACCTCCCAGGGTGTCGGGTTTAGAGATGTATTCTGGCAAAATATGTGCGTAAAATACGCCAATGTAGACCTTATCTGGAGCTCTGCAATCATACATGTATATTCGTGTGTATATGACCTTGCCATTGAATGGACGTAACGTCCCAATCCATCTTACATTCATGTGGCTGCGACCGGTGTAGCTTCTGATCAAATAACACAGTCCTGTAGCCTGGTAAAGGATCTATATTGCTGGTTAATAGAAGCATGACGAGTGTTTCATTGATGGAATTGCGAACAGTGCAGATCCTGATCAGACTGTGCGGATGCACAGGCTGATCTGGATCTACAGTGGTTGCAAAGCCCATAAGCCCTATTTCTCCAGTCACAACCACATTTTTTTTTCTGCAGATCACGCACCTGGCACCATGTCAGTTTATTCTAATTTCAGGGCTGAATATATATTTTTTTGTAAATATTCAGTTCCGATTTTTTTATTTATCCACCATCACAACCGATAACATATGGGATTTGACACTTTTAACCCGGCCTAAAATCACCGTAGCTGTTGACGGACCATTAAACACCATTAAATCAGATTCAATTCTCCAGATCACGATGTGGGACCTGACAAGTGGGAAGTTACTGAGGACGATAACAGATGCACACCCTCCCGGCACAGCTGTTCTTCATATTAAGGTAATTCACAGTGACGTCGGAAGCATCATAAGATTGGTCCGGCAAAGGTAGGGGGGTGCCAATACCAAACATACCAAACGAGATCTAGCCGACATTAAAAAACACCGAAATTTCCTGTTCAAGTCAACATTATGGGAAATGCATATATTACATGTTTATATTCTATTAACAATAATAAGTACGTTCCTGACCGTTTGTTTTTTGTATACAAATTCTAAATATTTCAGCAAAAAATCATTTTTTTGTCCCGCTACTCCATATATAATAGTTATAATTCATATATAATTATACATTTAATACATTTATTTTGCGTGCATACATTTCTTTGAATATAACCCCGCCCCTAAACGTGCTTTTGAATTACGTTACTATAATTTGATTGGCGGTTTGACAGCGAACTGTGAATGCACACGTGGTGACCTGGTGCGCGTCTCATAAACTTAGGACAACAAGGCGTGACTTCTGGTTCTAAATATAGTGTTGTACTTATTGCGAAAAATTAGTGATTACTTTAATAGATATTGGTGAAAGAGTCTCAAAATGTTATAGAGTCGAAATGCTGTGGTTTCATTGGTTGAGAACCTAGTGAAAACAATAAGACGGCGAGACAGTTTAACTGAATGGTAACATCATATTATACTTTTAGTAAAAAAAAAAAAATTGGCATAAGAAAAAAATGTATCTTCAACATGAAATGGGTTTAACTATTTAAAAAAAAAAATAGAGATTATTTTAGACTAGTTTTACACCAATTTCAATAAAAACCAAAAAGTCTTCCAACGTTCCAAATCATTTGAAAATTTAGTTCTGTATCTTCAATTCGATTTTCTATCATTTTATTTCAGTTTACCGACAGTCTGGTATTGGCTGTTTGCAGCGATAGTGGCGGTTCTGTGTTCGAACTGGAATTTAAGTAAGTATCAGTAAAAATATGTTATTTTCACATAGTACCGTAATAACCCTAAATATTCTTTGTTTTGGGAAACTTCGCCAAAGCAAATTGTATCCAAATACATTGTTATTGTGATAATCAAGTACAACCATACTAATACATATTGGGACATTCGTTGTTGTGACAAACCATATATTTATATCTGTTTGCCAGAATATTAACGGCTATTACAGAATTTTTAATCATTAAATGTCCGTTGTTATGTGTGATAACAATTTGCGTAGCTCTGGTGATATTTAGTAGGTAAATCAGGTATTCAAGTTTAGTTACAATATTTATTATTTTATGACTGAGTATTTCAGTCATTCTCATTGGCCGAAACACTGCCATGTGATTATCTACAAATTGAATGTAGACGTCTGAACGGTCTGAGATGTGTTTATTCATGTAAACAAACCTATTATTCACCTAAGAGTGCTTGTGTGAATTTGACGCCGACCAAATGTTTTGAATTAAATATAAAGTTTATTCAACTGATTTTTTTGAAACACACGATTTATTTCTAGAGAAGTTTGTAAACATATTTTTTTTGTTGGCAGGGAAATTGTGGTAAGGGTCATATAATAAAACTATTTAATTAATTTAAATGAATTAGTAAAACATTTACGGACCTTTGAAAAGTGATGTTCACATCACTTTTCTCAGGTCCGTAAATCTCGTGTACACCTCCTCAAAAGACAATAATTCTATATTATCGCCTCGCTGATAGGCAAGAGGGGACATGCATTAGTCCATGTACATGTGTGGTTGCATGCGTGCATGGGATGGTGCTTTGTTTTGATTACGAACCACGTCCGACCGCCCAAGATTTACTGAGGACTTATGTTCACCTTGTTTGTAAGGCAGATTTTGTTATTTTTTTGTTTTTATTATCAAGGCTGCCAGCGATGGATTAGCTTAGTGATAATGATGGCTTTGTTACTTCCAGAGCTGCAGTTAAGGTGCGTAATTTGACCAACTTGGGGTGAAATTTTTTTTATTTCTTCATCAAAAATGGCAAGTTGGGAGTCCTTTAGAATCGTCTCGTTGAGACGATTCTAAAGCACTCCAAACTTGCCATTTTTGATGGAGAAATAAGAAATTTACCTCCAAATTACGCACCTTAACTGGAGCTCTGTACTTCTGTATTTGCAGACGACTGATTGGTGTACGGACATGTGAATCCAAATGTTTGTTTTCTGGAAGGTAAGACCATGTGGGGATTGATGAGTGCCAGTCTTCGAAGCTTAGTCAAGTCAGTTTGCTCTAGGGATGGGTTGTGGCCTAGGGGTTAGAGCACCAATCTGGAGGTTGTTGGTTCAAACATTGCCTTAGGCACCAAAAAATACTTTCATAGTACACGTATTTCCATCCCTTTGGTCTTTGAAGCTGAGGTCCCGTCCCTAAATGACCTTAGCTGTTGCTAGGATGTTAAACCCATTCATTTTTCGTTTTGCTCTGCACGTTTTGTTTTCATATATTTTTCCCACTCATTCCTTTGTATGCAATAAATATTTTACCATGCATTGAAGGGTAAACGGCTATACAAAACTGGTGATTTAACCACCTCTATATATTCATTGTGCCCCATACATGTGTTTCAACCACCGCAATTACATGAGAGTCGGAACAGGTCGAACGGGTCTGGCGACTGCCAGACCAATAACATAGACACAATATGATTTTTTATTGAAACATTTAGAATTCATATAAATATTGTACAAAAAGAACGGTCAGGAATGTAATTATTATTATTAATATTATATGAAAATGAACTATGCATTTCACATACTGTTGATTTTAATATGAATTTTCGGTTTTGTTTTGCGTGTCGGCTAGATTTTGTTTGATAATATTATATCAGACGATTCACAAATCTCTAAATAGTTTTCTGCATTTTTCTCATTTCTCATCAAAAGTTTATGTTGTTACCACTCAGTTGAACCGTCTCGACGAGACGGTTCAACTGAGTGGTAACAACATACACTTTGAGAGGTTGATGGGCGTGCACACATACCCCCGCTGGACCAATCTTACGATGTTTCCGACGTCCCTGAATTAATGAATTAATCAATCAATCAGTGTTGAACAGACTTAAAAGCCCAATCAATCAATCATTGTGCCCGATACACTTGATTAGCATATATGCATCCTTGTTGCTTTGCCCACTGGCACATATTATGCACTAAATTGACCCTTGGAATGTGGGAACATTAAATTGCCGTCTGCTGTTGTTTCATATTTTGCCTTCCTTCTCAATAAAAACACGGTTTGACAGCACTTTAGAATCATTTCCATTGGAAATGATTCTAAAGTGCTGACAAACAATGTTTTCATTGAGAATAAATGCAAAATATTGAACAACAGCGGACGACACTTTTTGGTTTCCCGCAAGTTAAGTTCACGACCTTTTGCAGCCGCGGCGAAGTTTGCACTATTGAGCCGCTGCACATGAACTTGACCATTAAGGACCACCCATTGCAGGACGTATCCATTCTGGCCATGGCGTCGTTATCAAAGGTACTTTTCTGGGGAAACGTCTGAGGCCCGTTTTTCACTAAATTTTGTACTATAAAAATGTTCTTACGAAGATGTTTATACCTTCGGAATATGAAGTATGTTGAGGGGTATATAGTTTTCGTCATTCTGTCTGTCTGTTCATCCATCCGTTCGTCCATCCGTAAGATTTGCGTTAAAGTGTTTGGGTACCCATTATCTCTGCAATTGTACGTCAGATTGACTTGAAACTTCATATACTTTGTTATCATCATCCATATTTTCATTCTATAGCCCACCCACCGATGTGGCTTTCATGCCAAATGTCAAGGCCAAATTACTTTTTGGTCGGACAAGGCGTCGTCCGGGGGTATCCGTGAGCCCCTGCCTGCTCTAGTTAGAATTTCACTTATCACATTAATGAGATTTCAAATCGCGATCGAATCCGATCTCGTTATAAAATTTTTGGACATGCATGGGTACTGTAGCCGATTTCATCAAAATTGAAAAGTATACTTATCTAGCAAAGTATACTTTGAGGGAGAAATCATTTATTTTTCCCGAAATGCATTATTTCATAGAACTAACGACGGCATATATTTGATGATTAAAAATATGCAGAATTATTATACTGAATTTATTACATTATCACAGCCAAAATGGCTTTGCAATGTTGGTGAAATCGGCTACTGTTATCATCCGCATTTCGGTTACCAACTATTGCGGGAATTCATTAGCAATGGACCCATCTAAAATCATGTCATTTGAACAGAAGTTAAAGTAATTATTAATAATGACTATGACATACAAACTTGTATTAATGTATTAAACATATGAGTTATTTATAAAATCATGCTTATTACGTTGTATAGTGCTCGCGATAGACAGACACTTATTACAATGTATACTGCTCGCGATCAATAGGCGCTTAAAAGGATTAATTGATAATAAATAATGGTCACGTGTCCTGCCTATTCATGCGGACGATTAGCTGTTGATACGTGCATAATCTCAGGATGTGGGGTCACGTAATCTATTGTTTACACTGCAACAGTCATATTGATGAATGAAATTTACGATTTTTCGAGACATCATGATTGCCGTGGGCTGCAGTGTAAACAATAGACCACGTGATCCCATACCCAGATAATGCTGAATGTATTGTTTCAGATTGCACACAAACACCAGTCTATTTATAGAACGCTAAATATTACACCTGTCACAATTATGAAAAATCAATACACAATGTACTGGGAGTAAAGTAGAGAAAGGCGACCGAACACGCAACCATTTATGTGTTAACACAGATATATGTCTCATAACATTGACATTAATATTTTTTTGGGATCCACGAGAGACCCGCGTTATAATGGAGATCGTGCTATACGCGATCGCGTTATAATGGAGCTGCAGTGTACATGATATGTCTGGATTTGTTTGCTACTTCAACATACAAAATAATCCTACTGTTTTTCAGATTCTGCTTGTAACCTTGGCACCACAGTTGAAGGTCGTATTCACCCACCCACTCAAGGTACATTTATATATTTACAGTCACAAAAATCATCCATAGTTTCAGTAATTTAATAGAATATAATTGATTTTCAAAATATATATCTCAAAATTATTACAAAAATCCATATTTAGGGCCCCGCCAAGAATCGGCGGTGCCCTGTAGGTTTTGCCCTATCTGTTGATCCGTCTGTCCGTCCATCCATTTATTACCTATAATTTCTGTTTGCCTTCAGTTAATATCTTCATATTGCAAACGTGCATTACTTAGTAACGATACCTCCTTCCACATTAATACAATTACCCTCGCTACTGATCGTACGTCTGTCGTCTGTCTGTTTATTTATTTGAAAGTTTAAGAGTTTCTCAAATCACCTATAATTTCTGTTAGCCTTCAGCTAATATCTTCATTACTTAGTAATGATACATCCTTCCACATCAATACCCTACTGATCGTACGTCCGTCTGTCTTTGTCTGTTTTTTTGTTTTTAAAAAATTTGTAAGAGTTTCTCAAATAGGGACCCAAAGTGCGTCGACAGACCACATTTTCTAGTTTCAGTAATTAATGCAAAAGAATCACAGAAACTCATGTCTGTCATTGACCTACCGTAATAACCCAAAATATTCGGACACAATTTATTCTAGGAAAGTCATATATATATCTGGTTTCCCACAACAAAGAGTGTCCCAATGTTTAGGGTTAGTATGGTTGTACTGGTTTATCACAACAATATATTTGGACACAATTTGTGTTGGGAATTTCCGAAAACAAATGGTGTCCAAATATTTGAATAGGGTTATTACGATAATTTGTGGAAAATACAGCATACCGTATTTATTCTAATAGTTGCCACCCTCCTATATTTGCAGTCAAATTGTTTTCATTTCACATAGTAAAGTCACCTCAAAATTCAAATTTATGTGTTTTTATGCAATTATAATGCAAAAACTAATTTGGAAAATTACATAGCCCTGGGGACGTTTATTAGAATAATTATGGGATTTTTTTTATTAAAATCCTATTATATTACATGACAGGGCGATGCTTCGTGTCTCCCACTGTTAGCCTGGCAGTTTGTGGTCATCCAGGTATCTGCCAGCGATCGTGTAATCGACCCCGTGCTGGCGTTCGCTCGCGAGTCCACGATATACTTCCATCAGGTGCGTACTGGAATGGTAGATTTTTATTTAGCTTATATTTAACGGCGGCACTGGCTCTAGGACCTTGCATGTCGTCTCCCAAGAATGGGAGAAAGAACGGAGGTAGAGATTTTTGAGAGAAGCCGGTAATTCGTATTTACAGAGCAACTACGAATTATCGGTACCCATTTACAGCTGGGTGAACTGGAGCAGTGTGGATAAAGTGTCTTGCTCAAGGACACAACGCATGCCGCTAGTCAGGCTCGAACCCACGACCCTTGGATCAGTAGTCCGACACACTAACCATTACGCCACGGCGCTCCACTAGAATGGTAGATCAATATAAATTCAATTTATTAGCAGTTAAGCACAATTTGCTTCTCACCAGAATACATTGTCTTTGGTGGTGCGAGAAGAGCAAAATTAATTGAGGATATTCATATTTTTGCAACAAATATTTCATTGAAAGGTGTGAAATGTCCATATTTCACGAGTGCCGTTTCACGAGGCACGAGTGAAATATGGACATTTCACACCACGAGATGAACATATATGTCATATTCGTTGCAAAAATGTGAATATTCTATTTATTATATACCGCTCCATGGAAATTAGCAGTCTTTTAGACTGTATACGGTAATGAATGTGTATTTGCAGCCTATTTGCGCTGTTGTACTGCCGATGCACGTTATGAATATAGATAGTGGAAGTAGTCGTATTATCACCGGAAGTTGTTTGATATTTCATCGATGAGAACATATGACTTTTATTTACACCAGTTTGTGTGTACAAGTACCCAGGGTGTGTAGTTAAATGATAAATCCATTGTTAACCCTTTCGCCTCTTATGAAAACAGTAAACGTTAATTAAAAATCATGTTAACCCGCTAAACACAACAATTGTCGTCTGCTGTTGCTTTTATATCTTGCCTTATTTCTCAATAAAAACATGTTTTGACAGCACTTCAGAATCATTTCCAATGGAAATGATTCTTAAGTGCTGTCAAAGCATGTTGTAAATTATTCTAAAGTGCTGTCAAAGCATGTTTTTGATGATAAAAATGGAAAATAGAAAATAAACAGCAGACGACAACAAATCACAGTGGTGTAAGGGTTAAATCATCACTCATGTAAGATCCTGTATTTATTGCTAGGTGGTGTGTACTAGTGCCCAGGATATCAAGTGCACCGGGCTCCAGAAGATTACAGTTTCGTACAAGCTGCTGAATATAACAGTAAGTCCCTGGGAAATCTTTAATGCCCATCTGACAAACTCGGTAGGATGTGTATTTTAATAATAATAATAATAGACTTTATTTTAAAGGTAGATGCCCACTCAGTAGGCACAAAATGTTCTTTATAGGAATTAAATAAATGTATAATTGTGTCGCTATTTCCACCAGTTCTAAAAATTATGAGTGCCCACTATACAGATATAATCATTTAGTAATATTTATTTTACTGATAGCGACTCCCGGTGGTATCAGGCTATTTTCATATGCAAATGAGGCATGGTATTTTTTTAATTATCTATGCTTAAATTACAAACATCAACTTAAAAAATAATATTTTTGACAGATTATAAAGTATGATCATTGCACATCAAAAAATAAATGCAGCGAATAATAGTAATGTCCGTTAACATTTTCTAAGGAAACACATTTATTGCCCCTGATATCAGTGTGGAAATTTACGTCTGATATAAAATGTAAAATAATGTCAATCAATACGTGGGGTAATGGTGAATGAATGTTTATTTTGCCAGAAAATGTCTCGGATGATGTCTCCGATATAAAGAACTTTGAGTGGGCATGTACCTTTAAGATGGTTTCACATTTAGTTTCAAACTAATCTTCCATGAGCCTTAACCCATTACATTCGGAATACACATATACGGGTATGAACTTTTTTCACATTTTTCAATGAAAGTATATGTTGTGACCACTCATTTGAACCGTCTCGACGAGACGGTTCAAATGGTGGTCACGACAGATACTTCTGAGTACATATAAAGAAAATAATATAGGCCACCGAAGATCAGTATAGGTGGGTAAAGCGCTGCAACTGGGTAATGTATTGTTTCTTCCCTGTTATCTGTCCACAGTGGATGAATGCGAGGACCCTGGTTGCCACGGATACGTCTGAGAAGATGCATATCATCGACGTCCGATCAGAAGAGGAATTGGAGGTTCCGTAATACCCCTAAATATTCGGACACAATTTATACCGAGAAACCTGTATAAATATGTCGTTTCCCAAAACATAAAGTGCCCCAATATTTAGTATCAGAGCTCCAGTTAAGCTGCGTAATTTGACCAACTTCGGGTGGAATTTTGTTATTTCTTCATCGAAAATGGCAAGTTGGGAGTCCTTTAGAATCGTCTCATTGAGACGATTCTAAAGCACTCCCAACTTGCCAGTTTTGATGGAGAAATAAGAAATTTACCTCCAAATCACGCAGCTTACCTGGAGCTCTGAAGTATGTCCGAATATTTAGGGTTATTACGGTACATAGATTATACAGTTGGTTGAAATTGCGATGTATATTCTATCCAATTGTTACGACTTTCACAAATATTTCTAAAAAATTTAAGGCCTTGGTTCTCCGGTGTGTGCAGAAAGTCATAAAACTGTTTAATAATGAAAAAACATCAGTTTAGATTTCATTAAACCATATTACCAAACTGAAGTTGTTCCTAAGTCTGTGAGTTCAATCCTCATCCTAGGTGTGAAAAATACTTACCGGTACATAGTGTTTCCGTCCCACTGTCGGATGTGACTTTAAACTGTGGTCCCGTCTCTATACGACACATTCACTTTTACTTCTTACCTAAGTCGCCTGAAAAATAAATTAGGTCCTAAATTGTGTGTTTTATATGAGGTCTTGACTCACGATTTCTTTTTTAAAAATTTAAACGAGCCACCAATAAAAATTCCTGATTTCAAGATTGTATTTATGTGTGTGGGTTTGACTGGAGAAATGGGGCTTATGCGACTTGTGACCAGTGTAGCTCCTGATCTAATAGCACACTCCTGTAGCCTGATACAGGGATTCCGCTGGCGATCGCCACTTTCGCAATTGGCGATAAAAATAAACAATTGGCGATAAAAAATTACAATTTTCGAAAAATATAAAAAAATAAAAGATTTTTTTGTTTTGATTTTTTTTCTCGAAAATTGTAATTTTTTATCGCCAAATGTTTTTTTGTTTTTTTTTAAGTGGCGATTTTTTTATTTTCCCCAGCGGAATCCCTGCTGATAATGATTTATATTGCTTGTTAGAAGCATGTCGGGTGTTTCATTGATGGAATGGCGAACAGTTCAGTAGCCGATTTCATCAAAATTGCAAAGTATACTTATCTAGCAAAGTATACTTTGAGGGAGTAATCATTTATTTCCCCGAAATGCATTATTTATATAGAACTAACCACGGCATATATTTGATGATTAAAAGTATGCAGAATTATCATACTGAATTTATTACATTATCACAGCCAAAATGGCTGTGATAATGTAATAAATTCAGTATAATAAAAATTAATAAATTTATCCTTAAATTGAAAATTTCTCCCTCAAAGTATACTTTGCTAGATAAGTATACTTTGCAATGTTGGTGAAATAGGCTACAGATCCTGAGCAGACATTGTGGATGCACAGGCTGATCTGGATCTACGTTGGCCGGAAAGCCCCAATTCTCCAGTTACTGCCACATAATGACATATCACCTTACCTGTTGCCCTTTGACCTTTAACCTTTGTATTTTCAGGTGATCGACATCACAGAAGTGCAGCTCGTCTATAACACAAGTTTCTTCAAATCCCTCGCCACTGGAGGAAATGTTAGTCAGGCTCTGGTGAGTACCGTAATATCCCTAAATTTATTCCGGAGAAACACGTAAATATATCTGGGGCCCGTTTCGCTAATCATCGTTCAACTAAAATGTTCGTATGCGCAAATTTAGGATCGTCAGGAAATTTCAATTGATGGATTTACATTTATTGAGCATGCAGCCTATGCTCAATAAATGTAAATCCAATAACTGTTTACAAGAAAATATTGTTAATGTGATATTTACAGACTATCATAATTTTGCACATTTTAGTCGTACGAAGTTTAGTGAAACGGCCCCCTGGTTTCCCACACAAAGAGTGTTCAAATAGTTGGTGTTAGGTTGTATAGTCTTAATATCACAATAACAATGTATTTGGATACAATTTATTCTGTGAAACACATATAAATATCTGAGTACCTTAATAACCCTAAATATTTGGAGACAATTTATTCTAGCAAACGCATATAAATATCTGGTGTCCCACAACAAAGAGTCGTTAGATATTTAGTGTCAGTACGGTTGTACAAAAATTATGTATTTTGGATACAATTTGTTTTGGGAAACCCCTAGGGTTTCCCAAAACAAATGGTGTCCGAATATTATTACGGGTTATTACGGTGTGTTGATTTCAGGCGATTGCTGGTGACCACGCGTGCTACCAGACCATCGTGAGCCACGGCGGTCAGCTGTTTCTACTGGGCACCAAGTCTGTCCATGTATACAGCCTTCGTACATGGAGGGAGGTGGGTGGTTTTATCCCATCATGTAGCGAGAATTGGATATAGGGATGCAAAAGTTTTGTCTGTCTGTGGGTCGCTCTCTCACGTTTTCCATTCTGCTATGACTTCTTTACCATATGATCAATCGGCTCGAAACTTCATTTGCATGTTTCTCATCATTCATATTCTCATTCCCCACCCCACCCATTCTCTCCCAAGGTCAAGGTCAAATAACACTTTGCTATTTCAAACTCATCAGTTGATGTGTGTGCATTTCTCCATTCTTCTATATCTTCTTTACTTGATTGAGTGATTGGCTTAAAATTTCATGTGTATGTTTATGATCCAACCACCACAGCGATGGGATACATGCTGTTGGTGACGTTCTTGTTTTATACAGTGACAACAAAAGAACCATGACAACAAAAGAACCATGATGCATTTTATCTTTTAGAGAATCGACATGCCGGTCAGGGAGAACAAAGATCCCAAATTTACATCATTCGGTATTAACGTGATATGACATTATTGTTCAACCAATGAAATTTCAGCATGTGTAGTTTTGATTAACCACGCATTGTATGAACTATCATTTCCTATCGGTTATCTTTTATTGTTACATGACTGCCGTTGTTCAACGGCACTCGCAGCCGTGTTCAAACGTACATCGTGTGCTGTTTGACCATGGCTGTGGACAATGCTCATTCCGGGGCCAACCCAATACCTATGTAATGCATGTGTCTCGTGACGTTAGTAGAACGTGCCATTAC
Source organism: Conchocele bisecta (assembly GCA_029237695.1). NCBI lineage: Eukaryota > Metazoa > Mollusca > Bivalvia > Lucinida > Thyasiridae > Conchocele > Conchocele bisecta. The sequence continues at coordinate 28,480,893 of CM055277.1, forward strand.
GTCACCAGACCAGTTCACAAAGGTCACACTGAAATTTTGAAATTGATGCGGCTGAATCACGCGACGTTTACTGCGGCCCCGGAACATGTATGTGTAAATCAGCTGTTTGAATGGAGCAGATTATCAAAGTACCGAAAGTACTGCATATATGCTCAAATTACACGATATTTCCGACGGAAATGTAACAATAACGTTCGACCATGTCCAGCCGTGGGTAAATGTTTGCCGTAGCATGAGGGAACTGTTTCAAACAGTTCCCTCATGCCACGGCAAACGTTTACCCACGGCTGGACGTGGTCGAACCTTATAGAAATTTGACATAATTCGGTAAGATTTCATGTCATTATCAGAGCTCCAGATAAGCTGCGTATTTGCTTAAATAGTCAATTAAAATTGCCAAAATCCCAAGAAGTAGCGAGTATCAAAAAGCAATTACAATTTTGTGGTACATTTATCATGCTGCAGAAAACAATAAGCAGACCACAAATATAGCATATTCTTCTTATTTTCCATGAAAACACATCTTGGTAGTTCATTAAAATTGTCTCCAAGACAATTCTAATGAAATGCCAAGACATGTTTTCATTTCGAAGCAAACTATTCTATAATTGCTGACTGTTGATGTGTAAACAGTAGTGTGATTTTATTTTACCCAATTATAATTTTGAAATACCCAATTGCTTCATTAATGCTGGAGTGAAAATACTCAATTACTAATTACTTATCTGGAGCCCTGCATTATTGTTGCAACGTCACTGAGTGGATATTGGAAATAAGGATTGAACTAATTTTTCTTATCATTTATCCCTTAGAGAATCGACGTGCTGGTCCGAGAGGATAAATACCAGGACGCCCTGTCTCTGGCGTTGTCATTCTATGAGGGCAAGGCGAAAGCCGTCGTGGGCTTATCTAGCTCCAGCCAGTCGAGGAAGGACCTCGTTTCGGAACTGGTGAGATCCCATAAATAGATATATGTTCAATAATGGTTTTTTTTATCTGCACGAAAAAAAACAACCCACAAACTCGTTGGTATTTGATCAAATAAAATAGTGCATTTTGTTGGTATCGATCGTTTTCAGTCCATAAAATGAAAGACCACATTTTGAATATTTGAGACGTCATCTTTGACACAGTGCCTTTAGCTTTTCCTGAAGATACACTATTTTTGTCACGCCCGCTTGCAGACAGCGCGATATAGTCAGCACATTGGCATACATCGGTCCGTATGTACGTGCATGTGTACAACCAACCACTCAACCACTTAACAACCCAACCAACCAACCAATTAACTAATCAACCAACCAATTAACAATTAACCCAATTCATCACCAAATAATTCCAGCACAAAAATATTTACACAATTCCCTAACATTTGATTGGCCCGTAGCAAGTCTCCGTCCAAAATTTATAACCCAGTAAACTCCCACACCGAACTACTTTCCGTAACCGTGAGGCACAGTTAAAATAATTCTTAAGAAAACGGAAAATAAACACATTTTCTTGCTGAATTTATTTCAAATGCTGGAATTATATATAATATATGGAATTAATGGCCTTTTTGTTGAATTTATCGGGGATATAAACTTGGAAAAGTCGCGGGAATACTGGACGAGGCCTTAAAAAAGGCCATTCATTCCTATAATAAACCAATCAATCAATCAATAAACCAACAGATGCTGGAGCTGCTGTTCGAGTATGTGGACCTCACCATGCAGCTGTGCCCAGGGAAAGGCAGAATAGAGGAGCTGGAGGATTATTATCAGGTACGAGACACACATCGTGGCATCACGTTGTATTGAATAGAGAATACCTGTCCGATGTCTTTTGTTATCGGCCAATGCTAGGAAACGATAGGAATTCCGAGGCCTCCTAGGAAATCCAGGATCTTTTAATATCGACAGGGTTCCCACTGGTCCTTACATTCCTGGAAAGTCATGGAATTTGGAAAAATGGATTCATGGAATTTGCCTCTTTTGCTGAAAAGGTCATTGAAAGTCATGGAATTTGGATACCAGTCCAATTATTGTTGTTGTTGAGGAAAGTTCAGCGCAATTTCGAGCCAAACGATTTAGTGTGGTAAGAACACCTGGCACCAAATCAGGATTTTGTAAATTCAGAACTACATTACTATTTCAGGCTCGAAATGGCTCAAGTTATGAGTCAATAAGCCGCAAAACACCGTCCTTGAGTCCTTGAATTTCGAAAACATGTCCTTGAAAGTCATGGAAAAGTCATGGAATTTGGTCTTCCCAAAAGAGTGGGAACCCTGTATCGGCCAAGGCTGTCCCATACCATGGTATCAACCATAATTATGATTGTCTTCATGTATTTGGTATAAAGGTGTTTCTTTCACCGTGTATGATATGATATATAGAGAATAGTAGGTTAGTGATCAAAATCGGTGCAGCAGTTCAAAAGTTATAGCATACACACACACACACATGCACACATGTACGTACATGGACTAATGCAAAGTTTCCTTTCTTGCCTATCAGTGAGGCGATAAATAGAGAATAGTAATAATAATAAAAATATCCGGCAAGGCTCAAGCATTTCTTTATTTCTCATCAGAAGTATATGTTGTGACCACTCATTTGAACCGCCTCGCCGAGACGGTTCAAATGAGTGGTCACAACATATATTTTGGTTCAGAAATAAGGAAAATAGATAGAGAATAGTAGGTTAGTGCCGTGAATGGGAAAAAATATCTGGCAAGGCTTAGGAAACGGGATGGGCGAGGCTCTGCCGAGCACATCCCGTTTCCGAGCTGCGCCAGATATTTTTCCCATTCACGGCACTAACATACTATTCTATTTATCCCGTCAACACCTACTAAAGGCTTTAAAATGCCAAAAAAATAATCCAATCCACCGCAGATATTCATACGCAGTGATTAGGTCGTATTGACAGGATATCAAAAATGTTTCACGGCACCGTGTTTCACGGCACATACGCACTGTGTTGACAGGATAAGAAATGAACAATGTCCAATACAGAATTATGTTTCGCTTACTCATGCCCTATGTGAGAATTTTGGAACTATTTTTCAGGGAATTGTGCCGGTGTGCGTGGACTACAGCCTCCATTTAGATCGGCTGTAAGTATTTGTGGCTGTGACTGGGGAAATGGAGCTTATGGGTTTTGTGACCAGTGTAGATCCAGATCAGCCTGTGCATCCGCACAGTCTGATCAGGATCTGCACTGTTCACTAAATTCCATTAATAATGAATCTCCTGTGGCCTGATATTGATCCATGTTTCTTGTTGGAAGCATGACGGGTGTTTCATTGATGGAATGGCGAACAGTGCAGATCCTGATCAGACTGTGCGGATGCACAGGCCGATCTGGATCTTCACTGGTCGCAAAACACATAACCACATTTCTCCACTCACAGCCACATATCTCTAAAAGTGTTGAGCTTTATCTTCATTGCATTGCAATAATGAATTTCATCAATGAATTAAATTCAGTTCTACGATACTTTCATAAACATGCAATTTAGCTTTTGGATCCAAGATGGCCACCAAAAAGTAACATTTCTGATGACATACAGATATGTATAAATCAATCATAGCTCCAGATAAGGTGCGTATTGGCGTATTTTACGCAATTATTTTAGTTAAATACACATTGATTATCAAAAGTGTGAGTACAAAATACACAGAGCAATGTGAAAATACACATTGATTTTGAAATTGAGTAGTGAAAATACTGTCATAAAGTTGAAAATTTACTTTAATAGTTGAGCTGCAAAAAGCAAACAGTGTTTGATTTTTGCAGCTCAATTAAATGAATGTTTAAATTTGTTATTTTTTTATCAATTGTTCCCTATTTAGCAAAAATCAATAACCCATTGGTAAAAGTAAAATACACCCTGATTTTGAAATCAGGGGGTATAGTACGCTTTACACACAAAGCTTATCTGGAGCTCTGTCAATAACTTCACAGAAACAGATTACAAAATTTAATTTATATCATATGATTCACGATACTGCATATCCTTCATTCAGAGATATACTATTCGGGCGGATATATAGTTCATATAAACAGCTGCGTAATTTGGATTTCAAACGGTTTACTTGACGTCACATTTGACGTCACAATGTGACGTCGAAAAGCAGGAAACACGTCATTGTGCGCACAGCACAATTCATTGATTGTGATCTCAAAAATAGACTAAATGTGCATATCTATCCGCTGTTGAAGTGCGATAAATAGGATATTCCATCGTACATGTTTGAATAACTTGAAATAATACACTCGTGTATGTCGACTTCCGCATAAACAACTTGTTCGCTTCGCTTACTCGTTGTTTACGTGGAAGCCGACGTACACTCGTGTATTATTTTCCACTATTCAAAATGTCCTCTATGTATTGGTGGTTAGAAGCATGGTGGGTGGTTCATTGATGGAATTGCGAACAGTGCAGATCCTGATCAGACTGTGCAGATGCACAGTCTGATCTGGATCTACACTGGTCGCAAAACCCATAAGCCCCATTTCTCCAGTCACAGCCACATATGTATAAATAAATGATGTTTAATTGCCACTGGACAAGATGCGCGACAAGTAAAAAATATCTTCACGTTTATAGACTGCAAAGTTTAATTTAGTTCATGATTCACGATGCTCCATATCCTTCATTCAGGGACATATTATTTGGCCGGATCTACGAACGGTTTGGAATGGACGTGATTGCGAAGGGGACATTTCTCGAATGCCTCGAGCCGTATATCATCAATGATAAATTACACGTGATTCCTCCGGCCGTGATGAAAGATTTTGTCAACCATTACGAGTCGAAGGGAATGTTGGAAAACGTAGAGGCATGCGTTGTACACATGGATGTGTCTAGTCTGGATATACATAATGTGAGTACCATATATTACATAGATATTCTGACACAATTATGGAATAAATCCATGGACTGTTGGATTTACTGTGGTATGAAAATAATTTGGCCTGTCCGAAGGACTCCTCGCAAACTTTAAGCAAACCATTCAATGGAGGCATCCATGTCCCGACAGACCAAATTTTTGTTACAAAACGTGTAAAAAATAAAATTATTTTAAATTTGGCTTCGACTGTAGAAATTGGGCTTATGGGTTTTTTGAGCAGTGTAGATGCAGACCAGCCTGTGCATCTGCGCCGTCTGATCAGGATCTGCGCTGTTCGCCATTCTATCAATGAAACACGCGTCATGCTTCTTACAAGCAATATAGATTGTTATCTGGCTACAGTAGTGTGTGATATTTAATCACCAGGGGGCCATTTCACTAAACTTTGTACGACTAAAATGTCCGTAAGTGCAAATTTAGAATAGTCTGTAAATTTCAATTGATGTATTTACACTTATTGAGCATAGGCTGCACATGCAGCCTATGCTCAATAAATGTAGATCCATTAATTGTTTGCAAGAACACATTGTTAATGTGAAATTTACAGACTATCATAATTTTGCACTTACGAACATTTTAGTCGTACGAAGTTTAGTGAAACGGCCCCCAGCTATGCTGATCACAAATCCCATATTAAAGCCCCAGGGGCCGTTTCATTAAACTTCGCACAACTAATATGTTCGTAAGTGCAAATTTAGGATTGTCTGGAAAATTCAATAGCGCTCATCTATAAATAGAATGCCTAAATCTGGCAGAGTAGGACAAACATTCAGTCTTACACACTTTGGGCTGTTTAAATGCAGTTTGCATTGTTCTGGACTTACACTGACCGTTATGAAAGTTTACTGATGCACGTATTTGTCCTACTATTGGAAACACACAAATTGGTGACGTATGTGCAGACGAATGCTATTGATAGATTTACATTTATTGAGAATAGGCTGCATATGCTGCGGCAGCCTATACTCAATAAATGTAAATCCAATAATTGTTTACAAGAAAACAATGTTAATCTGAAATTTCATAATTTTGCACTTACGAACATTTTAGTCGTACAAAGTTTTATAGTGAAATGGGTCCCAGTTCTCCATAGCCACATATTAAATATCTTTGAAATCATCTGCCTTTAGATCTTAGCGATTGTAGAAACTGCAGAAATGGAGTTAATACTGGAGAAGGGGCTTTGTGGCCAGTGTATCTCCTGATCATATAACACCCTCCAGGGGGCCGTTTCACTAAGCTTTGTACGACTAAAATATTTGTAAGTGCAAAATTAGGATCGTCTGGAAATTTCAATTGATGGATTTACATTTATTGAGCATAGGCTGCTAATGCATAAATAAATGTAAATCCAATAATTCTTTACAAGAAAACATTGTTAATGTGAAATTCACAGACTATCATAATTTTGCACTTACGAACATTTTAGTCGTTCGAAGTTTAGTGACATGGGCCCCTGTAGTGTAAACATGCTAGGTCGTTCACCTCTGCTGGAGCCATGGTCTGTACGACAATTATCTACAAGCAATATAAATCGGGCTACAGGATTGGGATATTTGGAGCTACGCTAATCACAAATGCCATAAGTCCCATTTCTCCAGTCACAGCCACATATCAGAGCTCCAGATAAGCTGCGTGTTTGCTTAAATACCCAATTAAAATTGCCAAAAACCCAATTGAAATCAGAAGTAGCGAGTAACAAACAGCAATAAAAATTGTATGGTACCTTTATCATGCTGCAGAAAACAATAAACAGACCACACATATAGCATATTTTTCTTATTTTCCATGAAAACACATCTTGGCATTTCATTAGAATTGTCTCCTTGGAGACAATTCTAATGAAATGCCAAAACATGTTTTCATTGCGAAGCAAACTATTCAATAATTGCTGTTGATGTGTATACAGTAGTGCAATTTTATTTTACCCAATTAAAATTATGAAATACCCAATTGCTTCAGAAATGATGGAGTGACAATACTCAATTACTAATTCCTTATCTGGAGCCCTGACATACATTGACATTCTAGGTGGTTCACCTATGCTGGGGCCATGGTCTGTATGACGCAATTATCTACGTGTACAACAAGGGCATGGAGGACTATACCACACCATTGGAGGAGTTACTCTCGACGCTGAAAGCCGCCGTAGATACTGGCAAACAGCCCACAGGTATGTGAGATAATGTGAGATACTGGCAAACAGCCCACAGGTATGTGGGAAAATGTGAGATACTGGCAAACAGCCCACAGGTATGTGGGATAATGTGAGATACTGGCAAACAGCCCACAGGTATGTGAGATAATGTGAGATACTGGCAAACAGCCCACAGGTATGTGGGAAAATGTGAGATACTGGCAAACAGCCCACAGGTATGTGAGATAATGTGAGATACTGGCAAACAGCCCACAGGTATGTGGGAAAATGTGAGATACTGGCAAACAATCCACAGGTATGTGAGATAATGTGAGATACTGGCAAACAGCCCACAGGTATGTGATATAATGTGAGATACTGGCAAACAATCCACAGGTATGTGAGATAATGTGAGATACTGGCAAACAGCCCACATGTATGTGGGAAAATGTGAGATACTGGCAAACAGCCCACAGGTATGTGAGATAATGTGAGATTCTGGCAAACAGCCCACAGGTATGTGAGATAATGTGAGATACTGGCAAACAGCCCACAGGTATGTGAGATAATGTGAGATACTGGCAAACAGCCCACAGGTATGTGAGATAATGTGAGATACTGGCGAACAGCCCACATGTATGTGAGATAATGTGAGATACTGGCGAACAGCCCACAGGTATGTGAGATAATGTGAGATACTGGCAAACAGCCCACAGGTATGTGAGATAATGTGAGATACTGGCAAACAGCCCACAGGTATGTGAGATAATGTGAGATACTGGCAAACAGCCCACAGGTATGTGGGATAATGTGAGATACTGGCAAACAGCCCACAGGTACGTGGGATAATGTGAGATACTGGCAAACAGCCCACAGGTATGTGAGATAATGTGAGATACTGGCAAACAGCCCACAGGTACATAGGATAATGTGAGATACTGGAAAACAGCCCACAGGTACGTGGGATAAAGTGAGATACTGGCAAACAGCCCACAGGTATGTGAGATAATGTGAGATACTGGCAAACAGCCCACAGGTATGTGAGATAATGTGAGATACTGGCAAACAGCCCACAGGTATGTGAGATAATGTGAGAATACTGGCAAACAGCCCACAGGTGTTGAGATAATGTGAGATACTGGCGAACAGCCCACAGGTATGTGAGATAATGTGAGAATACTGGCAAACGCCCAAACAGGTAATGTGATAATGAGATACTGCAAACAGCCCCACAGTATGGGATAAAGTGAGATACTGGCAAACAGCCACAGGTATGTGAGATAATGTGAGATACTGGCAGCCCACAGGTAGTGAATAATGGAGTACAGCCCACAGGTATGTGAGATAATGTGAGATACTGGCAAACAGCCCACAGGTAATGGAGTAATGTGAGATACTGGCAAACAGCCCACAGGTAGTGGGATAATGTGAGATACTGGCAAACAGCCCACAGGTATGTGAGGATAATGTGAGATACTGGTCAAACAGCATGTGAGATAATGAGATTGGCAAACAGCCCACAGGTATGTAGTTATGGTGAATACGGCAACGCCCAGTATGTGAGATAATGTGAGATACTGGCAAACAGCCCACACATGTGGGATAATGTGAGATACTGGCAAACACCCACAGGAATGTGAGATAATGTGAGCTGGCAAACGCCCACAGGTATGTAGGGATAATGTGAGATACTGGCACAACAGCCCACCAGGTATGTGAGATAATGTGAGATACTGGCAAACAGCCCACAGGTATGTGAGATAATGTGAGATACTGGCAAACAGCCCACAGGTATGTGAGATAATGTGAGATACTGGCAAACAGCCCACAGCCCATTTGCAGATAATGTAGTACGGCAGCCCCCAGGATGGGATAAGTGAGATACTTGGCAAACAGCCCACAGGTATGTGAGATAATGTGAGATACTGGCAAACAGCCCACAGGTATGTGAGATAATGTGAGATACTGGCAAACAGCCCACAGGTATGTGGTAATGTGAGATACTGGCAAACAGCCCACAGGTATGTGATAATGTGAGATACTCAAACAGCCCACATGTATGTGAGATAATGTTAGATACGGCAAACAGCCCACATGGGATAATGTGAGATATGGCCAAACAGGCCAACCCAAGGTATGTGAGATAATGTGAGATACTGGCAAAAGCCCACAGGAGGGTATGTGAGATGGAATGTAAGAGATACTGGCAAACAGCCCACAGGGGTATGTGATGATAAGTGGGAGATACTGGCAAAACAGCAAGGTATGGTATTGTGGGAAATGTGAGATACTGGCGAAACAGCACACAGGTATGTGAGATAATGTGAGATACTGGCAAACAAACAGCACAGGTTGTGAGATGGATGGTTGAATGTACTGGCAAACAGCAAAAGGTATGTGAGATAATGTGAGAAACTGGCAAACAGCCCACAGGAATGTAAGAATGGAGTACGGCAAACAGCCCAGGCAGGGATAATGTGAGATACTGGCAAACAGCCCACAGGTAGTGAGATAATGAGATACTGGCAAACAGCCCACAGGATATGTGAGATATAATGTGAGATACTGGCAAACAGTCCACAGGTATGTGAGGATAATGTGAGATACTGGCACAGCCCACAGGTATGTAGATAATGTGAGAAACAGCTACAACCCACAGTATGTGATATGTGAGTAGATACTGCAAACAGCCCCACAGGTATGTGAGATAATGTGAGATGGCAAAACAGCCACAGGTAATGTGGAGATGTAGATACTGGCAAACAGCCCACAGGTAATGTGAGATATGTGAGATACTGGCAAACAGCCCACAGGTATGTGGAGATAATGTGAGATACTGGCACAGACTCAGTAAGTAGTAATGTGAGATACTGGCACACAGGTATGTGGGGATAATGTGAGATACTGGCAAACAGCACACAGGTATGTGAGATAAGTGAGATACTGGCAAACAGCCCACAGGTATGTGAGATATGAGATACTGGCGAACAGCACCCACAGGTATGAGATAATGTGAGATACTGGCAACAGCACACAGGTAATGTGAGGGATAATGTGAGATACTGGCAAACAGCACACGTATGTGAGATAATGTGAGATACTGGCAAACAGCCCACAGTAGAAAAATGTGAGATACTGCAGCACAGGTATGTGGGATAATGTGAGATACTGCAAACAGCACACAGGTATGTGAGATAATGTGAGATACTGGCAACAGCACAGGTATGTGAGATAATGTGAGATACTGGCAAAACAGCCCACAGGTATGTGGATAATGGAGATATGGCAAACAGCAGTGGTAATGTGAGATAATGTGAGATACTGGCGAACAGCACACAGGTATGTGAGATAATGTGAGATACTGGCAAACAGCCCACAGGTATGTGGGATAATGTGAGATACTGGCAAACAGCACACAGGTATGTGAGATAATGTGAGATACTGGCAAACAGCCCACAGGTAGTGTGAGAGTATGTGGATCTTGGCTGGAACAGCCCACAGGTATGTGGATAATGTGAGATACTGGCAACAGCCCACAGGGTATGTGAGATAAGTGATATACTGGCAAACAGCACACAGGTATGTGAGATAATGTGAGATACTGGCAAACAGCCCACAGGTATGTGGGATAATGTGAGATACTGGCAAACAGCCCACAGGTATTTTAGATTTTCGTTTGTTTGTGGCTATTAAACACATTAAAATATTTAATTGCAAGTAGATTTTTCACCAACAACAAAAAAGTCACCCTCCCCCAAAAGAATATTTGATGAAATTCCATCAAATATTGATTTAATTGCGAAAAAACGATTTTCCTGAGGGCTAAAAATATTTATAATGGGCCGATTTTCAAAATCTAAGTTTTAAGTTTTCTTATTTGCATCATTACAAAGCTATCTCGCCTGGTTTCGGAGTCAATTTTTCATATTTGATCCTCCTGGTACTTCTCCTTTTTGCCCCATGTTAAATTCCCATAGGAAACCTCCCACCACCCCCCCCCCCCCCCCCACCCCCGTCTTTTCACAATAACATTAATATTTGATGGAATATTATCAAATAATTTTGGGGGAGGGTGACTTTTTTGTTATTGATGAAAAAGTACTTTTACTTTTAAATAGTTTTTAGATTTAATGTGTTAAACAGTCAAAAGTTTGTCGGCAGCAAAACGTCGAACAGACAGTAGTTTGATTTCATTTGAATGTACATTGTACAGTCAAACCTCCCCGAACAGCCACCTCTCTACAACAAAACCCTCTCTATAACAGCCGCTATTTTATATCACAAATGGATGATTTCCTCTATATGTAACCCTTAATAGAATGCTGAGCACGAAAATGGTCGTCTGCTGTTGCGTTTGCCTTCTTTGTCAATAAAAACATGTTTTGACAGCACTTTAGAATCATTTCCATTGGAAATGATTCTAAAATGTTGCCAAAGCATGTTTTTGATGAGAATTGCCGACGAAAATAAATAAACAGCGGACAACAAAATTTAATTCAGCATTAACCTCCCTACAACAGCCACCTCTCTACAACAGCCAGTTTTGCGTCTTCCCATGGGTGGCTGTTGTAGAGAGGTTGTATATGTAATTTCAGACAGTCAGATTAAGCTGGGAAATAAGCTGCTAGTCTACATCAGCTGCTGTCTGGCCGGGCGCGCCTATCCACTTGGAGATATCCCTGAACATCTGGTGTCGGACGTCAAACGCAATGTGAGTTTTCTTTGTATAGTGGCACTCCTCTAAACCAGACACCAAGAAAACACCTGGGGGCCTCTCACTAAACTTCTTACGACTAAAATGTTCGTAAGCGCAAATTTAGAATCGCCTGCAAATTTAAATTGATGGATTTACATGTATTGAGCATAGGCTGCATATGCAGCCTATGCTCAATACATGTAAATCCAACAATTATTTACCAGAAAACATTGTTAATGTGAAATTTACAGACTATCATAATTTTACACTTACGAACATTTTAGTCGTAGGAAGTTTAGTGAAACGGGCCCCTGGCGTTTCACTAAACTTTGTACGATAACAATGTTTGTACTCAGATTTTTATAATTTTACTTAACACATCAATGTGGCTTATTAATGCTATCATTTTCTACTTATATGTAGGGGTCTGAACAACCCAACCAAAGATTTTCCAAAATTGGCTGCCAATGTAACCTTTGTTTTACAATTTAGTTTTGCGCTTGCAGACTTCTTAGTATGAAGTTTAGTGAAACGGGCCCTTGTGATCTTATTTTTGATGAGTTCTTGGTTATTTATCTCAGATGATAATGTCTATTTGTGATCGCATAGCACACAACTATGACTCAGAAGGATCAACTGCCTGTTTTACAGTGAAACCTCTCTAAGCCGGACACCCTGGGGACCTCCCAGGGTGTCCGGTTTAGAGAGGTTTCACTGTATTTGTTATGCAGTTTACTTTTGTTTACTCAAAGCGAGTATTCGATATCCCAGAACATTTGGTGCCGGACGTCAAACGCAGTGGGAGTAATCTTTGTATTTGTTATACAGTCTACTTTTGTTTACCCAAAGTCCAGGGGACTGATGAAAATACTTTGAGTTAACGAAAATTTGAGTTATTACATAGAAAAACATGTAGTTGGGACCACGAATTTGACTTTGAATTATCACTAGCTTGACTTAAGAGTTTGAGTAACAAGTGTAGTCTAGTTCATACATTGAATTTTTAATGAATTAATTTTGAGCGAACGCTTGACGCTCGTTCGAAATTAATTTATTAATATTCAATATATGAACTATAACAACTTTAATGTTTGGCCCGCACCTTCTTGTGCACATGTTTGTTTGAATGTAGCCCAGCCATTAAACGTGCTTTCGAATTATGATAATTATGTGATTGGCAATTTGACACCAAAGTGTTCATGCACACATGGCAAAATGGTGCGCATCCTGTGAACTACTTACGACAACAAGGTTCTAAATACAATATTTTGCTAATTAAGCCTGTTGTCTATTTTTATCCCATCGCATAGCACACATTAGTATAGGGTTTCTGACAGCAAGAAGTGTCCCAATATTTAGAGTTAGTATGGTTTATCGCAATAACATTGTATTTGATAACCGAGATAGTAGTACATGTAGATAGAATATAAGGATGCAAAGATCATTGGTCTGTCTGTCACATTTTCTTTTCTCTTATAACTTCTTAACCGTTACAACATATATGATTGTTTTGTTGATGGGACATAAAGCCAATCAATCTATCAATCCACCAACTAACCAAAGGAATCGATCTACGTATATGTATTATCTCTATCAGGTGTTTGAGAGTATGACGTGTCGACAGGCAAAGCACAAATCGAATGATGAGCCTGCTTACCCATTCCTACGAACACTACTCGCATTTGATACCCGGGAATTTCTGAATGTTCTCGCATTGGTAAGTAAAGACAGAATTACCCAACATATTCGGAACCCAATTTATGATCTTAATTTATTTGTCGTCTGCTGTTTATTTTTTTCTATTTTCCATTTTTATCATGAAAAACATGCTTTGACAGCACTTTAGAATAATTTACAACATGCTTTGACAGCAATTCAGAATCATTTCCATTGGAAATTATTCTGAAGTTCTGTCGAACCATGTTTTTTATTGAGGAATAAGGCAAGATATAAAAGCAACTGCAGACGAGAATTGTTGTGTGTAGCAGTCTAAGGGTTAATACATGGTTTCTCACAGCATAGAGTGTCCTAATATATTGGGGAAGTATGTTTATCACAATAACAATGGGCTTTCCCAAAACAAATTGCCAGTGGAAATGTGGAGTTTGGTGTCCGCAGTTTCTCATTTTGTTGCAGGAAAAACTACAAACTCTTTGGAATTTGATCAAATAAAATAGTACATTTGGTTGGTGTACATCACTTGCAGTCCAGAAAGCGAAAAACCAATTTTTCAATATTTGAAATCATCTTGAATTTAACTCTTTTCATGATGAAGATACACACTGTTTCTGACAGATGATTTTAAATATTTTTCTTTTTTCTGCACTGAAGTATATCTTGTGACCACTCATTTGAACCGTCTCACCGAGACGGTTCAAATGAGTGGTAACAATGTATACTTTCATTGAGAAATGAAGAAAATAGAAAATGAACATTTGAAAATTTAGATAATTGAATATTGTTTGTTATATTTTTCAGGCATTTGAGGAGGAAGAATTTAACACATTAGATGGGTGAGTGAGCATTCTTTTTTTGTATATGACAGAAATAGAGGATCTTACATAAGTGATGATTTAGTATGCTATTTATTATTATTAAACAAGATTCCCCTGGCATTCCCCTGTTGAGGGGTATATAGTTTCCGTCCATTTATCCATCCATTCATAACACATAAATTTAACATTTCTGATTTCTTATCTATGCTACTCGTTCCGCCGTGTAACGATATTGTGGTCCTAAAGCTGCACAATATCACACGCTATGGAACTTGTGTATATATATACATACAAATCAAATAACCTATAATTACTGTTAAAACCTTGCCTGTATTTACCGTTTATACCTGTATTTACCGTTTATACCTGTATTTACCGCTGTATTTACCGTTTATATCTGTATTTACCGCTGTATTTACCGTTTATACCTGTATTTACCGCTGTATTTACCGTTTATATCTGTATTTACTGCTGTATTTACCGTTTATATCTGTATTTACTGCTGTATTTACCGTTTATATCTGTATTTACTGCTGTATTTACCGTTTATATCTGTATTTACTGCTGTATTTACCGTTTATATCTGTATTTACTGCTGTATTTACCGTTTATATCTGTATTTACCATACCTGTATTTAGGGTTTAATCCTATATTTACCGTTTATACCTGTATATACCATTTATGTATTTACCGTTTATACCTGTATTTAATATACCTGTATTTACCGTTTATACCTGTATTTACTGCTGTATTTACCGTTTATATCTGTATTTACTGCTGTATTTACCGTTTATATCTGTATTTACTGCTGTATTTACCGTTTATATCTGTATTTACTGCTGTATTTACCGTTTATATCTGTATTTACTGCTGTATTTACCGTTTATATCTGTATTTACCATACCTGTATTTAGGGTTTAATCCTATATTTACCGTTTATACCTGTATATACCATTTATGTATTTACCATTTATACCTGTATTTAATATACCTGTATTTACAGTTTATAGCTGTATTATCGTGTATACCTGTATTTAATATACCTGTATTTACCGTTTATACCTGTATTTAATATACCTGTATTTACAGTTTATAGCTGTATTATCGTGTATACCTGTATTTAATATACCTGTATTTACCGTTTATACCTGTATTTAATATACCTGTATTTACCGTGTTTACCTGTATTTACCGTCTATACCTGTACGTATTTCAGCATGAAGAAGCGACAACGTGTCGTCGATATACTGCTACAGATAATGGTTGAAAGTATTGGCTTCACGGTGAGTCATCATGTCAGGTATCACATTTTGTAAGTCAATAGACCCAACTTATAAATAGGTTACCAAACCTGGAAAATCACCAGTGACTTCCCTTAGTCCTACGATATGCCAGTCTTATAAATAGGTTACCAAACCTGGAAAATCACCAGTAACTTCCCTTAGTCCTGCAATATACCAGTCTTATAAATAGGTTACCAAACCTGGAAAATCACCAGTAACTTCCCTTAGTCCTACAATAGCCACCTCTTTACAACAGCTAGTTTGGTGTATTCCTATGGGTGGCTGTTGTAGAGAGGTTGCACTGTCAAACATACATTTTGGAATTTGATCAAATAAAGGATGTGAATGGTCGATATAGGTAATTTACAGTACATATTGGCTATCTCTGACATAACCTGAGAAACAGTGCCTTTAACCTTTTCAAAACTACAGACCTCCTTAGCCGTGTTTGCAAACAGTGTAGATCCAGATGAGACGGCTCGTAACGAGCCGTCTCATCAGGATCTGCACTGTTTTCAAGTAATTTTCATACTTTTTCGAAGAAAGAAAAACGTTCTTATATATGGTCTAGTCTGGAAATAATTTTGCGACGATTTGATTGGTCCACAAATTAACAGTTCAGTGCATTCTAGTTATTTAGGGTTGAAAGGGTTAAGGTATAAATATCCTGCCATTTTCAGCCCACCCAAGTCGGGATTCTCTTCACGTTCCTGGCTCGGCAGATGGCACGACATGAAAACACCATCTCTGTCAATCGGGTGCTTTTTGAGCAGGTATGTGTCCACCTTTAATTAATGAGCATGTGCTCAAAATCTAGTTATCCCCTCGTTTTATTGGTAATCGTGTGCTCGAAAATCTAGTAGTTTTATTGGGAATTGTGTGTTCGCAATCTAGTAGTTTTAATGGTTGAGCCTGAGCCATATTGTTGCTATTAAATACATAAAAGGCAGCCGACAATATTGAATGTTGATTAAGCCTTTGCATATAGTCCATAGACATGCATGTGTGCGTGCGTATGTATGTACGTATGTACATTACTGTCGTTTCACGAAAGCTGTCCAAATTTTACGGCCATATAAACAATTAAAAAACAATTTTTTTTTGGATAAATTAAATTAAAGGAAAATTTAAGAATGAATCTTCTTTTTATTTCGTGAAATTTAGTCAAATATTGATTTTATTGCGAAAAATGTTTTTCCCCATGTTAAATCCCCATAGACATCTTCACAGAGTGAAGATGTCTATGGGGATTTAACATGGGGAAATTTTTTTATAATTTCAGAAATGCTGGACCGATTTTCAAAATTTAACTTTTGTTTTCTTAGATCATTTCCAAGCTATCTAGCCAGGTTTTCGGAGTCAATTTCCAAAATGTTTCATTTTCTGACTCCTCCCACAACTCCTGTACCTCCTTTTCCCCCATGTTCAGTTAAATTCCCATAGACAAATCAATTTTTGTAATAAAATCAATATTTGACCAAATTTCACGAAATAAAAAGAAGGCTCATTCTTAAATTTTGCTTTAATATAATATTATCGAAAAAAATACTGTTTTTGCATTGTTTATATAGCCGTAAAATTTGGGCAGATTTCGTGAAACAGACAGTAGTATTAAATTTCATTTCTTTACGCTCAGGATGCTGGAAACAAAAATTGTCGTCTGTTGTTGTTTCATATATTTTTTAATAAAACTTGGTTTGACAACACTGTAGAATCATTTCCATTGGAAATGATTCTAAAGTGTTGTCAAACCATGCTTTTGATGGGAAAAATGGAAAATAAAATTACTTGAATTACCTCACAGACCACTTGCAGAAAACGAGACATAGTGATCACAATAACATTCGGGTGTTTATTCGTGT
Source organism: Conchocele bisecta (assembly GCA_029237695.1). Classification (NCBI taxonomy): domain Eukaryota; kingdom Metazoa; phylum Mollusca; class Bivalvia; order Lucinida; family Thyasiridae; genus Conchocele; species Conchocele bisecta. The sequence goes on from CM055277.1 coordinate 28,498,265, forward strand.
GTGTGTGTGTGCCCACAAACCCAAGGTCAGATGACTAATTTTTTCACAATATCTTTGTTAAAGTTTTTACATATCTTATATCTCCACCACCCTTACTCTGATTTACATTAAACTTAATATACTTCATTATCATCATCCATATTTGCATTCTATAGCCCACCTATGTGGCCCACATGCCCGATGTCGATGTCAAATGACTTTGACATTTGAATTAAAGTTTTGACATGGTCCACTATTGCTGCCATGTTCTACCTATATGTGCCCATATGATTAAATGTGAGAACATTCACGACTCCGTTACCAATTTCAGCGGTCAAAGTAAAGGTTGGTGTAAATATTAATTTTGCACGTAATAACTTCTTAGCTGTATATCGTTTAGTAAACAGGCCACAGCACAACCCAACCACCAAACCAAACAACCGATCAATCAACCAACCACCCAACCAATCATCCAACCAAACAACCAACCAATCAGTCAATCAATCAACTAATTGACCAACCAATCAACTGGCCAACAAATGAACAAACCTATCAGCTGACTGACCAACCAATCAACCAACCAATCCACCAACTAATCAACAAACAAGCCAATCAACCAACCAACCAAACAACCAGTGAACTAAACACACAACCAACCAATATATGAGACACGCCATGTGATTTTGTACATACGGACATCTGCGTAATTTCAGGAAATACGTTTACAGAATTTGAAATGTTTTCCGTCAATGGCGTCAAAAATATAATTCCGCATGTACTGTAACTGTAATTTTGTAAACATATTTAATGAAATTACGCAAATGTCTGAAGATACAAAACCACATGGCGTATCTCCTAATTGCATGTCAGGTGCTGGAGTTTCTGTGTAACCCGGACGACGAGTCTCGGCACGAGGAGAGACAACAAGCCCTGCTAGAGTTATCTCACGCCGGTGGTCTCCAACAGGTGGATGAGGAGCGGTTTCTCTATCTGGCTGAGCGAGCCAAGTTGTAAGTCACGTCGTCAATAAATTAACATTTGTCCATTTGACTTCACGTTAAACCGACAAATTCCTCCCATTCTCAGTGGAGTTTTCTCTATCTGGCAGAGCGAGCAAAGTTGTAAGTCACGTTGTCAATAAAACAGACCTATAAATAGGACCTTAGCCACATTTGTCTATTTCACATCGCGTTGCTTAGTTTAAACTAAGCAACGTGACGTTAAACCGACAAATTCTACTAATTCTGAGTGGAGTTTTCTCTATCTGGCCAAGCAAGCCAAGTTGTAAGTCATAAATAGATCAGTCTTGTAAATAGGAGATACTAAGGGAGATTAGACAATACTATATGAAGGATGGGTTGTCTAAAGGGTGCAGCATTGGAAATTAATACCAGAGGTTGTGAGTTCAATCCCCACCCTAGGCTTGAAAAATACGTTCATAGTATTTCCATCACTCTGGGGCCCGTTTCACTATAAAACTTCTTACGACTAAAATGTTCGTAAGTGCAAAATTATGATAGTCTCTAAATTTCACATTAACAATGTTTTCTTGTAAATAATTATTGGATTTACATTTATTGAGCATAGGCTGCATATGCAGCGTATGCTCAATAAATGTAAATCCATAAATTGACATTTACAGACGATCTATATTGCCTTAGTTGTTCTGGGATGTTAAACCCATTCACTTTTGTTTCTATATACTATACGTGGCTGTGACTGGGGAAATGGGGCTTACGGCATTTGTGGCCAGTGTAGCTCCTGATCAAATATCACACTCCTGTAGCCGGATAACAATCTATATTGCTTGTTATAAGCATGATGGGTGTTTCATTGACTGAATGGCAAACAGTGCAGGTCGTGATACGACTGTTTGGATGCTGGTCGCAAAGCCCATAATCCCCATTTCTCCAGTCACTACCACATGAAACCGCCATGTGATTTTGTACATCTACGTAATGTCATTAAGTACGTTTACAAAATTTACAATATTTTTCATAAATAAAGTAAAAAAGTTGACAAAATTTGCAGAGTAATTCCGAATGTACTCTGCAAATGTTATCAACTTTTGATGCCATTTACGGAAAATATTGTTCATTTTGTAAATGTATTTCATGAAATTACGCAGATGTCCAAAATATTTCATATTATTTTTTCATTTTCAACTAGCTACCGTGTCTGTGAACTGCTATACGAGAAGAGGCGACAATTTGACAAGATACTGTCCTGTTATTTGAGGGACTACGCCCGAAAGGTAAGCAGCTACAAATTCTTTGTTTAAACTTTATTTATTTTACGACGTTGGGCGGTGGTTCGGAGCAAGTGAAGGGTACATTTCATGGTGGGGTTCATCCTTACCGGAATCCCGATATCCCTGGTTTGACCCTCAACTACATTTTTGGCTTTCTGGTACGTGAGATTTTAATCTGGTTATACCCATTATAAAAGTAATAAGGTTAGTACTGATCATGTTACTTTTAGGGAGTGGGGCTAAGTGACTTGGTTTGGTGAGGACCAGTAGCCGATTTCACCAACATTGCAAAGTATACTTTTCTAGCAAAATATACTTTGAGGGAGTAATCATTTATTTTTCCCATGATTGTCATGTGATTAATCTCTGTTATAACATGATTGTCACGGCTGTTTGCAGTACCATGCGTTCAACTTCATCAGCAGTATCCTGGATAGCGATAGGTTTACGGACGAGGAGAAAACTGGCGTCACAGACGAGGCTCTCAGAAACTTACAGGTTCGTTGATACGCCATCGCAACGATAGTAGTCGGGGCTTATACTGTTTCACCTGTCCGTTTGTCCATAGATAATTTTCGTTTTCGTGCAATAACTCGACTACCATATGTCCGATATTTCTGATACTTCATCTAACCTTGTGAAGAACCCTATTGAATGTGGGTTCTCTAATGTCAAGGTCTCGGTTGCGAACAATTTATTTTTTATTGTGCATTTCTTTCGTTTCAGTTCAATAACTTGACGATCTGATTTCACGATCCAATGCAAATACATTGTTATTGTGATAAACCAGTACAACCATACTAACTCTTTGCTGTGGAAAAACGTACATTATTTACATGTTTCCATAAATATATTGTGTTTGAATATTTATGGTTGTGACAATATTACCGTAAAAACATATATTATTTTTATGTTTCCTTATATAAATTGTGTCGTTAGTATGGGTGTATCGGTTGAACGCAACAATGTATTTGGACACAATGTGTTTTGGGAAACCCCTATTTTATAGGGGTTTCCCAAAACAAATTGTGTCCAAATATTTAGGGTTAGTATGGGTGTACTGGTTGAACGCAACAATGTATTTGGACACAATGTGTTTTGGGAAACCCCTATTTTTTAGGGTTTTCCCAAAAGAAATTGTGTCCAAATATTTAGGGTTATTCTATTTTCGTCTGCAGGAATTAATCTCCATCGACTGTAAGCAGGCTGCCCAGATGGTTTTGACGTACATCTCCCAGAGCTTGACCCCGGTCGTAAAACAACTTCAGTCAAACCAACCAACGCTGTTTGAGTTCTTACAGGGAGTCATGGCTTATAAGTAAGCTCTCTCATTCCTCTCTTTCAACGGATGGGCCTAGGGGATATGGTGTTCGACCGGAGGTTGTGAATTCAATCGTGACCATAATAGGCGTAAAAATACTTGTATAGTATTTCCATCACACTAGTCTGTCGTTCTGTCTCTACATGACCTTTGCTGTTGCTGGCACATTAAACCAACTCACTTTCATTTGGTCCTGTCTCCTGAGCTCCAGATGAGGTGCGTATTTGCTTAAATGCTCAATTAAAATTGCCAAAAACCCAATTGGAATCCGAAGTAGTGAGTATCAAAAAGCAATGAAAGATTTGTGGTATCTTTATCATGCTATGGAAAACAATAAACAGACCACAAATATAGCATTTTTTCTTATTTTTCCATGAAAACACACTTGGTATTTCATTAGAATTGTCTCCTTGGACATGTTTTCATTTAGAAGCAAACTATTCAATAATTGCGTACTGCTGATGTCTAAACAGTAGTGTGATTTTATTTTACCCAATTAAAATTTTGAAATACCCAATTGCTTCAAAAATGATGGAGTGACAATACTCAATTACTAATTTCTTATCTGGAGCCCTGTGTCTCTATATGGCTTTCTTGTTGACTGGATGTAAAACCCGAATCTATCAATCAGTTTTCCATTTGGTCCTTAGTGAGTGATGGATAGATCATAGATGATAAAAACATGTGCGTTTATCGCATGTACTTATCGGGAATTTAGCAGGTATTCTTATTGTGAGTTTAGCAGGTTGTCTTCTGGGACTTGGCAGGTATTCTTATTGTGAGTTTAGCAGGTTGTCTTCTGGGACTTGGCAGGTATTCTTATTGTGAGTTTAGCAGGTTGTCTTCTGGGACTTGGCAGGTATTCTTATTGTGAGTTTAGCAGGTTGTCTTATGGGACTTGGCAGGTATTCTTATTGTGAGTTTAGCAGGTTGTCTTATGGGACTTGGCAGGTATTCTTATTGTGAGTTTAGCAGGTTGTCTTATGGGACTTGGCAGGTATTCTTATTGTGAGTTTAGCAGGTAGTCTCCTCGGAAATTTAGCAGGTATGCTTATCGGGAATTTTACAGGTTTTCTTATTGGGAATTTTGCAGGTATTCTTATGGGAAGTTAGCAGGTATCCTTAAAGGCCCAACAATCGGTGCCCTGGTACCGAATTTTGTAGGAGGGGCATATCCAATTACTGATAGCGTCCCTAGCCTGTCAGTTATACACTGGCTTTATAAATAGAATACATAAACAGCAGCACATGTTTGTCGTCTGCTCCCAATGTAGAACAGTGCGGGGGCTGCTGGATAGCCAGTGTAGGTGTTTCATACTGACCAGTATCTAGATATATGGTATGTAGGTTTGTTATCAAACGTGTGGTCCCATAAAACACACAAATGATACAATATATACCAGTCCCTATAATAGTGTCTGTATGTTTTAGTTGTGCATGAAAATGATTGAGAATTTACTAAAAGTGTTAAAACTTATATAGTATTTTGCTGCTAACTATTTCAAAGCAAAGAGTATTCTGATGCTATTATATAAATTATTAAAAATAGAAACACGTAAAATTTAATGAAACACCTTTCCATGTGTTACACAATGACAAAATGGGGCTTATTGAGTGTTTGATCAGTTTAACTCGCATTCAGATAGCACAGGACTACATCATGATGCAGTTTACATCATTAATTAGAGCCACCATGAATGACCACCAAACTTAACAGTGTAGATCCTGATGAGGCTGCGAGGATGCACCAGCTGATCCGGGGATATGCATGTCGTAACGTATCCACGTGTCCGTTACTTAGAGTGTGTCATGTACATAATTATAGTGAAACCTATATTGTACTTCTGGACCTGAACAAGGTTCCTATCTCCGATGTATTTTGTAAGTACATGTAGTAACCAATATATAAGAATATGTGTTTGTAATAAGTCGGTATTTGATAAAAATGTGTAACTGTGTCATGTCGACCACAGATAACCCCGTCCCAGTTAGACTGCATTGCAGCAGATATAATATATGCTGACAGCTAATTAGAGACCAGTGTTGAAATAGCCATACTGGTATGTGTTGGGATACAGGAAATAAGGCTGCTAGCAAACTTGAATTCATGTAGTCATGTAAATTCCATATCAGACTGCACATACATGCTGTTTTGTGACTGTGCATACTAACCCGAGTATATGCTGTTTATAATTAGTATATACTGCATTTTCACAGCCACTGTATCAAGTTCTAGGCGAAATATTTCTCTTGCTGGTCTATTAAACCATGGTTTTGTTTCATTCACCTTGTTATGTGCATACCAACGACACATTTAATTTGATATTACTGTCCAAAATCAATGTTGTGCGGCTGGCACACTGTCTGATGTTGACCATACAGGCAGTTATAGCTGTTAGCGTTATCACTAAACACGTGGAGTTGTTTACAATGTCGGGTCATGAACTCAGCTCTATGCATGAATTACATATGTAACAGCTACGCTCCGCCCGGCAAGTTTGAATCAGTTGTCAGTTGAGTACATTGTATTACTTCAAAAGCACATTTACATTTGTTTTCTTAAATCCAAATTTTTCTAAGCCTTTCAAAGTTGTATTATCTATGTCTGTGTGAAATAGTGTACTTATTTGTTCAGTGGTATTTCTAAAATATCTGAAAATGTGTCCCTGAAGTGAAGCATGCATAAAATTATCAAAAAGCCTGCCCAGCGCCATCTGGTGGCTTTTATATCCCAGTTGGGCCTTTAATACTGGGATAGCAGGTATTCTTATTGGGGATTTAGCAGGTATACTAATTATTTGGAAATTAGCAGGTATTCTTATTGTTAGGTTAGCAGGTACATGTATTCTTATTGGGAATTTAGCAGGTATTCTTATTATTGGGAATTTAGCAGGTATACTTATTGTTAGGTTAGCAGGTACATGTATTCTTATTGGGAATTTAGCAGGTATTCTTATTGGGAATTTAGCAGGTATTCGTATTGGGAATGTGAGTTTAGCAGGTATTCCTATTGGGAATTTATCAGGTGTTCTTATTGGAATTTAACAGGTAGTCTTATTATTGTGAATTTATCAGGTATTCTTATTATTGGGAATTTAGCAGGTATTCCTCACACATGGGACAAGTGTGTCAAGCTTTTTATGCCGCCACCTTCGAATGATGACGGGGCACATAGTGTTGCCGGCATCCGTACGTCCTGTACGTCCCACTCCGGTAAATTGCTTATAATTTCTGTTTTCATTCATGTAGCTGCTTCATATTTCACACATGCATTCCTCTGATGGTCTTCTATCATGATATGATGAATCCAAGATCCTCTGCCCCCCGTTAAACCCAAGGTCAAAATCACTTTATACAGTGAAACCTCGCTAAACCGGACACTCTGGGGACCCCCAGGGTGTCCGGTTTAGCAAGGTTTCACTGTAAATCAGGCATTTGATTATTCCGAGTCATAGTTGTGTGCTATGTGAGTACAAACAGGCATTATCACCTAAGATAAATGACCAAGAAACCCACCAACAATATGATCACATATGTTTCTGGTTGTCCGGTTTAGAGAGGTTCCAGTGTACTTAGTACATTCAAAACCAATATTTATGATCCGCCTAGGGATGTGGGAAGCAGTGCGATACACACAGATAAACAAGTGGTGATAGATGCTCCGATATACGAGACATATATCGACCTGTTATGTCAGTTTCGCCCTCAGGATGTCTACAACTTCATCATGGTCAACGAGGGCTACAGACTGGAACCAACTCTTGAGGTCAGTATGTGTGGCTGAGTGATGGGAGAAATGGGGCTTACAGGATTTCTGACCGGTGTAGCTGCTGATCAAATAACACACTCCTGTAATCTGATAACGATCTATATTTCTTGTTAGAAGCATGACGTTTCGTTAATGGAATGACGAACCAAGCAGATCCTGATCAGACTGTGCGGACGCACAGGCTGATCTGGATCTACATTGGTTGCAAAACCCATAAGCCCATTTCTCCAGTTACAAGCCTCGCCCATAACATTTTTCCCCCATTCATGTCACTAACCTACTATTTTCTGTCGTTATCATCGGTAACGTCATGTGATGCTGTTCGACCAATGAAACGTTAGTTTTCAATTTGTTGTAACCCGGATATTTATATCTAGTCGATGCAGGTATGGTGGGTGGCAGGTGGGAGAATGTGATGGGTAATTTAATGATTGAGGTCCATCCTTCCTGGAATTCCTCGCATACAACTTTGGCATTTTGTATGTGACAGTTGAATCTGGTTATACCCCTTATGTGAGTATTACGATTATTCGTAATCCCCCCAATGCAGCCGGTTAAAACGGGATCGAACCCGTTTGCCCTGCCTTACATGACCTTAGCTGTTGATAGGCCATTAAACAAACGAACAATGCAGGATATGACAATTTGTTATCTGTCGGCGTGTATTCGGTCAATGCATAGCGAGTTACCTGATAAACAGAATTTATCAGATAACTAGAACCGCATTGACCCTTTGACCGTTACTCACAACAATTGTCGTCTGCTGTTGCTTTTATATCTTGCCTTATTTCTCAATAAAACATGGTTTGACAGCACTTCAGAATCATTTCCAATGGAAATGATTCTGAAGTGCTGTCAAAGCATGCTGTCAATTATTCTAAAGGGCTGTCGAATTTTTGATGATAAAAATGGAAAATAGAAAATAAACAGCAGACAACAACAAAATTAAGATAGCGGTCTAAAGGTTAACAATACACGCTCATTGATAACTAAATCGACGATGATTGGGGTTGTAGTCTAGTGGTTAGGGTATTGGGCTTGATATTGTGGGATCAGTCCCCGCCCTAGGCATGAACATTAAACGTTCAAAGTAATATTTTCATCCCACTCGTCTTTTGGATGAGACTTGAAACTGAGTGACCGTCTCTTTATGCGGCTGTGACTGGAGAAATGGAGCTTACGGGTGTTGCGACCAGTGTAGATCCAGATCAGCCTGTGCATCCGCACAGTCTGATCAGGATCTGCACTGTTCGCGATTCCATCAATGAAACACCAGTTGTCCTTCTAACAAGCAATATAGATCATTATCAGGCTACCTGAGCAGAGCTCCAGTTAAGGTGCGTAATTTGACCAACTTGGGGTGAAATTTTGTTATTTCTTCATCAAAAATGGCAAGTTGGGAGTCCTTTAGAATCGTCTCATTGAGACGATTCTAAAGCACTCCCAAATTGCCATTTTTTATGGAGAAATAAGAAATTTACCTCCGAATTACGCACCTTACCTGGAGCTCTGATGAGTGTGTTATTTGATCAGGATCTACACTGGGCAAAATCCCATCAGCCCCATTTCTCCAGTCACAGCCACATATGACCTGTTCGTTTCTGGGATGTTGAACCAGTCAGGGTCATTGCTGACGTTCCATTAGTTAAAAAACGTCACATGACATTATCAACTGGCATTGAGGAACTTCAGAATTCATGCACATTTTGTTATTGTTTTACTGTGTTTTTCTCCAGATTTGCCGGAAGCATAAATTATCCGAGGCGACAGCTTATTTGCTGGAGAAAGCTGGCGATATACAGGGCGCATTTGGCATCATTTTGGAGGTAAAACATACCTACCCTACTGACTACCTGACTACCTAACCCTCGCTGTTCCAGGCATGTTTTTGGGCTGTTCTATTAATCAAAGCAGGGACTACTGTTGTCTTGAACATAACTCGAATACCCTTTGGAGTACAGTCGAACCTCCCTGAACGGCCACCTCTCTACAACCTACAACAACTCCCTCTCTGTAACAGCCGCTATTTTATATTCCAAATGGATGATTTCCTGTATATCTAACCCTTAGACTGCTGAGCATGAACATTGTCGTCTGATGTTGCTTTTACATGTTTGTTTTGACAGCACTTTAGAATCATTTCCCTTGGAAATGATTCTAAAATGCTGTCAAAGCATGTTTTTGATGAGAATTATCGAAGAAAATAAATTAACATCAGACGATAACATTAAATTCAGCATTAACCTCCCTACAACAGCCACCTCTCTACAACAGCCAGTTTTACGTCTTCCCATGGATGGCTGTTGTAGAGAGATTGCACTGTATTTTCATGACACTTCACACATGCATAGACCACGACCCAAAGGTGTGTCAAATTATCTTCTGTTTGTGTTTTTCGCACACTCCTGTATCCGGATAACAATCTATATTGCTTGTTAGAAACATGACGTGTGTTTCATTGATGGAATGGCAAACAGTGCAGATCCTGATCAGACTGTGCGGATCTACACTGCTCACAAAATATGTTTATGCCATCAACACAGTATGTATGTGCCGTGAAACATTTTTGATATCCTGTCGATACGACCTAATCACTGCGTATGAATATGTGCGGTGGCTGGGGTTATTTTTTTGCATTTTAAAGCCTTTTGTAGGTTATTTTGGGTTTTGGGGTTATTTTTATTGAATTTTGAAGCTATTTGTAGATGTTGACGGGATAAATAGAATAGTAGCTTAGTGCCGTGAATGGGGAAAATATCTGGCGCGGCACGGAAACGGGATGTGCTCGGCAGAGCCTCGCCCATCCCGTTTCCTAAGCCTTGCCAGATTTGTTTTCCCATTCACGGCCCTAAACTACTATTCTCTATAAATCCCATTTCTCCAGTCACAGCCGTGATCCATTCATGATTGCTCCATTGTAGAATCTTCAATCGAAGTTGAAGACTCTCACCGAAGTTCTACTGAGTCCGGAACAGGCCACAAAGGGTAGGGCAGACCTCTAGTTTTGTATCTAAAGATACCCGAAGATTTCAAATTCAATGCATATTTTCTTTGACAAATGTATGATTGATTTTATTCCTTCTAAAATAATAACAAATGGTAATTTTTTTTCGACATGCGAGCTGCGGCCATCTGGTTTAAAAAAAAAATGATTTGTATTTTCAGTTTGTCCCTGTGTCTACCCATGGTCAACATTTTAACATATGACAAGTGCGATCTGACATCAAAAGAATTCCTACCTGCCTATCTATCTGCCTACCCAACTAGAAAATACATAAATCACTGAATCAGTTGATTAATCAATCAAGAAATCAACCAACCAACCAGCAAACATGCCAACCAACCAATCAACCAACCAACCAATCAATCAACCAATTAATCAATCAATTGCAGATGTGTACGTGTTGTTCCACGAAGTACAGACCGTGCTACTCGTGATCGTTCAACTGTGTCAAAGGAATTCTGGGAAAATGGACGAAGCAGGAAGGGAGGTAACTCAGACTTGGTTAACCCTTTCACCCCTAATTAGCCATAATGGATTTTGATATGTTAACTTTGCAACCAATCCAATCATCACAAAGTTATTTTCAGAGTAGTCAATTTATAAAAAAGTTGGTGTTCTCAAAAAATATAAAAATGACCTTCAAAAAGTGCAGATCCTGATGAGACGGCTCATCACGATCTACACTGTTTGCAAACACCGCTAATGAGGTCTGTAGTGTTGAAAGGGTTAGCCCTTGTAATGTTGAATTAAATCATCATCTGTTGTTTTCACTTTAGGATCATTTCCAATCGGCATCAATGTATATCCAATAGAGCACCATGTTATCGGTCAGCCTGTGGTCCCAATGTCCCTGGTTTAGCCCTCATGTACATTTTGTTTTTAGCTGTCTTGTTACTTGAGAATTATACCTGTTATAAAAGTAATAGCTGTAGTACTAATCATACTACTTTTAGGGGTGTGGCTAAGTGACTTTGGTGTGATGAGTACCTGGTCAGGTTATTCTGATTTTAGAGCTGACTATATATTTTTTCTGCAATATTTAGTTTTTATTTGGAATTCCCGCCCCCACCACCACACCCCCCACCACCCCCATCCATAGTGAAATACAGGATGCGACCCTGTTAACCTGTGCTTTAGAAGGCAATGGGAAACAGACACCCTGACAGTTCAAATGAGTGGTGACAACATATACGTCCATTAAGATATAACGTAAATATAAAAAAAATGTTTGTAAATTTAGATACCTGTGAATAGCTATCCGGCATGAAATCGGCCATTCCTATGTTATTTTCAGGGGCTCTGGTTCCCGCTGTTAGACACACTGATGTTTCCACAGAGGCGACTGAAGGAAATTGACAACAAGGATATTCTCTCCGGTAATAACGAATGACAGATTTTTATCTTCCCATGGCAGGCCTTTATGAACATAAATTGTTACATGGTTTCCGTTGTTTGCACATATAGAGCGCGTGCTCTAGACTTTAGGCAATGCTCATTCCGGGGCCGCGCGTAGACCAAGTGCCTTCATGACGTCACTATGCGGAAGTGCCTTCATGACGTCACTACTTCATGACGTTCATGACGTTCATGACGCGGCCCCGTAATATGCATACCGAAAATTATCTACGTGAATGGGACGATTTATAAAAGTACTGAAAATACTGAATATAATGCTCAAATTACATCAGTTTTTTGTTGGTAATGTAACAATAACGTTTGCAATCATGTCCAGCCGTATGCAAACGTTTGCTGTGGCCCGAGGGCCACAGCAAACGTTTGCACACAGCTGGACGTGATCAAACCTTATATCATGTATATTGGCTAACATATATACACTATGGAACAACAGTAAATATAGCTTTTTGCTAACGTGCAATAAGCCTACATGTAATACATACAGACGAGTGCATACGCGAGATTTTGTGTTGTTTCAAATCCTTAATTATTTTACGTGCCTGCTTAATGTATGGACGTGTTTCAGAGTTTAAGGAACTGACGCACCATGTTCTGAACAGCATGATGGGATACATCGCGCTGCCGGCGATCCTGCAGAAAATCATGCAGGATCCCGCTTACAACACGGGAAAGTTCGGGGAAATACGCGAACTTATCCTGGGCATGTTGGAGACTTACAACTACGAACAGGTGCGTTGTGTTAACCCTTACCCATACTGAATTAAATTTTGCCGTCTGCTTTTTATTTTCCATTTTTCTCATCAAAAACGTGATTTGGCAGCACGTTAGAATCATTTCCATTGGAAATGATTCTAAAGTGCTGTCAAACCATGTATTTGATGAGAAATGGAAAGGATTCTGAAGTGCTGCCAAACCACAAAGATGGAAAATGAAGAATAAACAGCAAATTTAATTCAGAAATAAGACCAAATATAAAACAACAGCAGACGACAATTTTTGTTTCCCGCATTCTAAGGGTTAAATACATGTGGGTAATAAAGCCATAATCAGTCTACTAAACCATGATGTGGACAGTAAAGCAACCTGTCATTTTATCACCCAATAAAGCAACTAAACAAACCCGACCAAGCGATAAACCTACATACCAACCAACCAATCAATCTTGTAGATATTGATGATCACATGACCAAACTGACCAATCACAATCTTGCAGACATTGATGATCACATGACCAAGTCAACCAGTCACAATCTTGCAGACATTGATGATCACGTGACCAAACCAACCAATGATAATGTTGCAGACATTGATAATCACATGACCAAATGAACCAATGACAATCTTGCAGACATTGATGATCACATGACAAATCCATCCAATCAAACTTGCAGACATTGGTGGTCACCTGACTAAACCAACCGATCACAATCTTGCAGTCATTGATAACCAAACCAACCAATGACAATGTTGCAGACATTGATGATCACATGACCAAACCAACCAATGACAATGTTGCAGACATTGATGATCACATGCAAGAACCTGCTGAACCATGACCTCCACGTTCACCTGCGCAGTCTGACGAAGGCGGCCGTGAAGGGATACGTGCCGCGTGGCGACCAGTGCCGTATCTGTGTCAAACAGTTTGTAAACCAGCAGGAGTCGGATACCGTCATCGTCTTCAGGTGAGTTCTGTAATAACCCTTTATACTAGGATATACTTTATTTAAGGAATAAAACCATGGGCAGTTGTGTTTACAGCGGTATAAAAAGCATTTTGTCTGTATAAAGAGTCCGATCTACAAGTCGGTCTGTTGTTACATGCCCACCCCTCCCACATTACCACCCCAACCCGCCCCCATATTCAAAGACAAACCTCCCATTGGTAGTTGCAACAACAACCCCACAGCAACAACCCCACACAGATACCCCTCTCCCACCACCCTTTCAATCACAGCTGACGCATACAATGAGACAGAGTACCACTCACCCCCCGCCCCCCTGCCCTCACACCCAAATACCCAGCACACACTGATGCCCACAATACCTGATGTGTTGCCGCCAACGCCACCCCCTCCCCCACCACTACACGTATGTCTGCTGTTTGTGTGCTCCCATTGATGTCTCGCCCACCACCCCCTGTTGAAACACAATCCTCCCATTGCCAGGTGTGGCCACAGCTACCATGGCCAGTGTTTACAGGAGGTGGACTCTGTGATGGACTCCGAGGACACATATGTCTGCTATCTGTGTGGTGCCCATTGATGTCCCACCCCCACCACCACCCTTATTGAAACAATCCTCCCATTGAAAGGTGTGGGCACAGTTACCACGGCCAGTGTTTGCAGGCAGTGGGCTCGGTGATGACTCCGAGGACACGTATGTCTGCTATCTGTGTGGTGCCCATTGATGTCCCACCCCCACCAACCCTTATTGAAACAATCCTCACATTGAAAGGTGTGGGCACAGTTACCACGGCCAGTGTTTGCAGGCGGTGGGCTCGGTGATAGACTCCGAGGTCACGTATGTCTGCTATCTGTGTGGTGCCCATTGATGTCCCACCCCCACCACCCCTTATTGAAACAATCCTCCCATTGAAAGGTGTGGGCACAGTTACCACGGCCAGTGTTTGCAGGCGGTGGGCTCAGTGATAGACTCCGAGGACACGTGTGTCTGCTATCTGTGTGGTGCCCATTGATGTCTCGCCCACCCCCACCACCCCTAATGAAACACATTCCTCCCATTACCAGGTGCGGGCACAGCTACCACAGCCAGTGTTTACAGGCGGTGGGCTCGGTGATCGACTCCGAGGACACGTATGTCTGCTATTTGTGCAGCCACACGAAGCGCGGCCACACCCAGAGCACGCGATTCCACCGCTCCCTCTCCACCTCCATGCAGGCAGACCTGGGCAAGGCTGAAAGGTCACGCGAGGTGAGCCGAGGAGTAGTTAGTGTTTTGCCGAGGAGCGTGCTTTGTGCCTCACTATGATAGTGGAGGAGGCATTTAGTGTTACCCTTGTCCGTATGTCCCGTCCGTCTCATGGTTCACCCCTAACTAACAGGAATGGATTTTGATATGTTCATTTTCCGACCGATCCAATTGTCACAAAATGATTTTCAGACTAGTCCAATATGAAAACGGGGTGTGTTTTGTTCTCAAAAATATGATAATTACTTGCAAAAAGTGCAGATCCTGATGAGACGGCTCGTCACGAGCCATCTCATCTGGATCTACACTTTTTGCCAATATCACTTTACAGGTCTGTGGTGTTTGAAGTGTTAACGTTTTTGTTCAAGCTTGTATTTTTAATACTGTTAGACATACAGCCATCATACTTACACGCTAGCATGAGTCAAACTGTCTTACGACAAACTACTGATAAATTATTGCTGCCAAGTACTAGTTTTCCTATGTAATAACTCTTGTTAACTTTCGTTAACTCAAAGTATTTTCCTCAGTCCCCCTGACTTTGAGTAAACGAGTGTATACTGTATTTCTATCCCACTGCTCTTTCAAATGAGACATGCCTCCGACATCTGCGTAATTTCATGAAATATGTTAATACAAAATTTACAATATTTTCCGTAAATGTCGTTGACAAAATTATCACAGCACATGTGGAATCACCGGAAATTATTTATGAAAAATATTGTAAATCTTGTAAACGTATTTAATGAAATTATGCAGATGTCCGAAGATACAAACTCGTATGGCGTGTCTCATAATTATGAGACTTGAAACCGAAGTCCCATTGCTAGATGATCTTGTTGCTGGGACGTTAACCTTTTTTTGTTTCAGTCGTCCGTGGACCCACAACACATACAGAATGTCGACTCCGTGCGACGGACCCTGAAAACCCCTTCCCGGGTAAGTCACTTATGTTTACATAGAAGGAGTTTTGGTTGGAGAAATGGGGCTTAGGGGTTGTGTGACCAGTGTAGATCCAGTAGCCGATTTCATTAAAATTGCAAAGTATACTTTTCTAGCAAAGTATACTTTGAGGGAGTATTCATTTATTTTTCCCAAAATGCGTTATTTCATATAGAACTAACCACTGCATATATTTGATGATTAAAAGTATGATCAAAGAAACCCCTGTACTGGTAATGGTTGTAACAAACAATATAAATCGTTATCAGGCTACAAGAGTGCTGTTTGATCAGGAGCTACACTGGTGCTACACTGCGTGCCCGCTTAAAATGTTTCACGTCAAAAAAATGCACCGGTTTCCGCACGAGAGGCCACTCGGATCTACTTACAGCTATCGCATAAACGCATTTATCGTCTAGTAACCGCCGGTTACTAGACGAAAATGTGTTTATACAGTATCGTCTGCATGTAGCCGATTTCATCAAAATTGCAAAGTATTCTTTCCTAGCAAAGTATACTTTGAGGGAGCAATCATTGATTTTTCCGAAATGCATTATTTCATGCAGAACTAACGATTGCATATATTTGATGATTAAAACTATGCAGAATTATTATACTGAATTTATTACATTATCACAGCCAAAATTGGCTGTGATAATGTAATAAATTCAGTATAATAAAAATTAATAAATTTATTCTAAAATTGAAAATTTCTCCCTCAAAGTATACTTTGCTAGGAAAGTATACTTTACAATGTTGATGAAATAGGCCTCTGATCCTATTGCCACATGAAACATTGTACGTCAACGTGGATTGATAAAAATATCTTGTTGTTGTAATGGGCGATATTGAACGAGCTGTCGAAGCCAGAAATGGACATGAAGTCAGTGTAAACTGTTTCACATAAAAAAATTGCACCCGTTTCCTGGTGAGATGCCACTCAAAAATACTTAACGCATTTATCGCAAATTGCGCCAGTTACTAGACGATAAATGTGTTTATGCAGTATCTTCTGCATGTAGCTGAATGGGGGGAATTCATCAGGAATCCTGCACCTATTGCGACATGAAACATTTTATGTTGGCGCGGATTGATAAAAATGTCTTCTTGTTGTAGTGGGCCATATTGAACGAGCTGTCAAAGCCAGAAATGGGAATGAAGTCGGCGAGAGCGCCGTCCAGCATCTTCCAACAAGACACATTCAAACTGAACGTCGCTGCACCCAGGATATTTGACGAGAAAACATGATTCAAGGGACCATGTGTGAATCCTTCTGTCGCAAAATTAACATATTTACCCCTAAGTAACTGGAATGGACTCTTCCATGTAGACTTTTGAGCTATTCCATTTATCAAAAAAAGGATGTTTTTGTGAACCATCAGAAAATATCCACAAACAGTGCAGATCCTGATGAGACGGCTCGTCATGAGCCGGATCATCTGGATCTACACTGTTTGCAAACATTGGGAATGCAGTATGGGTAACCTGTTCATTGACGAAATACACTCTGACCAATAACTTCATTATCCTGGATTGACTCAGACGTTCAGTTCAAATTGAAAACTTTTGCTGATGATTCATTGGTTAAACCACGTCACATGACATTACGAAATGACGCAACACAAGCAAGTCCTTTCAACAGAATGTACATTGCATTTCATTGTTCAAAACGTTACCTGATAAATAGAATACAGGTTAGAGAGGTTTGATATCAAGTTTATCAGACTCGCCTTAGAATTGTAGGAATTCCTCGGCAAACCTCGGAATTTTGACCCTTTTCCTAGCCTCAGATGAGAAACTTTATATGAAAAGACACTAACGAGATATGAAAATTGACAGGGCTCCAGATAAGATGTGTAATGGCGTATTTTACGCACTTATTTTAGCAGAATACGCACTGATTATCAAAAGTGAGAGTGCACATTACTCGCACCAATGTGAAAATACGCATTGATTTTCAAATTGAGTAGTGAAAATACTGTAATAACGTTTAAATTTACTTATTTGAGCTGCAAAAAGCAAACACTGTTTGCTTTTTGCAGCTCAAATAAGTATTAAAATTTTTAAATGTGTTTTAATTTTTTTAATAATTTTTGCCCTATTTAATATTAAAGGAAGAAAATCAATAATACATTTGTAAGTAAAATACGCATTGAATTTGAAATCTGGGGGTATATTTCTCTTTAGATACAAAACTTATCTGGAGCGCTGAATGGATTTAACATAATTGTAACTTCCCAAAACATAGTGAGAGCTTATTATTCCCAAGAGGGTACACAGCGATAATACCAAAAATATTCACATTTTATTCGGAGAATCCTCTACAAATATATGATTCTCAAAAAACAAGACTGTCCCAATATTTAACCCTTGCAATGCTGAATTAATTTGTGTCGTCTGCTGAATATTTTTTATTTTTCCATTTTTCTCATCAAAAACTTGGTTTGGCAGCACTTTAGAATCATTTCCGATGGAAATGATTCTAAAATGCTGCAAAACCATGTTTTTACTGAGAGAAGAGACAAAATATGAATTATCAGCAGACGACTATTTTCGGTTCCCGCATTCTATTTAGGGTTAATGTTAGTATGGTTGTGCTTAGCGCAATACTGATATACAGTCAAACCTGTGAATAAAGGCCAGCCATGGGGAGAGACAAATCTGGCCTTTATTCACAGGTGGTCTTTGTTCACAGGCTCATTTATGTAGTAATTGAATCATTGGGAAAACAAAAGCGTGGCTGCTACGGACGAGTAATTGATATTTGGAGGTGGCCTTTAGCTTTTTTAGCTTCACTGTATTGGAATACAATTTGTTTTGGAAAACCTGTTGGCCTGTTAATATATGTAATTCCCAATAACCTCCGAAGGGAAGCACATTTAATACAATGTAGTATGAAAATGTATCGGCAGTCCTATGTGACGTCCATAGTGTAGCACATGGTCTTTATCAAAATAGTGTGAAAATGTATCGGCAGTCCTATGTGACGTCCATATGGACGTCACATAGGACTGCCGATACATTTTCACATTATTTTGATAAAGACCATGTGGTCGAAAATTTAATAAAAAGAGTGACTTTAAAACAATGTGTTTAATATATGGTTTCCCAAAACAGAGTGTCTCAATATTTAAGGTTTGTATGATTTCCCCGAGTGTATTAATAAGAGTATTGGGATACAATTTCATTTGGGAAATCCCTATTTTCCCAAAACAAATTGTGTCGTGCGAATATTTATTATTGTATATTGCTATTGGGAAGTGCAATAGGTTTCATGTGCGTAGTATTACTGTAATTTGGCCATAATAAAATAAATTGTGAACATTTATGGCCACCCTCCCCACTTCTTTATTACACCCCTATGTGATAGAAATATGGCATATCCATTGCTGCGCTCTTGGGGTTCAATCTGTATTTCTGTCCGTCTGTATGGGTGGTTGGTCAGGCGAACGTGACGGCGTAAAGTAACGCTAGGTGATCCACCTTATAGGAATCGTGATTTGCCTGGTTTGGCCCTCAGGTACGTTTTATCTTTGGCTCTTTTGTGAGTTGAATTGGGTTATTGCCCATTATAAAAGTAGTCAGATTATGTCTGCTCCTACTGCTTTTGGGAGGGGGACAAGTGATTATGGTGTGGCGAGGACCTGGCATCAGATCAGGATTATTCTGATTTCAGTGCTGAATATATAGATTTTTATTGTAAATATTCAGTTCTGATTTTGGGGTTTTCCCCCCCATTTGTACATGTACTTGAACATGTACTTTGTACAGGTAATATATGGGATTTAGTACTAAACCCATTGACCCGGCCTTAAATGGCATTAGCTGTTGATAGGCCGTTAAACCCCAACAGACAAACAAACAAAAACACTGAGTTCTGTCCGTCCGTCCGTCCGTCCGTCCGTCCGTCCGGGCACGCATTAGGGTACTTATGTGGCTAGCCCCACAGGGTTATGGACTTAGTAAAGGATAGGGTTGGTTACAATTAGCCACCTAAAAAATCCTTTTATGTGGCTAAAAATCGTTTTATGTGGCTAATATTTAACATGTGATAAGCCACATAAGTATAGTAATGTTAGAACGTCCGTCCGTCCGTCCGTCCGTCCGCTCTTACGAGAGCTACACTGTGGGGTGATTTTTAGGTCATATTGTACATAGTGGGGTGTTTTTTTGTTGTGGGTTGCACCCCACAATGACATCTTTCTAAATGAGTTTAAACAGTTATTCTGGGGTGCAGGTGATTTTTGGCGACCGCACCCCATAAAGACTATGGACACGACGGACACTTTTATTGTCTATGACTCGGACACGTTGTAGTACTGAACGTGTGCAACCCACAGTGCAATTTTGCACCCCACAGTGCAATTTTGCACCCCGTAATGAATATTTGTGCACCCCTAAGTTCATGCACCCCGTAATGTAGCTCTCGTGTGTACGTCCGTCCATCCGTCCGTCCATATGTAGTGCTTTCATTAATATTGGTTTTCAGGAAAAAAAAATTCAGGATTTATTTTAAATATACATTTTCATGCAGTAATTTGTGGCTGTGACTGAAGAAATGGGTTTTACAACCAGTGTAGATCCATATCAGGATCTGCACTGTTCTCTATTCCATCAATGAAACACCTGTGATGCTTCTAGCGAGCGATATAGATCGTTATCAGGCAATGGGAATGTACTATTTGATCAGGAACTACACTGGTCACAATTCCCATGTAAGCTATTTCTCCAGTCGCAGCCACATATAAAGGCTAATTTTGGAGGGTAGTGTACGTTAATGAGGAATCCTGAATCTTGCTGGGATTCACACCTGGGGCCATGTGATTTGCTGTTGCAAGGTGTACCTGGCACCGGATCAGGACATTGTCTTTTTTTTTCATAATATGTTTTTCTTTGAGAAGCAGGTGGTTGGTCGGGAACATTATGCTTGTATGAAACACGCCATGTGATTTTGTACCTTCGGACATCCGAGTAATTTCATGAAATACGTTTACAAAATTGACAATCCAGAGGAACCTCTCTAAACCGGACACCAATAAAACACCTGTGATATTATATGTTTCTTGGTCATTTATCTTGGGTGATAATGCCTGCTGTTCGTGACCGAATAGCACACAACTATGGCTCGGAATGATCAAATGCCTGATTTACAGTGAAACCTCTACGCCGGACACCCTGGGGATCTCCCAGGGTGTTCGGATTAGAGAGGTTTCACTGTATTTTCATATATAAGGTAAAAAGTTGACAAAATGTTCAGTGTACATGCGGAATATAATTTCTTTGACATCATTTTAATACAGAAATATTGTAAATTTTGTAAATATATTTCATGAAATTACGCAGATGTCCGAAGGTACAAAATCACATGACGTGTCTTACATGTGGCTGTGACTGGAAAACTGGTGTTTATGTGATTTTTTACCATATTCCTCTCTAGACGCATGACAGGTGTTTCATTGATGGAATGGCGAACAGTGTAGATCCTGATCAGACTGTGTGGATGCACAGTCTGATCTGGATCTACACTGGTCGCAGTGGGCGGTTGGTTTGGAGCATGTGATGGGTATTTTAACGATGGCGGTCATCCTTTCCAGAATCCTGATGTCCCTGGTCTGGCCCTCGGGTATGTTTGGCTTTGTTTTACGCGAGAGTTGAGTCTGGTTATGGCTATTATAAAAGTAGTATGATTAATACTAATCCCATTACTTTTAGGGGCTGGGGCTAAGTGATTTTGTTGTGTTGAGGACCTGGCACCAGATCAGGATATTCTAATGTCGGGTCTGGATATATATTTTTGTATTATTTATGTAGCTGTTCAGTTCACAGTTTGGGAACCCCCCCCCCCCCCCCCCCCCATCCATACAGGTGAAATATGAGTTTTGACACTATTAACCTGTAGCCGATGTCATCAAAATTCTAGCAAAGTATACTTTGAGGGAGTAATCATTTATTTTTGCTAAAATGCATTATTTCATATAGAACTAACGACTGCATATATTTGATGATTAAAACTATGCAGAATTATTATACTGAGTTTATTACATTATCACAGCCAAAATGGCTGTGATAATGTAATAAATTCAGTATAATAAAAATTAATAAATTTATCCTAAAATTGAAAATGTCTCCCTCAAAGTATACTTTGCTAGAAAAGTATACTTTGCAATGTTGGTGAAATAGGCTACTGGTCTAGCATGACATTAGCTGTTGTCAGGCCATTAGACACCATTAAATCAATTTTTTTTAAATTGTTTAATTAAGTAAAAAAACAAATGACGAATATAATTCAATTACGTATTAAGAGTTCAATAATCAGTTTTGCTTCTTTCTCCGTTTTCTTCCGTCTTTCTTTCTGTTTCTCCTTTGTTTTTTATCACCCTTGTTCTTCTTTCGGTGACGTCTTTTCTTGTTGTCGTCCGTTGTCCCGCCATCCTCACCCACGTTGCTATTACCTATATAGAACATACCAAGATAGAGTTGTTTATATCTATAGTATCAGACAACACCAATGAATTCCTATTGTTTCCCCGGTTATACCCATTATAAAAGTAGTAAGATTAGTACTAAGCATATTACTTTCAGGGACTGGAGCTAAGTGACTGGCGTGGTGAGGACCTGGCACCAGATCAGGTTATTCTAATTTCAGTGCTGAATATATATTTTTTCTGTAACAAGGTGTAATTTGGGATTGGACCCCGTTAATTTGTGACCAGTGTAGATCCTGATCCAATAGCACACTCCTGTAGCCTGATAGTGATCTATCTTGCTTGTTGGAAGCATGACAGGTGTTTCATTGATGGAATGGTGAACAGTGCAGGTCCTGATCAGACTGTGGATATATTTTTTTGTAAATGCTAAGTTCTGATGTTTGGGATTTTGCCCCCCTCCCATACAGGTAGAATACTGGATTTTACCTGTTAACCCAACCTAAAATGACCTGAGCTGTTGACAGGCAGTTAAACAGCATTAAAAATATATAGAGAATAGTAGGTTAGTGCCGTGAATGGGGAAAAATATCTGGCAAGGCTTACGAAACGTGATGGGCGAGGCTCTGCCGAGCGCATCTCGTTTCCGTGCCGCGCCAGATATTTTTCCCATTCAAGGCACTAACCTACTATTCTATTTATCCCGTCAACACCTACAAATGGCTTTTAAATGCAACAAGATAACCCCGGTCACCGCACATATTCATACGCAGTGAGTAGGTCATATTTACAGGATATCCCTGCACCCAATCACTCTCTCCAAGTACATCCCAATCTATTTATATCGCTGTGTCTAGAGAAATGGGGCTTATGGGTTTTGTGACCAGTGTAGATCCAGATCACCCTGTGCATCCGCACAGGCTGATCAGGATCTGCACTGTTCACCATTCATCCATCAATGGAACTGACTAGCCTAACTAGCTACAATATTTGCCTCCGTTATGTTCTCTACGGCTACAAGTTGACCCATTCAAAAAATGTGTGCTACCGAAGTGCATATCCAAACCTGTTGCATGTAGGTAAAAATTTAGTAAACTGTATAGTGTACACCTTCAAACAAATAAGTTTTGATGTAGAACTAGTAAATTGCCATATATAATAGAACAGGGAAATCATTTTCCCATGGAAGCCATCGTTTCTCTTGTTGTTGTCCAACATTCAACATAAGAAATGAAGCTTTCAAATTTACAACGTACACATGTAAATGTCAGATAAACACCTTGACCCGGTCAAATAACCAATTTATGCATGTGTATGTTCTTTATTAACTATTTATTGATGCAGCTTTGCCAGTTTTATATCACTAACATATCAAAACACGCCGGATAACCGGTTGCAAAAAATCACTCTTCCATGTGTTACATTAATAAAGAGATGGGGTTAAATTGCTACCCTCGCGAGGTATGGAGCAGGGTAGCAATTTTGTTTCTAGCTCCTAACAAGCAATATAGATCATTATCAACCTACAGGAGCTATTTGATCAGGAGCTATACTGGTGACCGCAATCCCATAATCCCCTTTTTTCCAATCAGTCGGCCACAATTAACTTTTCAGTTAAACGAAAGTAAACCTGAAATCAATCAAATCAATAAATGACATAGCGGGTTACCTGATAAATCAGCCTTGCCTGCGACTGTAACATCGCCACCATTGTCGCCTACATCAACATTGCCGCCATCCTTTTTCCTGCCTTTTCTCTTTCTATTTTTTTTCCTTTTCCCGCCATCCGCCTTTTCCCAGAATCCACTTTTATCACAGTCGCTCGTGTTGAAGCTGATGTTGCGAACCTTGAGACGGACAAACAGGCTCATGATGCTGGTGAGTTTACATCGTTTCTGTTTGTCTTTCACAAGGTCCTCGCACTTCTTCATTTTCCGGTTGAGCCGTGTTTTAAACGTTTTGTGGTGTCCTGGAAAGGGAATAAATTATGCACTAGTAATTGGGTTCTTACGCTAAACAAACAAGTGAGCGTAGCAAAATGAGTTTGTTTAGCGGTAGGTTTGTTTATTGGTGTTTAACAGCCTATCAACAGCTATTGTCATGTAATGCCGGGCAAACCGGCTGAAAAGTATGAAAACAAATTCTTACATCTTAGCCAGTAGTTTACATAACTATAACGGTGAATTACCACTTGGTTCTGTTGAGCAATGGTCGTTTATCCCGTCAACACAGTGCGTATGTGCCATGAAACACAGTGCCGTGGAACATTTTTGATATCCAGTCAATACTATTTTTTGCATTTTAAAGCCATTTTTAGGTGTTGACGGGATAAATAGAATAGTAGGTTAGTGCCGTGAATGGGAAAACATATCTGGCGCGGCCTTGCCACATATTTTGTCCCATTCACGGCACTAACCTACTATTCTCTATCTATATTCCTTATTTCTGAACCAAAGTATCTGTTGTGACCACTCATTTGAACCGTCTTAGCAAGACGGTTCAAATGAGTGGTCACAACATATACTTCTGATGAGAAATAAAGAAATGCTTGAGCCTTGCCGGATATTTTTTCCCATTCACGGCACTAACCTACTATTCTCTATCTATTTTCCTTATTTCTGAACCAAAGTATCTGTTGTGACCACTCATTTGAACCGTCTCAGCAAGACGGTTCAAATGAGTGGTCACAACATATACTTCTGATGAGAAATAAAGAAATGCTTGAGCCTTGCCGGATATTTTTTCCCATTCACGGCACTAACCTACTATTCTCTATTTACACCACACGCTTTTACCATATATTGAGAAATGCCATCAGTAACGTCGTAATGTCGCATTTCCTTAGACCAGTCAAATCAATGTTTTCCGACACACCCTCTGAATCGCGAGACAGTCACCTTCACTACGGCCCGCTTCAGGGGCTTCAGAACAGGTCTGGCAAATAATTTTGACATATTTGTAATTCATATACAAAAAGGAATGTAAATATTGTTTCTGAATTTTTTCTCATTTCTCATCAAAAGTGTATGTTGTTACCACTCAGTTGAACCGTCAGGCGTCAGGCGAGACGGTTCAACTGAGTGGTAACAACATACACTTTGGGTGGGTAGGGGGGGGTGGGGGGGCACCCAGTAGATTCGCCGGACCAATCTTATGATGCTTTCGGCGGCCCTATATATACCTCTTGGCCATACTTGCGCTTGATTCATTTTGCTGTCCGAATTATTAATACTGCATTTAATTTTTGCTTTTTCAGTGTAAACTAAATTTTCCGACAGCAAACAAATATTTGTTCATGAATTTGAAATAATTACAATCTGTATATGTAGGAATACGACAAATTAACCCACACTGGACTTATTACACCTTAATTATTACCCTTACACCGCTATCTTAATTTTTTGTCGTCTGCTGTTTATTTTCTATTTTCCATTTTTATCATCAAAGGCATGCTTTGACAGCACTTTAGAATAATTTACAACATGATTTGACAGCACTTCAGAATCATTTCCATTGGAAATGATTCTGAAGTGCTGTCAAAACATGTTTTTATTGAGAAATAAAGCAAGATATAAAAGCAACGGCAGACGACAATTGTTGTGTGTAGTGGTCTAAGGGTTAAATTGGATCACTAGTTTGGGACGATAATTAATGACCGCTGGCCGCGTTAGACGAGTGACCGTTGAATGAAAGCGTTTTATATAGCAAAAATGCGCCGGGGGAATTTGAAGTGGCCGCTTAACGGTGGTGACCGCTGATTAAAGGTGACCGCCCGAGCAGGTTCGACTGTACTTACGTTTACTCGTTGCTCCAAGAATGTGGTCCCTGCTCACGCCGTCCCGAAAGTCGACAGCCAGGACCATTTGTTCCGTCATCGGTGAAATAAACGTGCCACTCTGAACTGGAAGACAATATAGAGAATAGTAGGTTAGTGCCGTGAATGGGAAAAAATATCCGGCAAGGCTCAAGCATTTCTTTATTTCTCATCAGAAGTATATGTTGTCACCACTCATTTGAACCGTCTCGCCGAGACGGTTCAAATGAGTTGTCATCACAACATATACTTTGGTTCAGAAATAAGGAAAATAGATAGAGAATAGTAGGTTAGTGCCGTGAATGGGAAAAAATATCTGGCAAGGCTCAGGAAAACGGGATGGGCGAGGCTCTACCGAGCACATCCCGTTTCCGTGCCGCGCCAGATATTTTTTCCCATTCACGGCACTAACCTACTATTCTATTTATCCTGTCAACACCTACAATGGCTGTAAAATGCAAAAATAGTATTGACTGGATATGTTTCACGGCACCGTGTTTCACGGCACATACGCACTGTGTTGACGGGATAAAATTGGTTTCATCCGACGCATAGAAATATTTCTTTGTTTCTGGGTGGTGGTTGGATGGGAGCATGCGATTGGTAATTTATTTATAGGGGTTCTTCCTTACCATAATCGCGACCGGAGCTTGTGTACGCCTTTAGCTTTCTTTTATGTGAGAGTTGAATCTGGTTATACCCGTTATAAAAGTAAACCTACCAGTTTTACTTATAGCGGAAGGAGCCAAGTGACTTCTGGTGTGGTATGGACCCAATGCAGCAAGTTAAATACGGGATCGAAACTGTTGGCCTGACCTTAACTGCCTTAGCTGTTGATAGGCTGTTAAACACCAATCAAATCAATCACACTGAGGTGTATGCATGTACTAGTATACCTTTCATGATTTCCCACGAATATACGGTCACAGATCCCTGCCTGTAATGGTCAAATGCGATGTAGACGTGTGTTTCGTTCTTGTGTCTGTACACCAGTCTGTCTGTGCGTCTCGGCATACACAACCCATCCAAAATCTGAATACCTGTGGAAGAGATTTTAGAAATGTGGCTGTGAATGGAGAAATGGGGCTTATGAGTTTTGCGACCAGTGTAGATGCAGATCAGCCTGTGCATCCGCACAGTCTGATCAGCATCTGCACTGTTCGCCATACCATTAATGAAACACACGTCCTGCTTCTAACAAGGCATGTAGATTGTTATCAGGCTACAGGAGTGCGCTATTTGATCAGGAGCTACACTGGTCGCAAATCCCATAAGCCTCATTTCTCCAGTCACAGCCACAATTGTAACCGTACTGTTTATTTAGCGAGGTGAGCTGATTTTGTGAACTAATGCATGAGTGATTGTCCTTACGCTAAACAAACGAGTGATCAAGATCTTCACCGTTTGTGGATATTTTTTTACAAAATGACCCCCTTTTCGTGCCCTTAGTTGGTTAACATATGCAATGAGACAGGGGATTTAATGGAGATGGAGTCAGGAAGTAGACTGGTCACAAACTTGTAAGCCACATTTCACAAGTCGTAGATCTCGAGCTACACTGGCCACAAATGTCATAAGCCACATTTCTCCAATCGCAGATCAGGAGCTTGACTGGTCACAACTGTCATAAGCCCGGACACAGATTGAGTGCTGGACTGGCCACAAATTCCATTAGTCCCATTTCTCCAGTCACAGATTGAGAGCTGGACTGGCCACAAATCCCATAAGCCCCATTTCTGAAATTGAGCTAGACTGGCCAGAGCCAGAGTACCATTTCTCCAGTCAAACTTACGTATTAACCCTATATATTCGGAAACAATTTGCTTTGGCAAACCCCTATTAAATAGGTGTCTCCCAAAACAAATTGTATCCAAATACATTGTTAATGTCATTAAACCAGTACTGCCATACTAAGGCTAAATATTGGCACACACACTGTTGTGGGGAAATTATATGTTTTTATGTGTGTTCCCAAATAAATGGTGTCCGAATATTTAGTGTTATTACGGTACCTGATGGTGGTCTGTTACGTTTTGTGGCTCGAATAAACGCCAGGAAATTGCCGCAAATCAGCAACACTGCTACCGTGAAAATGTGTGTATTCGGCCGCATGATGCTTCACGCCTCTTTCTGGTCTACTGAAATCATAAACAAAATAATATACCTTAATTATTCTAATAAATGCCCATTATATTTCCGGCCTTCGTCCAGTATTCCCGCGACTTTTCCAAGTTTATACCCCGATAAATTCCACAAAAAGGCCATTCATTCCTTTTAATTGCAGCATTTGAAATAAATTTATCAAGAAAATATGTTTATTTTCAGTTTTCTTAAAAATTATTTTAACTGCGCCTCACGGTTACGGAAAGTAGTTCGGCGTGGCAGTTTACTGGGATATAAATTTTGGACAGAGACTTGCTACGGACCAATCAAATGTTAGGGAATTATGTAAATATTTTTGTGCTGGAATTATGAGGCTGTAATCTACAATTCTGAAGTACTTTTGGCAATATAACGGTATAAACATTTTGAAAAGACTACTATGCGAAATTAAAAGAAATTTGCCTGGAAATATATGAGGTGAGCTACTATTGGAGAGGGGGGCTAGTATTAAAATATATATGGTGTTCCTATATCTTTGACCGCATATTTATTCTCATCATAGTCTCTTCTATAACAGTAGTCCCCCCTCACCCTCCACCTCTAATATATCTTCAGTAACATATTCATTTTATATTCCGCACCCCCACCCTCCACCTAATATATCTTCAGTAAAATATTAATTTTATATTCCACTCACCTCTAATATATCTTCAGCACTTCCCTATATATTCAGTAACATTCATTTTATTTTCACATTATACATGTAGACACACAGATTGAAGTAACGGACCAAGGTCTATAAATTCATTAAATATACATAAAAGTATCAGTAAGTAAAAAGAATAAAGACTTTTCTCTTCACCGTTTATTTAACCAGGTGAACTGATTAATGTGAAATAATGCACGAGTGATTGGGTCCTTACCCTAAACAAAGTGAGCGTAGCAAACCGAGTTTGTTCAGTAGTAGGATCCAATCACGAGGGCAGTATTCAGATAATCAGCTCACCCGGTTAAATTAACATCATTTTTCATTTCCACACTATCATCATAAAAACAAAGCAAATTCAGAGGGTGTGTCCGAGGTCATGATTTGATTGGTCGAAGGAAACATGTCATTGCGACGTTACTGATGTCATTTCTCCATATATGGTTAACACGAGAGTGGTGTAAATACTACTGCTGTCGAGTGGTGTAATTCGCCGTTAGATTTCTGTAAACTACTGACGGAAATATAAGAAATCTTTATATTTTGTTTAATTACATGTACTGATACGTTTAGGTATATTTAATGCATTTATAGACCTTGG
Organism: Conchocele bisecta; assembly: GCA_029237695.1. NCBI lineage: Eukaryota > Metazoa > Mollusca > Bivalvia > Lucinida > Thyasiridae > Conchocele > Conchocele bisecta. The sequence continues at coordinate 28,527,527 of CM055277.1, forward strand.
TCCGTTACTTCAACCCGTGCATAGACATTTCAAACATCAACATCTCAATATGTTGTGTGGTATGAACAACTTTGGAAAATTGTTAAGCCCTGGAGTGGAGCTAAGTGACTGGTGTGGTGAGGACCTGAATAGAAATATTTTCTGTAAATATTCATTTGGTAGTTGTTGCCATGCTGAAAAACACAATTAATTAGTACTAATTCTATTACTTTTAGGGAGTGGGGCTAATATTTAAAGTTACTTTGGTGTGGTGGGGACCTGACACCAGATCAGGTTATTCTAATGTCAGGGCTGAATATATATATATATATATATCTTTATGTAAATATTCAGTTTGGATTTTGGGATATTTCCCCCATCCAGACAGGTGAACTGTCTGCTTCGACCCTGTTAACCCGGCCTAAACTGACCTCAGCTTAAATAAATAATGCTTAGCCAAGAAGGTGTTTATTGTAATAAACACGGTAGATGAAAACATATGTTCTATATAAGGAGGAGTAGCAGACTTTCGATGAAAACATATGTTCTACATATTGAGGAGTAGCAGACTTTGGTGAGACGAACGCCGTGCTTGTGAACAATGGCAAGTTGGCATTCACATCCAATATAGACGCAAATGTGGGTCGTTCACAAATACTTGAAAGTGTTAATTCAGGACTGTCTCTGGAGATATGGGGCTTATTGTCTGTGCGACCAGTGTAGATCCTGATCAGCCTGCGCATCCGCGCAGTCTGATCAGGTTCTGCATTGTTCGCTTTTCAGTTAGTGAAACATTCTGTTGACAAACAAGCATAGATGCTAGGCTTCATGAGTGTGTTACCAGTAGCCGATTTCACCAACATTGCAAAATATACTTTTCTAGCAAAGTATACTTTGAGGGAGTAATCATTTATTTTCCCCAAAATGCATTATTTCATATAGAACTAACGACTGGATATATTTCATGATTAAAAGTATGCAGAATTATTATACTGAATTTATTACATTATCACAGCCAAAATGGCTGTGATAATGTAATAAATTCAGTATAATAAAAAAAAAAAATTATCCTTAAATTGAAAATTTCTCCCTCAAAGCATACTTTGCTAGATAAGCATACTTTGCAATGTTAATGAAATCGGCTACTGGTCTGCTAGTGCAGTTCAGCAACTTAATAAGGACACAAACGGTAAGAGCATTATAGGCGTTTCAGTGAATTTCTCAGGAGCTTGACTGGTCACAAATAACATAAACCATATTTTCTCCAGTCACAATTCACCATTTCACCCCAAATTATTTGTCCACATGCTTGTTAAAATCATCAGACTATTCACAAATAACAAAGGGCAATTTTTTTAAAAATTAAACAAAGGACCATAGAATATAATTTTCATCCAATTTTTCGAATAAAAGGGGGTGGGTGGCTTCTTTTTTGTCTGACATTAAAGGTAATGTAAAACCAGTTGCGTAATTAAATATAGATTGTTATCAGGATCTGCACTTACTGCAGGTAATTTAATAAAAAAAAGGTTTTAAAAATGGACTAGCCTGAAATTCATTTTATGATGATTGGATTGGTTGGAAAATTAACATGTCACAGTCAATTCCAGTTATTTAGTGTGGAAAGAGTTTAAAAAAATACCATCTAAACTTTTAGATTGTGTCTTTGGCTCATTCATAGATTATATTTGACAAAACATTTGTCTAACATTACAAAACATTTGTCCAACATACTAAACATTTGTCTAACATACTAAACATTTGTCTAACATTACAAAACATTTGTCCAACATACTAAACATTTGTCCAACATACTAAACATTTGTCTAACATTACAAAACATTTGTCAAACATACTAAACATTTGACTAAAAATATAAAAACATTTGTACCAACATTACAAAACATTTGTCCAAACAATTACGAAACATTTCCGGAACCAAATACTAAACATGTGTCTAACATTTCAAAAAACAATTTGTCCAACAATACTAAACAATTTTGTTCTTCACAATTTGAACATGAGACGGGAGTAAATAAAAGCAAATCATTGTGTACAAACAAACAAACAAACTTGAAAACAAACATGATTTAGAAATAGACATTTTCTGACATTGTCCAGTATAGATCTATGTATTCATTATAAGTTTATTTGTCAAATATATTTATGACCCGAAATCTGACAAAACAAGGCTGAATGCCTTTGCGAACAGTGTAGATCCTGACCAGACTGCACAGATGTGCAGTCTGGTCAGGGTCTACATTGTTCGACATTCAATCAACTAAAATTGTTCAGTAAATATCTAGCGGCGAACAATGTGCGATCAAACCACGTGTGTGTGCAAATTGATCAGGATCTACACTGGGTAGAAATGAAATAAGCCCCATTTTCCAAGATCGCAACTCGCCATAGCCTCGTTTCTTACGAAATCAGTAAACTTGTTTAATAACTATATATATAAATATATAGTTAAATCTCCATTCATATGTAAGATCCGCTATTGACTAAACATGTCTGATTTCATAAAAAAAAACTTGGCATAGCCTCGTATCTTATCAGTAAACTTGTTTAATAAATATCTTGTTAAATCATCACTCATGTACCTTGTAAGATCCTGTATTTAATTTCCAAGAATTACGCAGATTCTGTTCCTGCCATTCTCATAGCGGCTTATGATGTTTACATTGTTTGCCAGATGTTCTCGTAAACAATGAAGAGCCTCTGCAGACTGTGCAGATTCACACACTGGTCTGGATCTACACTGATCACAGAATAAACAATTAATGTGCAGCAGTGGTAATATTGGGTAATAAAAAATCTATAATTTTTTTCCAAAAAAAAAGATAAATATCTATACACCTTGTATGTGCACCTTGTAATTTGAATTTTATCTTAACACTTTGCATGCTGGGAAACTTGTGGGCTATAAATAATTCAAAACTAGCGGATAAAAATTCATCATATTTTCTTGTATTTCTCCCCGTAAATATCATGAATATGTCTTGGAATTTCATCAGAATTGAGTCCTGAGGACTCCATTCTAATGAAATTTCAAGACATATTTACAGAAAGAAATAAAACATACACTCCTAATTCGTTTGGCGGATATTTTCGCCTCTAGCATGCAAAGAGTTAATTATGAAAACAAAAATCTGCTAAATTCATCATGCATCAGACTGTGTTTGTGATGAAAATTCTCAGCGATTTGTATTCAAAACAATTTTCTCGTTTCGTATTAATGCACCTAGTATACTCGATATAAACAAAGTTTCGATATTTTTTTATTTTCCACTGAAAAGCATATGTTGTTACCACTCATCTGAACCGTCTCAGCGAGACGGTTCAGATGAGTGGTAACAACATATACTTCTGTGCATAATTAATATAATTATTTTTCGTATGAAAAACATGTATTCTAGCCTAATCAAGTTAGGTTGAATAAAAATTAAACTGTTCAACTTACCATTGTTCCGTGGACCAGGTCTGGAAATTCTTGAAAGAAAATTACAGCTTGTAATCTATGTACATGTATTCTAAGATTACAATATTTTATTATAAAAGTTAGAAAGTTTTACTTACCATAGCTTGTTAGGTCCTTACATGTTTATCACACTGTAATCGAGTTCATAAATATATAATTACTGGTTATACAAACACGGGCGAAAATACAATTTCCCAATCGGAACCAGTATAGATTCAATCTGCGCTGTTTGGTCAGCTTAAGTGTTTGTTGTGATTTGTAATTAACAATGTTTGTAACGTGAATGTGTCGTATCACATTTGCTGCAAACAGTGTAGATCCTGATTAGACGGCTTGGATGTACAGAATGGGCGAGAATCTACACTGGTTGTGAATGAGAACTTGTGGGTTTTGTATTAAGTTTACACTTTGTTCTCGTACTGATAAGAACATTTTGACTTTTACGACCAGTGTAGCCCCAGATCAGACTGCGCATCTGTGCAGTCTGATCTGGGGCTACACTGTTCGCTCTGGAATCCGTAAAGAATAATCAACTCCGCCAGCGAACCGATTTGGATCTACATGATCGTATAACCTGATCAGGGTCTACACTGGGCACGAATTTCCGTAGGTCTTTATTATCAACGACCAGCTTGTTTGTACATGTATACTTGAGGTTTGAAATAATACACACTTATCAGAGTGGACTTGCCCAAGTGGAAGATAATTGAATAATATTCCACTCGTCATATGAATAGGCGGCTTATTATCGCCTCACCGATAGGCAAGATAGCGTTAGTCCACATACATACGAACATTAGTAACACCTTTCATTTTTCAATAACTTATGAATCGCTTCACCGATTTAGATAATATTAGGCCACAATGTGTCTAGGGATTGTCCTTTGTTTTACATACGACGCACGTCCGACTGCCCAAGGTCAAGGTCACTGAGGACTTATGTTCACCTTGTTTGTAAGGCAAATGCGGTAAAGTTGTTTGTTTTATTCAATAACTTGATTAAAATTGATTACATGTTAAATATTTTCTATATTTAACGTGTTTAATAGCCAAAAATTAATCCGTAAAACGTGGAACAGACATAAATTGTTTTAGACCTGGTATCAGATCAGGATTATTCTGATTTCAGGTCTGAATATCTAGTTCCCCCCATTTGTACAGGTAATATATGGGATTTAGTACTAAACCCATTGACCCAGCCTTAAATGACCTTAGCTGTTGATAGGCCGTTAAACCCCCACAAACAAACAAACAAACTTTTTCTCAGCCATGACAAAACCAGCAGATGCAGAGCTCCAGTTAAGGTGCGTAATTTGAAGGTAAATTTCTTATTTCTCCATCAAAAATGGCAAGTTGGGAGTGCTTTAGAATCGTCTCAATGAGACGATTCTAAAGGACTCCCAACTTGCCATTTTTGATGAAGAAATAACAAAATTTCACCGCAAGTTGCCAGGTCAAATTACGCACCTTAACTGGAGCTCCGAGTTGTATGATAATATTTATCTGAGCTCGTTGAACTTGGTAACTACCGTAAACTCTGTTTCACGACACAAATATTTGCACTATGTAAATATTGTTGATTCACAAGATCAGTTTAGTCATTCATTTTGCATTGAAAACATTTGCTGACGTTTAACATAAAAACATTACCTGATCAATAGAATACCAGATTTAATAGTTTAATATTTAATATCCAATGGCTGTGATAATGTAATAAATGCAGTATAATAATTCTGCATACTTTTAATCATCAAATATATGCAGTAGGAAAAATAAATGATTACTCCCTCAAAGTATACTTTGCTAGAAAAGTACTTTGCAATGTTGGTGAAATCGGCTACAGGTTCAGGGATTCCGCTGGCGATCGCCACTTTCGCAATTGGCGATAAAAATAAACAATTGGCGATAAAAAATTACAATTTTCAGAAAAAAATTACAATTGTTTTTGGATTTTTTTCTCTCGAAAATTGTAATTTTTTATCGCCAATTGTTTTATTTGAAGTGGCGATTTTTTTATTTTCCCCAGCGGAATCCCTGCAAGTTAGTGTCTTTTTCTATCAAGTTATCAGGCTCATCTAGAAAACGATAAACTTGATATCATTGGACACTGTTTAGTCTGTGATATCAAGTTGATCAGGTTCATGTAGAAAATGATAGGAATTCTCTGGCAAAACGAAGGGTACATTTAACGATGGGATTCATCCTCAACGGAATCCCGATATCCCTGGTTTGACCCGGTACATTTTTGTTTAAGAGTTGAATCCAGTTATACCCATTATAAAAGTAGTAAGACTAGTACTAATCCTATTACTTTTGGCTAAGTGACTCTGGTGTTGTGAGGACCTGGAACCAGGTCAGGTTATTCTAATTTCAGGGCTGAATATATATTTTTTCTGCAAATATTCAGTTCTGATTTTGAGATACCCCCATTACATCAGGTAGCAGGGGATTGGACCCCGTTAACCCAGCCTAAAATGACCTTAACTGTTGACGGGCCGTTAAATCAAACCATTAAATCAAAGCAAATCAAATCCCTGGCAAGCCTTGGAATTCCTAAATGTTTCCTTGCTAGATTAACTTCAGGGCAAACCACACTAGCCTGGTATTCTTTAAACATGTATGTGGCTGTGACCTGAGAAATGGGGCTTATGGGAGTTGTGACCAGTGTAGCTCCTGATCAGGTAACACACTCCTGTAGCCAGGGGCCCGTTTCACTAAACTTTGTACGACTAAAATGTTTGTAAGTGCAAAATTATAATAGTCTGTAAGTTTCACATTAACACTGATTTTGTGTAAACAATTATTGGATTTACATTTATTGAGCATAGGCTGCATATATGTAAATCCATCAATCCATCAATTGAAATTTCCAGACGATTCTAAATGTGCACTTATGAACATTTTAGTCGTGCAAACTTTAGTGAAACGGGCACCTGATAACTATCTATATTGCTTGTTAGAAGCACGACGGATGTTTCATTGTTGGAATGGCGAAAAGTGCAGATCCTAATCTGGATCTACATTGGTCGCAAAACCCATAAGCCACATTTCTCCAGTCACAGCATATCTATCATCTCCTATGATGAGCCCTTTGTCATGTCACTACACTTCCACAACTTACCTTACTATCTCCGATTCATTTCACTCTGACCCACTTTCCTTAATATCCAATGTTGACCAGTATTTCCTGAAACTATCTCAACTAATTTCCCCCGTTGGAGACATCGTGACTAACGCCATTCTCAAATTGTACTGATGGCAAAACTTAGTTCCCCCCGTTGGTGACATCGTGTGATAGCTACGACTAACGCCATTCTCAAATTGTACTGATGGCAAAACAAACAGCTACCTACATTCACTGATATCCTCCAGAATGTCCAGTGTTTGAATGTTTTGTTTTGTTTTTCTCAGTTGGTGTTAATTGGTTAATCCGTTTTATGAAGTTAATCTGTTTATGAAGATCTGTTGTATTAAGTTAATTTTCTTTTGCAAAGTTAATCTGTTTTGCGAAGTTAATCTGTTTTGAAGTTAATCTGTTTCGCTTGCTAATCTGTTTGATACTATTTGTGGCTGTGACTGGAGAAATGAGGCTTATGGGATTTGTGACCAGTGTCGCTCCTGTAGCCTATTTCATCAACATTGCAAAGTATACTTTAGTAGCAAAGTATACTTTGAGGGAGAAATTTTCATTTTTTTTTTAGATTTATTATTTTTTATTATACTGAATTTATTACATTATCACAGCCATTTAATGGCTGTATACTGAATTTATTACATTATCACAGCCATTTAATGGCTGTGATAATGTAATAAATTCAGTATAATAATTCTGCATACTTTTAATCATGAAATATATGCATTTGTTAGTTCTATATGAAATAATGCATTTCAGGAAAAATAAATGATTACTCCCTCAAAGTATACTTTGCTAGTAAAGTATACTTTGCAATGTTGATGAAATAGGCCCCTGATCAGACAACACAACTCCTGTAGCCTGATAGTGATCTATGTTGCTTGTTAGAAGCATGACGGATGTTTCATTGATGGAGTGGCGAACAGTGCAGATCCTGATCAGACTGTGCGGATGCACAGGCTGATCTGGATCTACACTGGTCGCAAAACCCATACACGCCATTTCTCCAGTTACAGCCACATTTATTTATCTATCTCAGTACATGTGATATCAACATACTCAAGTTGTACTATTGGTAAAACAAGTACAGTACATTTTTATGCCCCCGCCACCGAATGATGAGGGGGCATATAGTGTTACTGGCGTCCGTCCGTACGTCCCAAAACCTTACCGCTCGGGTAAATGGCTTACATGCTCGGATCTGCTTCACATTTCACACACGCATTGCTCCAATGGTCCTCTGCCACCCTGTGACAAATCCACATTTATCCCGCCCCCGCTAAGCCCAGGGTCAAGGTCACAGACTTGGTGCGTTTGAAACCTTAACGCTCGGGTAAATGGCTTATAATCAAATATGCCTCGTTTTCTTTGGCTACCAGCGGAGGCATTTGTGTGCCGACAGGCCACATTTCTAGTCTTATATTCATTTAGAAGTTAAAGTGGAACCTCTCTAAACAGGACACACTGGGAGCTCCCCAGGGTAAAACAGACAGATGACCACTTCACGATACGCAATGGTGCTTTGTGATCATGAACATACATTATCATTGCAGAAAAAGCTCAATGAACGCTATAAAAATTAACCACAACTAACTTTTCTTTGTGTTTGGTTTGTTTGTTTGTTTGTTTGTTTGTTTGTTTGTTTGTTTGTTTGTTTGTTGGGGTTTAACGGCCTATCAACAGCTATATTTCAAAAAGAACCAACCACTATTTGATGATTCAAAATTATAAAATTGAATTTATTACATTATCAGAGCCAAAATGGCTGTGATAATGTAATAAATTCAGTATAATAAAACAATTAATATATTTATCCTTAATTTGAAAATTTCTCCCTCAAAGTATACTTTGCTAGATAAGTATACTTTGCAATATTGGTGAAACAGGATACTGGACACACAGACAACCACATTGATTTTCTGCCATTATCTTTGAATGTAGTGTCTGTTCATGATAGCAAAGCACACCAACAAGTCTGTATGCCTGCTTTTAGACTAACATGCCAAAATCAGAAGTCAATATTTACAGAAAAATATATATATATATTCAGCCCTGAAATTAGAATAAGCTGACCTGGTGCCAGGTCCTCACCACACCAGTCACTTAGCCCCACTCCCTAAAAGTAATATGATTAGTACTAATCTTAATACTTTTATAATGGATATAACCAGACTCAACTCTCAAGTAACAAGGAAGTCAAAAGTGTACCTGAGGGCCAAACCAGGGATATCGGGATTCCGTTAAGGATGAACCAAGTTGTTAAATTTACTCTTTGCATGCTCCAACCAACCGTCCACATGTCATGGGTTAAACCAAGGTAGGCAGGCAGCCTTCGCGCAACTGGGAGGTTGAAGGTTCGAGCCTCTGTTTGGGCTGATATGGCCGGTTGGTGAGCCGCCAGCTAGCTAAATAAATGCTACCTGGATATTAAATGACCTTAGATGCCTTATGCCAGGCCTGGCATAAGGCATCTAAGGTCATTTAAGATCCCACATTTATTTGTTTGTTGGTGTGTAACGGCCTATCAACAGATAAGGTCATTTAAGGCTGGGTCAACAGGATCGGTTCGATCCCGTATTCAACCTGCTGTATTGGAGGGAACATCCCAAAATCAGAACGGAATATTTACATCGAAAAAAAATATATTCAGCCTTGAAATTAGAATAACCTGACCTGGTACCAGGTCCATACCACACCAAAGCCACTTGGCCCCTTCCCCTAAAAGTAATAGGATTATGAATAATCATATTACTCATATAATGGGTATAATCAGATTTAATTCTCACATCAAGAAAGTAGAAGATGTACACGAGTGCCAAACCAGGTCTTGGGTCTGGATTACGGTAAGGATGAATCCCGATCGTTACATTGCCCATCGCATGCTCCCACCTGCCACCCACCAATCCCACAGTTTCATTGTGGGGGTGGGAGGGGAAATCCCAAATTCAGAATGGAATATTTACATCGAAGTGGACAGGAATTGGGAAGTACTGATGTTAAGAGACTATAGCTAGTGTATCATAAGCCAATTCCAGCTGGCTTTTTCTATAGTGGCGACACGACGGAAGCACTTCACATTATTTAGTTAGTGTTAATTAAGCTGGATCACGACACATATCACAACGAAGACAAGGGAAATCTGTAGAGAAAAATATGTTTTAATAATTCAATAAAATGCAATAATAGGGCAAAGAAAAGTGTTTTGGTTCTAGCACAACACAGCCTTGTTTCTTATTAAATCCGTAACTCGACGTCAGGGTATTAACTCTTTAGTTAATTAGAAGTATGTTTATTATTTTCTCTTTGTAAATATTTCTTGGAATTTCATTAGAATTGCATCCTCCGGACGCAATTCTAGTGAAATTCCAAGACATATTCATGAAATTTACAAGGAGAAATAAAAGAAAATATAATAAATTGTTGTTTGCTATTTTTGAACTATTTATAGCCCACAAATTTCCCAGCATGCAAAGAGTTAATTGCAAAAGCTCTCCCAACACTTTGAATAGTCGAGTCAGTTTATCTATAGCTATTTTGGAGAACCAAAACACTTTTCTCTATGCCCATCATGGAATGATGAGAACGCAATGTAATCACTGTCAGTTGTCTCCCTTGGATCTATTTATAGAACAGATCTATTTATAGACAACCAGTCCAAATTATTTTACCATTCTGCGTTGCAGGATGCGGCAACATGCTGCCATTCATTGAACTTGTGGCATTACCTGGGAATGATATTAAACGTTGGTGTATCTAATATCCAATATCATAAATCTATAAATAGAATACCATAATCTATAAATATCATAAATCTATAAAAAGAATACAATAAATCTATAAATAGAATACCAGGGTAGGTAAATCACACTGATCCAATAAAGAGAAGTACACAGTAATGTCCCACAACAAAATAATAATAAATGCATGATAAATTGAAAATGCGCAGGCTAATGTCCTGATATCAAGTTTATCAGGTGCAAATTACTTGCAAAAAGTGCAGATCCTGATGAGACGGCTCGTCACGAGCCGGCTCTTCTGGATCTACACGTTTTGCCAATACCACTATGCAGGCCTGTGATGTTGAAAGGGTTAAGGAATGGCAAAATGTATTAATGAAAACGGGCAGTAACTCATTCACTGATGCCAGATCTTTATGTACGAGTTGCTTCCCGTTGGTTATTTTTATCATTTACTTTCCCGGTGACTAACACAGTGTGACACGTGCTTCTAGCGTGTCTTGGATGATCAATTATTGTTTGTACATACATGGAACACCTTTCTAAACATTGTTTCTTTCTTTATTGGTGTTTAAAGGCCAATCAACAGCTACGGTCATGTAAGGCCAGGCAAACGGGTTCGATCCTGTTTTAACCTGCTGCCTTGGGGGGGAAAATCCCAAAATCAGAACGGATTATTCACATTGAAGAAAAAATATATTCAGCCCTGAAATTAGAATAACTTGACCTGGTGCCAGGTCCATACCACACCAAAGCCACTTCCCCTAAAATAGGATTACGAATAATCGTAATACTCGTATATAAAGAGGTATAACCAGATTCAACTGTCACATACAAAATGCCAAAGACGTATGTGAGGGCCAAACCAGGTCTCTAGTCAGAATTCCGATAAGGATGAACACCGATCGTTAAATTACCCATCGCATGCTCCCACCTGCCACCCACTTCTAAACATTGTACAAAACAATTCAAATGTTCCCGGTGTATGAACAATATACATGTTGATATATTCAGCACACATTTGAAATGTCTTGTTTGTTTGTTTGTTTGTTTGTTGGGGTTTAACGACCTATCAACAGCTAAGGTCATTTAAGGCCGGGTCAAAGGGTTTAGTACTAAATCCCATATATTACCTGTACAAGAGTACATGTTCAAAAGTACAAGTACATGTTCAAGTACATGTACAAATGGGGGGAAAATCCCAAAATCAGAACTGAATATTTACAATAACAAAACTATATATTCAGCCCTGAAATCAGAATAATCCCGATCTGATGCCAGGTCCTCGCCACACCAGAATCACTTGGCCTCTCCCAAAAGCAGTAGGATCGGTAATAATCTTACTACTTTTATAATGGGCAATAACCCAATTCAACTCCCAGGTAACTAAAGAGCCAAAGATAAAAACGTACCCGAGGGCCAAACCAGGCAAATCATGATATTTTCTTTTATTTCTCCATGTAAATATCATATGTCTTGGAATTTCATTAGAATTGAGTCCTGAGGACTCAATTCTAATGAAATTCCAAGACATATTTACAGGCAAATCGTTATTCCTATATGGAGGAACCCATACAGTTAATTTACGCCGTCTCATTCGCCCGACCACCACCCATTGAAAGGTGTATGTACAGACAATAAATAGAGAATACCAGGCTAGCGTCTTTTGATATTAAGTTTATCAGGCAAGGCTAGGAAACTCCGAGGCTCATCGATTTGTTTGTTTGTTTGTTGGTGTTTAACAGCCTATCAACAGCTAAAGTCATTTAAGGCCGGGCCAACAGGTTCGATCCCATATTCAACCTGCTGCATTGAACGGAATATTTTCATTGGAAAAAATATATTCAGCCCTGAATCGAGACTCGTAGAATAAGTATCAGGATCTACATTTGTTGCAAAGGTCCCTACGTCCATTTAGCGAGCCCGTGGTCGTCCATTTCGCGAGCCCGTGGTCGATATTCATGAAATTAGCATAAGTACCAGCTGTCACATGTCGTATAACATATTCCTGACGGGGAACACAATGGAAATGAACATTTCATCACAAAAATACAACTATCAAGATTTGTAACCCTTAGACCGCAACACACAACAATTGTTGTCTGCTGCTGTTTTTATATTGCCTTATTTCTCAATAAAAACATGGTTTGACAGTACTTCAGAATCATTTCCAATGGAAATGATTCTGAAGTGCTGTCAAAGCATGTTGTAAATTATTCTAAAGTGCTGTCAAAGCATGTTTTTGATGATAAAAGTGGAAAATAGAAAATAAACAGCAGACAACAAAAAATTAAGATAGCGGTGTAAGGGTTAATAGACGTAGCGGAGTTTCTGATTGGCTAGGATTACGCACATAGCCTATTATCAGACGTGTATTGATACATCGGGAATTATTAATGACAACAGTAGACAGTGTAGACCCTGATCAGACTGCGCAGTCGCGCAATCTGATCTGGGTCAACACTTGTGGTAAACTAATTGTTCAAATTACACGAAACATATGTTGCCTATTCACGTATACGATAACTTCAGTCGCATACAGTATTTGATTTATATATTACAATGAACGGAAGGAAATGTATATTTGGGCGACTGGTTGAGAAAACGGACCTTATTACATTTGCATTGCACGTCTTATTTATTACACTGTATTTGAATACAAGTACATGTATTAGTAGTAGTCCAGGGCTTCTAAAATTTTCAGTTTGTCGTTTCTGGACCGAATTTTGAGATAATTTTTCCAGTCACAGCCACACATAAGCAAAATAATAACATTTTAAAAGCTGAATGTGCAACAAAATAAATATGTCACATAAATAAATTATAAGAAACGTGTATAATTATATAACACCAAAAAAAAAATAAAAAAATACAAACATATTTACATGTGTATGGTGTTGTAATGGTTACATTTAGAACATGTGAAGGGGTCAGTGGAAGAAGGGGGCTAACTCCATGAGGGAGTTAGCCCCTTTATTTCATAGAACCCTTGAATTATTAGTTGACCCCTGCAAGATAATTAATGCATGCATGAATATATCACATGCACTCACACTCGGCCCTTTTCACAGTCCGACATACCGGCTTCATTTACTGCACATATTTCGACTGTATGGCAGATATTAGTAAATTCGGAAACAAACGGGCCAACGGTCATTGGCCTGACACTTTTCGGGCTCAAATGCCCGGGTTTGGAAGGTCCTCGAGCCAATTCCTACCCTTAAATATAAATCTTGAGTTTATCTGCCTCATACATGTATATGGAGAAATAGGGCTTATGGGATTTATGACAATGTATCTCCTGCTCAAATAGCACACTCATGTAACCTGATAACAATCTATATTTCTTCCTAAAAGCATGATGTGCGTTTCTTTGATGGAATGGCGAACAATGTAGATCCTGATCAGACTGTGCGGATGCACAGGCTGATCTGGATCTACACTGATCATAAAACCCATGAACCCCATTTCCACATATTTATACAGATATATATAGATACATAAAGAATGCTGAAAAGTGGTGAAAAAAATCAACAATGTGAAAAATGATTGATCGATTCAATGGTGTTTTACATTCATTGAACAAGGTCATTATACAGTTTCTTCTATTTCTTCCATGAAAGTATATGTAGTTACCAACTCAATTGAATCGTCGCGACGTCAATTTGCTTAGTTTCTCCTTGTTATTTTCGCTGTAACTCTAAGGAAGTCAACAAACTCCACCACTTCAAATGCATAATTATGAAGCTGGGGAAGTGTTTGTTTGTTTGTTTGTTTATTGGTGTTTAACGGCCTATCAGCAGCTAAGGCCACGGAAGTAGGCCTAAGGGAAGATATTCGTCATTTTCCAAGTTTCCAAGTTTTAAATAGTAACCTGTGTATAAGACTAGTACATGTAAATACACAATCAAGATGGATCCGAGAGACAATTAGTCCAAGTATAGCTCAAGAAACAGGTAATATATATACAGATGGTAAACCACCTTCATTATAGGAATGAATGGCCTTTTTGTGGAATTTATTGGGGTATAAACTTGGAAAAGTCGCGGGAATACTGGACGAAGGCCGGAAGGCCTCGTCCAGTATTCCCGCGACTTTTCCAAGTTTATCTCCCCGATAAATTCAACAAAAAGGCCATTCATTCCTTATAATTCCAGCATTTTAAAGAAAATTCATCAAGAAAATGTGTTTATTTTCCGTTTTCTTAAGAATTATTTTAACTGCGCCTGACGGTTACGGAAAGTAGTTCGGCATGGGAGTTTACTGGTATATAAATTTTGGACAGAGACTTGCTACGGACCAATCAAATGTTAGGGAATTGTGTAAATATTTTTGTGCTGGAATTATTGGGAGGTACATGTATTGCAAAGTCAGTATTAACCCTTAAAAGGCGGGAACCGAATATTATCGTCTGCTGTTGTGTCATATTTTCTCTTTTTTTCTCAAGAAAAACATGGTTTGACAGCACTCTAGAATCACTTCCATTGGAAATGATTCTAAAGTGCTGCCAAACCATGTTTTTGGAACTGATTCGAAAGTACTGTCAAAGCGTGTTTTTCTAGAGAAAAACGGAAAATTGTCGTCTGCTGCTGTTGTCATATTTTCTCTTTTTCTCATGAAAAACATGGTTGACAGCACTTTAGAATCATTTCCAATTAAAGTGCTGCCAAACCATGTTTTTCTTGAGAAAACTGGAAATTGAAAAATAGACAGCAGACGACAAGATTTAATTCAGCATTGGAAGGGTTAAATATTCTTCCACAGGGATGAGTCCTTGCGAGATCTGTCTGATTTTCCAAAAGTATAATGATCAAGGACCGAAACTGCACTTGGATGTGCAAGCTGATCTAGATCTACACTGGTCACCAACAATATGAGATAGCTCTTGACATGAGCAATGACGTACATGTGTTGATCATGAAATATCGTTATAGAAAATAATTGTGAATGACGATAATGTATTGGCATAAACGATAACCATTATTTACAATAACAACAACATAATATATTTCAACATAACATGACAATGGCTGATTGAAATAACTTACAATGGGGAATTCAAATTTTGCCGTTTGCTGCTTTTTTTTTTATTTATTTTCAACATTGACGATAGATGAAATCAGGAATCTGCAAACGTGGTTGTGACTGGAGAAACGGCTTTATGAAAATTACGTCGTCTGGATCTACACTGTTTGCCAATACCACTATACAGGCCTGTAGTGTTGAAAGGGTTCATACAGTGTGGTTAAATTTGGCGGTGACTGGAGAAATGGGGCTTATGGGTTTTGCGACCAGTGTAGATCCAGATCAGACTGTGCATCCGCACAGTCTGATCAGGATCTGCACTGTTCGCCAGCCCATCAATGTTGTGCTTTTAACAAGCAACACAACTCGTTATCACTGGCAGGCTACAGGAGTGTGCTATATGATCAGGAACGACACTGGTCACACATCCAATACATGTAATACCCATTTCTCCAGTCACAGCCACAAATCTGTGATCCATGGGGCATGTGTAAAATATAGAATCACGTCTGCATATCAATATTAATAAAAATTCCACCGATTGTAGAGTATATCCAATGGGACTTTCTGTTGATAAATCGCTTTCATTTGAGGAAATGGCTGTGACAGGGAAAAAGGGGCTTTTGTTTGTTTATTGGTGTTTGACAGCCTATCAACTGCTAAGGTCATGTAAGGCCTGGCAAACAGGTTTGATCCCATTTTAACCTGCTGCATTGGGGGGAAATCCTAAAATCAGAACGGAACATTTACATCGAGAAAAAATATATTCAGCGCTGTAATTAGAATAACATGGCCTGGTGCCAGGTCCATACCACACCAAAGTCACTTGGCCCCTTCCCCTAAAATAGGATTACGAATAATAGTAATACTCACATAACGAGATTCAACTGTCACATACAAAATGCCAAAGACATATGTGAGGGCTAAACCAGGTCTCCAGTCGGAATTCCGGTAAGGATGAACCCCGATTGTTAAATTACAGGCGGATCTGGATCTACACTGGTCGTTTCACCAGTCACAGGCACATATAACCTTACTATATTAACACTTTCAACACTACAGACCTGTATAGTGGTATTGGCAAACAGTGTAGATCTAGATGAGCCAGCTCATGACGAGCCGTCTCATCAGGATCTGCACTTTTTGCAAGTAATTTTCATATTTTTGAGAACAAAAAACACCCCCTTTTTCGTAAATGGACTAGTCTGAATAACATTTTGTGACATTGGATTGGTTGGAAAATCAACATACTACAGTCCATTCCAGGGGGCCGTTTCACTAAACTTTGCACGACTAAAATGTTTGTAAGTGCAAATTTAGGATCTCCTGGAAATTTAAATTGATGGATTTACCTTTATTGAGCATAGGTTGCATATGCTCAATAAATGTAAATCCAATAAATGTTTACAAGAAACAGGCATGGGAGTGGAACACTATCCCCAATCCTGAAAAATTATTTGAGCAGCTGCTAGTGGGGGTCTGGGGGCATGCCCCCCCCCCCCCCCGATGTTTTTTTCAATTCTAGATGCTCTGTGCTTCATTCTGAGGTATATTTAGCATTAAATAGATCACATTTTCCCCTGAAAATATATGCTATAATTAGGAAAAATTGGCAACATAATCAATTTCAATTTAAAATAATACTTGCAACAAGAAGTCAGTATGTGTATAACATGGATTCCGCTGGGGAAAATAAAAGAATTGTAATTTTATATCGCCATTCATAACGGATTTACAAGATTCACAAAAGTGGTCCCTGGGACCTCAAATCCGGATTTCCGGATTAATCTGGAAATTGCCCATGCCTGAAGAAAACATTGTTATTAATGTGAAATTTACAGGCTATCATCATTTTGCACTTACGAACATTTTAGTCGTACGAAGTTTAGTGAAACGGCCCCCAGTTATTTAGGGGTGACAGGGTTAACCTACATTACTGCTCAATCAGCACTTCACCACAGAAATATGTCGGTGTTTCAGGCTATTCTGTAAAATATGGCAATATTTCGGGCAACATAAATCACTTTATTGGCAGTTATATCCTTATGTATCATAAAATGTAAATAGACGTTGACCTCGGAGCTTCGTAATATTTGCATTAAGGGAAGTGTGTCAGTTTTCGATGATGGGGATAAATGTGTTATGTGACTGGAGAATCGAAATGGGGCTCATGACATTTGTGACCTCAGAATTGATTGGTGAATTTATCGGTTGATTCATTGGGGTATTATTGATTTATTTACTATAGGAATGAATGGCCTTTTTGTGGAATTTATCGGGGTATAAACTTGGAAAAGTCGCGGGAATACTGGACGAAGCGATAAAAAATTACAATTTTCTAAATAATTCCAGCATTTGAAATAAATTCATCAAGAAAATGTGTTTATTTTCCATTTTCTTAAGAATTATTTTAACTGCGCCTCACGGTTACGGAAAGTAGTTGGCGTGGGAGTTTACTGGGATATAAATTTTGGACAGACTTGCTACGGGCCAATCAAATGTTAGGGAATTGTGTAAATATTTTTGTGCTGGAATTATTGGTGTAATTTTTGACAAGGGGGTAGGGGGTTGAATCCCATATTGCACCTGTTGTGATTGGGGTGGGGGGATCCCAAAATGAGAACTGAATATTTACAGAAAAAAATATATACATCCGGTTTACTGCTACAAAATGGACGTCACATAGGACTGCCAATTCAGTTTCACACTACATGTATTTTGATACAGACCATGTGGTCGAAAATTTAATAAAAAGAGTGACTTTAAAACAATGTGTATGAAATGTGCTTTCCGTCGGAAGTTATTGTAAATTACTATTATTTGATTATGATTTGTCAGTTTGAATGGGATAATACACAAATAGTACATTTTCATCCTGATAGGTGGCTAAATTAGCTCAGCAGGTAGAGCGTCGGACTGCAGATCGAGAGACCCCGGGTTCGATTCCCACCTCAACCGCTGTCGATTCAGCATGTTTTTGGGCAAGACAACTTCGTGCTAGCTTAATCCTATCGGATGGGGACTTAAATAGTCGATCCCGACATGCAAGGTCATCGAGCCAGTGCCGTCGCTAAATCAAAGCATTTACATTTATCATCATGATGACAGTTATGGGTGAATCCCTAATATGTTACATTATTGCCATGGTTACGGTACAACAGTGTAAATAAAATATTGCAAAAATAAACATTTTACATGTACATGTACAAGTGGTACCCCAGAGCTCCAGATAAGCTGCGTATTTGCTTAAATACCCAATTAAAATTGCCAAAAACCCAATTGAAATCAGAAGTAGTGAGTATCAAAAAGCAATAACAATGTTGTGGTACCTTTATCATGCTGCAGAAAACAATAAACAGACCACAAATATAGCATATTTTTCTTATTTTCCATGAAAACACATCTTGGTATTTCATTAGAATTGTCTCCAAGGAGAAAATGCCAAGACATGTTTTCATTTCGAAGCAAACTATTCAATAATTGCTGTCTACTCATGTGTAAACAGTAGTATGATTTTATTTTACCCAATTAAAATTTTGAAATACCCAATTGCTTCAGAAATGATGGAGTGACAATTCTCAATTACTAATTCCTTGGCTTGTATGGGCTCAAACTACAGTCGAGCACCGGTATCCCGAATATCAGTATCTCGATGATATGCCCTATCACGATAATTCACTAAAGTCCCGAATTATATCCATATTTGTTTAATATAAATTTCCTCGGCTATCTCGACCATGCCCGATCTCGTATTATGTTCTCTATCTATACTGTTCATTCTGTTCCCACCATATAAATACGTTAAGCATCTCTTTGTTATGATTTCGAGATACTGGTGCTCGACTGTACTGTTAACCCCTTCCCAAAACAAATTGTATCCAAATACATTGTTATTGTGATAAACCAGTACAGCCATACTAACCCTAAACATTGTGACACACTTTGTTGTGGCAAACCATGGGCACGTTTCACTAAACTTCGCACGACTAAAATCTTCGTAAGTGCAAATTTATGATCGTCTGTAAATTTCAATTGATGGATTTATATTTATTGAGCATAGGCTGCAAATGCAGCCTATGCTCAATAAATGTAAATCCAGTAATTGTTTGCAAGAAAGCGTTGTTAATGTGAAATTTACAGACTATTATAATTTTGCACTTACGAACATTTTAGTCGGTCGTACGAAGTTTAGTAAAACGGGCCCCATATCTTTATATGTTTCTTAGACTAAATTGTGTTCCAATATCTAGGGTTATTGTGGTATGTCAGGCATTTATAAAGTTTGTTTCATGGCACGTCAGGTAACCCCACCTATGCACCATGACAAAAGGAGGCTTATCACAAATGAGACCGGTATAGATACTGATCAGACTGCACACACATCGCGGCCGATACAGATCTACCGGTAATTACATATGAGACACGCCATGTGATTTTGTACCTTCAGACATCTGTGCAATTTCATGAAATATATTTAAAGAAAATGTTATATTTTCCGTAAATTGCGTCAGAAGTTGACAAAATTTTCAGAGTACATGCGGAATTGTATTCTTCTGACGCAATTTATGAAAAATACTGTAAATTTTGTAAACATATTTAATGACACAGATGTCCGAAGGTTCAAAATCAAATGACGTATCTCATATTTGAGGCTTCGAGAATATTTGCATAATTTAGAAGTGTACATGTATATCATGTATATTGTGAGCCGATGGACAATATGATCTGGGACTACACTGGTCGCAAACTCGATAAGCCACTGTTTGTCATGAAACATATATTCCTCCACGAAACATTAGTTGAAGAATGAGAAAAACTAGAAATCAGTAACCAGGGCCGACTATTGCCGTAAAATAACAACTGTGATAGTATGACAATTGTGAAAAATGCGATACTTATAGGTAATTGGATTTGTACGGAAATATATTTTGGCGTACTCGCCAAAATATATTTCCGTACAAATCTAATAACCTATTTATTATATACCAGTATTTACTATGGACAGTGTTACATATGGTTCATATTTCTCACTCGGTGTAAGTCGTGGTCGCCATTTGAACCGTTTTATTATAACGGTTTGAATGGCTTGTCGCTGCATACAGCCGGGGTGAGCAAGATGAAAATAGTATATGAAATTTAATGAGGACAGAAAGAGTTTAGAATGCAGTGGACTAGCAACAAACTGATTGTGAAATGATTTAGCCTAATCATATCTCTTGGCTAACATGACTAGTGAGAATACATTTCCATGAAACCATCATACATGTTTGTTATATGGCTATAAATGAGCTTTTTGCTGTTTAATGCCAATAAACGAATTGAATTGAATTGAATTGAATATACCCGTTCAAGAAAACATGCATCCTAATCATTAAATAAACCGATAGTGTGATGAAATGCGACTCTCTATTATTTTGTTGAACAATCCGAGCGCCTGTGATGGCTTCAGTTTATGCAAATTGTAGCGTGTAGGAATACTAACTTGACGTCATTTTGCGCACCTGAATCGATACAATACACGAAAACCAAGATGGCTGACATCATTACAGACACAACAAAACCTGGAAAAAGGCGTTAAATTTGGATAAAAAGACATACTTAAAAGTTTAAGTTAAACATGTAAGTTTATTTAACACATGTTTTATTTGCCGACCATGTCAATGATTATTGTTAATTCCACAAAACGTTCAAAATCGTCCCGAAAAACTATGAAGCACGACTCACGAGGCCACATCGCCTTCATCGGATCAACCTAATTTAGGAGCTAAAACGATTTTTGTCGGCAACAAGTGTATTTGGCATGTAACGTTATCGCATTATCCCATACAGGCTATATTTCATAACAGACATCTTTTGGTGCTGATGTCAGTTTTATGGACCTTGGATTGGGACATTTCCTTATTCGCGATCAGCTGTTGTCAGCTTAATGACACAGCCGCGAGACGCAGGACAATACGACTGCTTGACAGCGTACAATACGGCAATTTATTGGTGGGTAGCAACAATGAGGCAAATATGAAGGTATATAATAATATAAAAATATCGCATTTATAGGTTATAACAAATAAGTACTTTGGTTCTCAGACACAGGGTATGCGGAATGTGACGAGAGGCCGGATTTTTTTAAAAAGTTTTTTGGTTGAGAAGTTCAATTCTGTTCATTTTCAAGTCGCCAGACGCATATATGTTCTATAACATTTATACTAAAACCTCTTTAGATGTGAAAAACACCAGATTTTCATCAGTCATGTAAATGTTTAACCCATGTCATGCTCAATACCCCTATTCGGGGTATGAACAACCGGAAATAATTTTTTGCTATTTTTTTTATTTTTATTCAAAATTATATGTTGTTACCACTCATTTGAACCGTCTCGACGAGACGGTTCAAATGAGTGGTAACAACATATACTTCCGTGCATCAATAAGAAAATTATTTTTCATGTGAACAACAAAATGAATTCTCAGCACGTAATGGGTAAAAAAATAAAATGGAGCAAGGTTCATTGAGCTAGTCGATGAAATCGTCCAGTAAATGATTTCGAAAATCAGCCATCATTTCCGTAAATAAAATTTGAAAGTTGGTTGAAATTCAGAGCAGATAGTGGAATCGCATACCGAAATCTGCTGACAAAATTCTGCCAACTTTCTACATCATCTCGGGAACATATGGCTGTTCTTGGAAATCAGTTTTCAAACGATACTCGTAATAACAACCTGTGTAGATTGCGAATATTTTAAATAAGAAGGGAACATAAATTTTCGAACATATTTCATTACCCGATATGATGTGGTATAATTTTTTTAATCAACTTTCAAACATAATTGTGGCAATTCTTGGAAATCTTGGTTGTAACCCCCCCCCCCCACCCACCCACCCTCCCCCCGCCCCGTTCAAACACAGAGTTTACATAGATCTAAACTGCTTTGAACAAGTCATAAGGTGTTCAGACCCCCTAGGACAACCCCCTCCCTACACCCTCCCCCCGTAAAGGTTTTGAAATCTTAGGGGGGGGGGCATACCCCCGGACCCCCCCTAGGACAACCCCCCCCCCCCACCCCTCCCCCACCCCCCCTCCCCCCCCCCCCCCACCCTTCCCCCATCACCCTTACACCCTCCCCCCCCCATTCCCCAAATGCTGGATCCGCGTCTGATAATTGTGGCAATTCTTGGATTTTATTTTGGAGAATTCTGACACAATAAGACACAATAATCATCTGTCGAACATAATTGTGGTAACTTTATTTTCCCGGAGAATTTCGGCATGATATGATGCAGCATTATTTTACCGACTGACCAAGATGCTGAAGCGACAATCATACACACGTTTCCGATGTATTCAGGTATCCAAGGGCCTTTATCGTCTTGTACTGGTCGGGTATTTCCATCATGGCATGAAGGGCGAATGTCGTGTCGGGTCGCCGACACTTCGACGTCACTCCGTGATAATCAACGAACTGAAAATTGTCAAATTTACGTTTCGGCAGCAAGTTATCGAAGTCGTTCATCACTTCCCATGGTCCGTCGCCAACGCCTATCACAACTATGCTTAATGGGTAGTCCGACGCTTCGACGATCGCATCAATTGTCGGGTCTTCTTCCGTCACCTGCCCATCCGCGATTATCAATAATATATGGTAATGTTTGTTGTCTTTCACAATTTCTATTGCTTTACGAATTAATGGCGCGAAATTTGTTGGTCCACTGAGCTGTATCTTTGTTGCATGGTCATTATAACGATCCAAGACTTCCGTAAACCCCTTGCATGGGGAGCTGTCCGAATTAAACGGAAACACTTCCTCGTCAACAGTTCTACTATCACCGAAACCGAACGCTGGAATTAAGCGATCATCGTCAAACGGTTCCAGGGTATTGCCCATGATATTTATGACTTTCTGATAAGGGTTATATATTTTCCCGGCCATCGTTCGATGTAAACAATTCCCGCTAAACGTCTTCCGACCTTGCCATTCGTTACTCGCGGTGAAATCAATCCCGACGATTAAACCGCACTGCTCTAATCCTGCACGTTTACAAGCCTTACTCACTTCGCTGAAGTTCGAAAACTGGTCCTCGATTGCATAGAAATTACGGTTATTATTATTCGCCTCGATTCCAAGAATCGCAAACAACGTCGGAGACTTCTGAAGGAACCGTTTCCTCCGTTTGATATCAGCCTCGCTCGGAGGCACGATTTTCTTTGTGCGTTTTTGGAATGTGTAGTACAGAACCATGCCGGCAATAATCGCTGTGACGTAGGCCAAGGCCGCATACAAGGTCATACTGTCATCTCACCGCGGTCGTCATAACAACTCACTGCAATAGAACAGAATAGAACAGAATAGAACAGAATAGAATAGAATAGGCAAGATTGACTAACTGGTCATACTACAATATAAGGTTTGATCATGTCCAGCCGTGTGCAAACGTTTGCTGTGGCCCGAGGGCCACATCAAACGTTTGCACACGGCTGGACATGATCAAACGTTCTTTTTACATTTCCAACAAAAAACTGATGTAATTTGAGCATTATATTCAGTATTTTCAGTACTTTTATAAATCGTCCCATTCACGTAGATAATTTTCGGTATTCATATTCCGGGGCCGCGTCATGAACGTCATGAACGTCATGAAGTAGTGACGTCATGAAGGCACTTCCGCGTAGTGACGTCATGAAGGCACTTGGTCTACGCGCGGCCCCGGAATGAGCATTGCCTAAAGTCATATGCAAACAGCACGCGTTATATGTTTGCACATATGTGCAAACAACGGAAACCATGTAACAATGTATATTTAGAAATTGAAATAAATCCTTTTGTGTACTTGTACACTAAAATGGCGTGAAATTTATTGGTGTTTAACGGCCTGTCAACAGCTAAGGTCATATTAGGCCGAGTTAACAGGGGTGAATCCCATACTTCACCCGTTGTGATGGGGTGAAAATCCCAATATCAGAACTGAATATTCAGCCAGAAAATTTAAGTTATCTCCTGGGAAAATAGAGAATAAACAGCAGATGACACAATTTAATTCAGCATAATTGCAAGGGCTAAACCCAAATCCCATTTCACCATTCCGCACTTATAAATGTCAACCTAAAATAGTGACGGCCAATCTGATGTTTTATGTGGGGTTAAATCCGACAATCGATGCTAAATTTTTTTGTCTGCTGTTTTTTTATTTCCTTCTTTTTTCTCAACGAAAACATGGTTTGGCGGCAATTTAAATTCTAAAATGCTGCAAAACCATGTTTTTATTGTAAAAAAAAAGAAAAATATGTAGCAACAGCAGACGACAATTTTGGTTTCCCGATTCTATTGGTAAAGGATTAAGTTTCCAGATAGGTGCAATATCACACAACTTGTAGATCTTTTGTACTCCCACGTTTCATTTATTTATTTTGTGTTTAACCCTTAAGACGCTGAATTAAATGTTGTCGTCTGCTGGAAATGTTTTATTTTCAATATTTCTCGACAAAAGCCTGGTTTTGACAGCACATGAGAATCGTCTCCACTGGAGACGATTCTCATGTGCTGTCAAAACCATTTTTTTGTTAAGAATTAAAGCAAAAATGAAAAACAGCAGACGGCAATTTCCGTCAACTCTTTACATGCTAGCGGCGAAAATATCCGCCAAACAAATTATGAGTATATTTTGTATTTTCTCTGTAAATATGTCTTGGAATTTCAAGACATATTCATGATATTTACAAGGAGAAATAAAAGAAAATATGATGCAAAGAGTTAAAGGCCTGGCAACAGCTAAGGTCATATATTCTGTTTCACATTCTGTTTTTAACGGCCTGCATGCTGACAATGAAATATCAGCCTGCGCATCCGCAGCCAGTAGCCGATTTCACCAACATTGCAAAGTACATGTATACTTTTCTAGCAAAGTATACTTTGAGGGAGAAATTTTCAATTTTATGATAAATTTATTAAGTTTTATTATACTGAATTTATTACATTATCACAGCCATTTTGGCTGTGATAATGTAATAAATTCAGTATAATAATTCTGCATACTTTTAATCATCAAATATATGCAGTTGTTAGTTTTATATGAAATAATGCATTTCAGGAAAGATAAATGATTACTCCCTCAAAGAATACTTTGCTAGAAAAGTATACTTTGCAATGTTGGTGAAATAGGCTACTGATCAGGGTCTGCACTGTTCGCCATTCCATCCATGAAACACTGGCCATGCTTCTCCCAAGCAACATAGATCGTTATCAGGCTACAGGAGTGTGCTGTTTGATCAAGAGCCCCACAAATTGACTTTCAATAATACAAGGAAGTTTATTGGATGTGGCTAATGGGCAAACAAACCCTGACAGCTTGTACAAATTACGAATAATGACTCATAAAACATCCTGTATAATAGTGACGTACATAAATCGTTGTTCTCCGCTGACAATAAGTAGACATTCCTCTCCGTTACACTGCACCGAGTATGTGACCTTGACCCTGATAACAGTGTGGGCGCGATTAAGCGTTAAGGTTCTGAATACACCGAGTATGTGACCTTGACCCTGACAACAGCGGGGGCGCGATTAACCGTTAAGGTTCTGAATACACCAAGTATGTGACCTTGACCCTGATAACAGCAGGGGCGTGATTAAGCGTTAAGGTTCTGAATGCACCAAGTATGTGACCTTGACCCTGATAGCAGTGGGGGTGTGACGATGATTGTGGATTTGTCACAGTGTGGTAGAGGACCATTAGAGCAATGTGTGTGTGAAGTATCAAATAGACATTTACCCGAGCGTGAAGGTTTCGACCACACCAAGTATGTGACCTTGACCCTGAGCTTAGCGGGGGAGGGATGATCGTGTATCAAGCAGATCCGTGCAAGGAAAAGGAAATTATAAGAAATTTACCTGAACGTCAAGGTTTTGAAAGCACTAAGTATGTGACCTTGATCTCAGGTTTAGCGCGGGGGGCCCAAGGATCGTGGATTTGTCACAGCATGATGGAGGACCATCATAGGAATGTATGTGTGAAATATGAAGCAGCTACATGAATTATTATATGAAATTTACCGTGAGCGGGACGTACAGGCAGGACGGGACGTACGGATGCTGGAAACACTATATGCCCCCCACCCCCCCCCCCCTCACCATTTGGTGGCATGGGCATACAAATGCACTCGAGTTGATAATATTTAATATGGTTAATTGCAAAAAAACCTTGACAAATAGACACTAGATTAGATCTGTAATCTGCTTGCCTGATGTTTGTTTATTGGTGTTTAATGGCCTATCAACAGCTAAGGGTCATGTAAGGCCGGGCAAACAGGTTCATTGCTGCATTGGGGGGAAAATCTCAAAATCAAAACGGAACATTTACATTGAGAAAAAATATATTCAGCCCTGAAATTGGAATAACCTGACCTGGTGCCAGGTCCATACCACACCAAAGTCACTTGGCCCCTCCCCCTAAAATAGGATTACGAATAATCGTAATACTCACATAAGGGGTATAACCAGATTCAACTGTCACATACAAAATGCCAAAGACGTATGTGAGTGCCTATTTCACCAACATTGCAAAGTATACTTTTCTAGCAAAGTACATGTATACTTTGAGGGAGTAATCATTAATTTTCCTGAAATGCATTACCGGGTATTTAATATAGAACGACTGCATATATTTGATGATTAATAGTATGCAGAATTATTATACTGAATTTATTACATTATCACAGCCAGAATGGCTGTGATAATGTAATAAATTCAATATAATAAAAATAAATAAATTGATCCCAAAATTTAAAATTTCTCCCTCAAAGTATACTTTGCTAGAAAAGTATACTTTGCAATGTTGGTGAAATAGGCTGCAGGTCTCCAGTCGGATTTCCGGTAACGATGAACAGGCCCGTAGCCAGGGGCGGTCGGAGCGGTCGGACGACCCCCCCGCCCAGCCTCGATGTACACTTTTTTAGCATCGAGGTCCACTTTTTTAGACCCCCCTATATACCTCAGGCCCATTTGGCCTTCAAAACGACCCCCCCCCCCTTCAAACAGGTCTGGCTAAGGGCCTGATGAACCAGATTAGATCTGTAATTGAATTGCCCGAAAGCGCAGCCGGATTTACAAAATGTTGTGTATGTTGTGTATGTTGTAAGGTCCACTTTTATCAGTGTGTGACCCCAATATTATCAATATTTGCACACGGAAGCAAGTCATATTTTATACACAGAAGAAAACATCTGTTTTGTGTGGAGCAATAAATATGTCATATTTCTTGTTAGCCCACCAGGACAGAAATGTGACCATTAAATGATCCACCACCATAGCTCCTGATCAACTAGCTACTAGAGTTGCATACAATATGGTTATCTAAGAGGGCAAAGTATCGCAGCGAGGTAGAATTTTGTTTCCACTGAACAACTACCATGCTCATGTGTGCACATACACATCCAGGCCTCCAAAAATCCACTCGTCCGCTCGTATTTGCTAGTGAATTTTCAACCAGGACGAGTGGAAATTTAAAAAATACAGTGCGGCATAAACGTTAAACCATATGAGACACGCCATGGGTTTTTGTACCTTCGGAAATCTGCGTAATTTCATTAAATATGTTTACAAAATTTATAATAGTTTCCGTAAATGGCGTCAAAAGTTGACAGAATTTTCAGAGTACATGCGGAATTCTCTGAAAATTTTGTCACCTTTCGACTTTATTCATGAAAAATATTGCAAATTTTGTAAACGTATTTAATGAAATTAAGCAGATGTTCGAAGGTACAAATTCACATGGCGTGTCTCAAATAGGAGGAATAAGAGCTAAAAACTGGATGAGTGGAAAACTGGACGAGTGGATTTAGTGGATCTAAATCTCACATGATTACAGAATGTCCACAGAGTCAAACAGCGATCAGTGTAGGCCCTGATCTGACTGCACCTCCACGCAGTCTGATCTCGGCCTACACTGGTCGCGAACTCACCCTATTGTCGAGTGACAGCCCTAGTTAGATTTGCGATAACTGTCAGCATCAATCAAATAAGACAATGTGCAAGTATGCACGTACATTATCAGTGTTACTGGCCTACTACTGGTAGTCTGTTCCACGTTTTGTTGCCGAAGAACTTTTGGCTATTAAAGACATTAAATCTCAGAAATATCTAAAGGTAAGTAGATCTTCATCAATAATAAAAAAAAGTCACTCTCCCCAAAAAAAATAATTTGATGAAATTCCATTAAATTTTTATTTGATTTTGAAAAAACATGGGGGCTAAAATAGATTTTTTAAATAATTTTTTACTTCTCTGACACATATTATTGTGGACCGATTTTCAAAATCTAACTTTTGTTTTCTTACTTACATCGTTTCCAAACTATCTAACCAGGTCAATTTCCAATTGTTTTCATTTTTCGACTCTCCTTGTCTCTCTTTACCTATTTTTTGCCCCATGTTAAATTCCCTTATCAAATTCGTTTTTTCACAATAAAATCAATAATTGATGGAATTTTATCAAATAAAAAGATTTGGGGAGGGCGACTTACCGTAAAGATTCTAATAGACGCCCGGGCGTCTATTAGAATCACCACTGGCTCCGAAGTCCAGGGTGGGCGTTTATAAGAGGTAAGTGTTATTCAGCAAAGGGAAAATGATAAAAAAAATATACGATGTTCTGCTATCTGAACAAAAACATAACTAAGGGACGTTACTCTCAAACGCCAGACTTGATTGTACTTATAAACATTTGGGCCAAGACGTTTCGGCCCACTCTGGTCATTATGGTACAGCCGGTAGATATGTTAAATTTAATGGTAATGTATATCAAGACAGCGTCAATCATTAATGCTGATCAGATTTACGCCTACGGACGTTTCGTCAGCGTCAGCGTTTCGGATCTGTCGGGTTTGAGATGCTTTGAAAATAGCGTCTCCGTAACCGTGTAAATTCTGATCACCCTGTGTCCGTGCAAATAGCTACTGCTGATGAGGAATTTACTGTGACACCGGAAACAGTCGAATTTCGCTTCCGCTTTTGAAAGTGAAAGTAGCAATTATGTTTTTTCCCCGATTTTAAAGGAAGTTGCTTTCGATATAATGGAAATAAAAAAAATCTAATTTTGTTTCAAGTCGGTACTGTGCATTTATTAGAGGCACTAATTTCGTGAAAATCGGCCAAAAAATGTGTCATTTTCAACGTGAAAAGTGGGGGGTGGGCGTCTATTAGAACATGGGCGTCTATTAGAATCTTTACGGTATTTGTTATTGATGAAAAAGTACTTACCTTTAGATATTTCTGAGATTTAATGTGTATAATAGTAAAAAATTTGTCGGCAGCAAAACGTGAAACAGACAGTACTGATCAGGGATCATAGCGAGTTATTTCCCTTAGCAAATCTATTTATAGAGATCCGGTCCAATGCGGTATTTTCAGCGTTTATTTCTTACTGAATAGCACAAGAAAATGAGATTTGCAAACAGAGTAGACCCAGATCAGACTGCACATATGTGCAGTCTGATCTGGGTCTACACTGATTGCAATAACATGAATAAGTGTGAAAATATGAATCTGGCAAATAATGTAGTTCTGGATCAGATTACGTAGACACATAGGATGATCTGGATCTACACTCGTCAAAAACACTAGAATAATTCCACAACAATTCCTGCTACAGTCACCCTTGTTACAAGCATTCAGGCCCTCAATTATACAATTTGGACCGGATTCTATAAATAAATTCAAAGGGAGATAACTAGCAACGATCCCTCATTTTGTCTCGCAGGCATTCGGTTGGGTTCCAGGTCAGGTCGGACACAACCTTGTATTGTACATTTCTACTTAAAACATGTTTATCTGTAACTTTGCGTAACTTCTATGTATTTCAGGGGCCCGTTTCACTAAACTTCGTACAACTA
Source organism: Conchocele bisecta (assembly GCA_029237695.1). Lineage (NCBI taxonomy): Eukaryota > Metazoa > Mollusca > Bivalvia > Lucinida > Thyasiridae > Conchocele > Conchocele bisecta. Next base: position 28,557,760 of record CM055277.1, read on the forward strand.
AAATGTTTGTAAGTGCAAAATTATATGATAGTCTGTAAATTTCGCAATAACAATGTTTATAACAATTATTAGATTTACATTCATTGAGCATAGGCTGCATATGCAGCCTATGCTCAATAAATGTAAATCCATCCATTGAAATTTCCAGACGATCCTAAATTTTCTCTTACAAACATTTTAGTCGTACAAAGTTTAGTGAAACGGCCCCCAGTAACACAAAATAATTCTCAAATGGACAAGTGAACATTCCAGCAAAAAATTCATATTGATTGCTAATAAAAGCACCACTTTGTTCCACAGGGATTTGGTTTACGTCAGCTTTCTTTCATACTGCTCTTTAACTCTTTGCATGCTAGTGGCGAAAATATCCGCCAAACGAATTAGGAGTATATGTTTTATTTCTCTCTGTAAATATGTCTTGAAATTTCATTAGAATTGAGTCCTCAGGAAATTCCAAGACATATTCATGATATTTACGGGGAGAAATAGAAGAAAATATGATGAATTTTTGTCCGCTAGTTTTGAACTATTTATAGCCCACAAGTTTCCCAGCAGGCAGAGTTAAATGTTACAAGGGTTCCCAACTGAGGTCGGTTTTGTTTGTTTGTTTATTTATTGATGTTTAATGGCCTATCAACAGCTACGGTCATGTAAGGCCGGGCAAACGGGTTCGATCCCGTTTTAACCTGCTGCATTGGGGGGAAAATTCCAAAATCAGAACTGAATATTTACATCGAGAAACAATATATTCAGCTCTGAAATTAGAATAACCTGACCTGGTGGCAGGTCCATACCACACCAAAGTCACTTTGCCCCTTCCCCTAAAATAGGATTACGAATAATCGTAATACTCACATAAGGGGTATAACCAGATTCAACTGTCACATACAAAATGCCAAAGACGTATGTGAGGGCCAAACCAGGTCTCCAATCGGAATTCCGGTAAGGATGAACCCCGATCGTTAAATTATATACCCATCGCTTGCACCCACCTTCCACCCACCCAACTGAGGTCGAACATGAGCTCGTATTATACATAAAACATGATTAACCCTTAGACCGCTCCACACAACAATTGTCGTCAGCTGTTGCTTTTATATTCTGCCTTATTTCTTAATCAAAACATGGTTTAACAGCACTTCAGAATCATTTCCAATGGAAATGATTCTAAAGTGCTATCAAAGCATGTTGTAAATTATTATAAAGTGCTGTCAAAGAATGTTTTTGATGATAAAAATGGAAAATAGAAAACAAACGGACGCCCCTAGTGTCTACAAATTCAATAATATATAGTCAAGTATTGCAAAATAGTTACGCCCCCCCTATCCTGAAATCCTGCATCCGCACCTGATAATATACTAGTGTAATAAATATGCAAATTAGGCTGCTGCAGAAAACATGATAGGTGACCAGTACAGCTTCAACGTATAATAATTCCAGCACAAAAATATTTACACAATTCCCTAACATTTGATTGGCCCGTAGCAAGACTGTCCAAAATTTATATCCCAGTAAACTCCCACACCGAACTACTTTCCGTAACCGTGAGGCGCAGTTAAAATAATTCTTAAGAAAACGGAAAATAAACACATTTTCTTGATGAATTTATTTCAAATGCTGGAATTATAAGGAATGAATGGACTTTTTGTGGAATTTATCGGGGATATAAACTTGGAAACTTGGAAAAGTCGCGGGAATACTGGACGAGGCCTTCCGGCCTTCGTCCAGTATTCCCGCGACTTTTCCAAGTTTATACCCCGATAAATTCCACAAAAAGGCCATTCATTCCTATAATATTCACTGGGGGTAAGGTGATATCCGTAACTGCAGTTACGGACATCCCAAGATGCTTATGCAATAAATAGAATCTAACATTTGTGTTGATTTAATGTGATATTTATTAAACTCGTCAACTGATTTCATAAGAAACTCGGCATAGCCTCGTTTCTTATGATATCAGTAAACGTGTTTACTCGTTTAAATTTGTTGACTTCATAAGAAACTCGGCATAGCCTGAATCCACTGGAGACGATTCTCATGTGCTGTCAAAACCAGGTTTTTGTCGAGAAATATTGAAAATAAAACATTTCCAGCAGACGACAAAATTGAATTCAGCGTAGTAAGGGTTAATAATTCCAGCACAAAAATATTTACACAATTCCCTAACATTTGATTGGCCCGTAGCAAGTCTCTGTCCAAAATTTATATCCCAGTAAACTCCCACGCCGAACCACTTTCCGTAACCGTGAGGCGCAGTTAAAATAATTCTTAAGAAAACGGAAAATAAAACACATTTTCTTGATGAATTTATTTCAAATGCTGGAATTATAAGGAATGAATGGCCTTTTTGTTGAATTTATCAGGGATATAAACTTGGAAAAGTCGCGGGAATACTGGACGAGGCCTTCCGGCCTTCGTCCAGTATTCCCGCGACTTTTCCAAGTTTATACCCCGATAAATTCCACAAAAAGGCCATTCATTCCTATAATAAATGTCATCATATCAAATCATCACTCGTGTAAGATACTCTACATATTTCATTCAGACAGACAATTGTCAATTGGATCTCAGTGGACAGTCTATCAAACAATTTACGTTAGCGTTGATAAAATCTCTCGATTTTGGATTTGTTCCAATACCGTGCAACCTCCACAGCTCCAGTTAAGGTGCGTAATTTGGAGGTAAATTTCTTATTTCTCCATCAAAAATGGCAAGTTGAGAGTGCTTTAGAATCGTCTCAATGAGACGATTCTAAAGGACTCCCAACTTGCCATTTTTGATGAAGAAATAACAAAATTTCAACCCCAAGTTGGTCAAATGACGCACCTTAACTGGAGCTCTGACCTCTCTACAACAGCCACCCATGGGAAGACGCAAAACTGGCTGTTGTAGAGAGGTTATTGCTGAATTAAATGTTAACGTCTGCTGTTTATTTATTTTCATCGATAATTCTCATAAAATACATGCTTTGACAGCATTTTAGAATCATTTCCAATGAAAATGATTCTAAAGTGTTGGCAAAACATGTTTTTATTGAGAAAGAAGGCAAAAGCAACAGCAGACAACAATTTTCGTGCTCAGCTTTCTAAGGGTTAACTATAGAGGAAATCATCCATTTGGGATACAAAATAGCGGCTGTTACAGAGAGGGTGTTGTTGTAGAGAGGTGGCCGTTCAGGGAGGTTCGACTGTACTAGCTCGTTATGACTCGAGCTGGAATCCTTGTAGATTGTAAAAACTTTAACTGTGGCATACAGACGGATGGATGGATGGACAGACAGATGGACAAATGCTTTGCGAACAGACATTATCATCGGAGATAAGTGGCAATATAAACTGAAACAGAATTAAACATTTCTCGGTTTCTGAATTAGAGAGGTCCGACTATACTCTGAATGAAATGCCAATTAAACTTCTGAAATCATTCAAATCTATTATCTTTATGTCGGCACATTTCCATGTCATCTCAGTAACACGACAACAGAGAATAATAAACTACAGAAAAAAAAGCAGACAAAAGGAAATTATATGTCCCCAGCACAAGGAAAAAGAAATGATGGGGAAATTAACAAGAGCTGTCTGAGGACAACAAGGCTGCTTGTTGGCAGCCATGACTCATTGTTGAGGCTGATGCGAGAATGGTATTAGGTAAATATGAAAATATTCCATCAAGTTAACTCTTTGCATGCTGGGAAACTTGTGGGCTATAAATAGTTCAAAACTAGCGGACAAAAATTCATCATATTTTCTTGTATTTCTCCCCGTAAATATCATATGTCTTGGAATTTCATTAGAATTGAGTCCTGAGGACTCAATTCTAATGAAATTTCAAGACATGTTTACAGACAGAAATAGAACATACACTCCTAATTCGTTTGGCGGATATTTTCGCCACTAGCACGCAGAGTTAAATCAAGAACAGTTTCTACTTAACCCTTAGGCCGCTACACACACCAATTGTCGTCGTCTGTTGCTTTTATATCTTATTTCTCAATAAAAACATGGTTTGACAGCACTTCAGAATCATTTGACGTGCTGTCAAACCATGTTGTTAATTATTCTAAAGTGCTGTCAAAGCATGTTTTTGATGATAAAAATGGAAAATAGAAAATAAACAGCAGACGACAAAAAATTAAGATAGCGGTGTAAGGGTTAATTCTGCGAAGTGTAAACAATTATTGGATTTACATTTATTCAGCATAGGCTGCATATGCAGCCTATGCTCAATAAATGTAAATCCAATAATTGTTTGTCCTTGACATTGATATTAGCAGATACGGGGTGGATTTTTGACAGCTTGATAGACCTATCCGAAGAGTGTGTGAAAAATCAAGAGCCACTATTGATATTCCAATTGGACAATTACCTATATATTTAACCTTCCAACAACAGCACCCTCTCTACAACAAAACCCTCTCCGTAACAGCCACTATTTATATTTCAATTGTACAATTACCTATATATTTAACCTTCCAACAACAGCCACCTCTCTATAACAACCACCTCTCCGTAACAGCCACTATTTATATTTCAATTAGATAATTACCTATATATTTAACCTCCCTATAACAGCAACCTCTCTACAACAACCACCTCTCTGTAACAGCCACTATTTTATATCCAATAAATACCTCTATATTTAACATCCCTACTAGAGCCACCTCTCTACAACAACCACCTCTCTGTAACAGCCACTAATTTATATCCAATAAATACCTCTATATTTAACCTCCCTACAACAGCAACCTCTCTGCAACAACCACCTCTCTGTGACAGCCACTAATTTATATCCAATAAATACCTCTATATTTAACATCCCTACTAAAGCCACCTCTCTACAACAACCACCTCTCTGTAACAGCCACTAATTTATATCCAATAAATACCTCTATATTTAACCTCCCTACAACAGCAACCTCTCTGCAACAACCACCTCTCTGCAACATCCACTAAATTTATATCCCAATTGGATAAATCTTTCGGAATATGTAACCAGTCTGCCTAAACAGCCACCTGCGTACAGCAGTCAGTTATAACATTGTCTCTGCATGGCTGGCTATTGTAGAATTTGTTGGTGTTTAACGGCCTATCAACAGCTCAGGTCATTTAAGGCCGGGCCAACAGGTTCGATCCCGTATCCAACCTGCTGCACTGGGGGGAAAATCCCAAAATAAGAACGGAATATTTACATCGAAAAAAATGTCCAGCCCTGAAATTAGAATAACCTGACCTGGTGCCAGGTACATACCACACCAATGTCACTTGGCCCCTTCCCCTAAAAGTAATTACCGGTAATCATATTACTCATATATTAAGGGGTAAACCAGATTCAACTCTCATATTCAAGAATGCCAAAGACGTACATGAGGGCCAAACCAGGTCTCCGGTCGGGATTGCGGTAAGGATGAATCCTGATCGTTAAATTACCCATCTCATGCTCCCACCTGCCACCGATGACTGGAGAAATGGGACTTATGGGATTTGTGACCAGTGTAGCTCCTGAACACATAGCACACTCATGTAGCCTCACAATTGATGGAATGGCGAACAGTGCAGATCCTGATCAGACTGTGCGGATGCACAGTCTGATCTGGATCTATGCTGGTTGCAAAACCCGTACGCCCCACATTTCTCCAGTCACAGCCACATATCACAAAGTAGCCTTTGAAAATTTCCTGTAATAGAATTCTATGACGTCTGCAACATTTCCACGACTTCCATCCATCTTCATACGGAGTTAAAACCCGGTAATTTTCTCACCAGAGCTTTTGTGAAATCAATGGCCGTCACTGCAGCTAAACGCGATAAATCAGCAACTCTGACGTATGTACCCCTCTATTCTCAATGAAAGTATATGTTGTTACCTCTTGTTTGAAAACAAAAGTGAAGGGTTTAACATCACAACAACAGCTAAGGTCATATAGAGACGGGACCACAGTTTAAAGTCTCATCTGACAGACCAGTGGGATGAAAATCCATGTACATGTACATGTGCTATGAAAGTGTTTTTGATGCCCAATGCGAGGTTTAAACCCACAACATCAGTGTTGGAAGTCGCAACCCCTATTCCACAACCCATCCCTCCTTTGTTTGACTGATTGATTGATAGATTGATTGGTGTCAACAGCTAAGGTCATTTAAAGCCGGGGCCAACAGGTTTGATCCCGTATTTAACCTGCTGCATTGGGGGTGGGGGAGGGGGGTAAATCCCAATATCAGAATGGAACATTTACATCGAAAACTAGATTTATCAGTAAGCGATGATTACGGAATACCCCCGCATGGGCTCATGTGCCCCTAAATATGTAAGGAAGTAGAAGTTATAACTTATTTCTCTGATGTTAAGTTTTGTAAAGAGACTAAGTATTTTACCTTTTTATCATCAAAACATGCCCGCGGGTGGGTGGGCGGGCGGGCGGAGCGGGCGGGTGGGCGGACAGACAAACAGATGGACAGGGTGGTACCTTAGCGAACACCGAAATTGTTTTTGGGGTATATAAAAACTGACTCAATAAATCTCCATACCAGCAGAATAAAATATTTCCAGGTTTATAAAAAAAAATCTACTCAATGTTTTTCTTATTTGCCATTGAAAGTACATGTATACATGTATATAGTAACCATTCATTTGAACCGTGTTGACGAATGGATGGCTACAACATACTCAATAGTTGAGAAGTGCGAAATATATATGTTATCATCGAGTCTTTATGCTGATGTCATTCGCTAACGTCATGTGTGACATTATCAGGGATTCCGCTGGGGAAAATAAAAAATCGCCACTTCAAAAAAAATAAAACAATTGGTGATAAAAAATTACAATTTTCGAAGAAAAAAAAAATTGTAATTTTTTATCGCCAATTGTAATTTTTTATCGCCAATTGCGAACGTGGCGATCGCCAGCGGAATCCCTGCATTATTTGACCAATGAAATTACATTTAAATTCAGATTCACCATTCTATAGTGGACCATTAACGTCAGTGCCTAATTTATTTAAAGGTGTTTAACGGCCAGTGAACAGCTAAGGTAATTTCAGGTCAGGTTAACAGGGTCGAATCCTATAGCGAAAAAAATAGCAAAAAAATGTATAAAATATTAATACGTTTGTAATTGTATCTCGCCAAGAACAGGATAAAATCTAGTACGGAAAATAACGCAAGTGAAAAAAAAACGTACAGTGGAATCTCTCTAAACCCAGACACCAGGAAAAGATCTTATGACAATGCCTGTTCATGATCGCACATCACACACACACACATCTCAGAATGGTCATATGCCTGATTTACAGTGAAACCTCTCTAAACCGGACACCCTGGGGACATCCCAGGGTGTCCGGTTTAGAGAGGTTTCACTGTATCAACTTGCGCTTTTCTATATCACATTTGCGTAGACGATTCGAAAACATGGCATCACGCTATGAAACAAATTAAACATGCTATCATATTGATTACCGCGGCTGTTAGCCTTGTAACCTCAATGTCATACACGCGAATGAATGCATTCGTTCTAAGAAAATTCTCCAGGCTGCCTGAAAAGGCCCGAAGCCCAACAAAACAGACATTTCATGCGTAAATGGATCCATTTTCGCGCGGCATCAACAAATTAATTTAGCCTAGTTATGTGTCCAATTACATTCGTAATACACTTTTAGATAATGCTGTGAGCGTGATATAGTCAGGCGCTATTGATGTGTGTCCGGGATTTGCATTATAGGTTTTAACTCTTTGCATGCTGGGAAATTTGTGGGCTGTAAATAGTTCAAAAATAGCAGATGACAATTTTTCTTTTATTTCTCCTTATAAATGTCATGAATATGTCTTGGAATTTCATTAGAATTGTGTCCGGAGGACACAATTCTAATGACATTCCAAGACATATTTACAGAGAGAAATAAAACATATAGGTACTCCTAATTCGCTTGGCGGATATTTTCACCGCTAGCATGCAAAGAGTTAAGTACCATATTTCCACTTGAAACTTGAAATACATCTTTAGATATCACCAGTCTCCGCTAAACTGTAAAAATTCTACAGGACATTTATAAAAATAAATTGGATTGTGTGTGATATTTATGTGTATGTATATCAGTCATATAAGAAAAGCTAGCTCGCACCAGAAACGCATACCAAAGGAAGGTGATTTTATTCAAGCCTAGAATAGAAAATTTAAAAAAAAATATTTTTTTTTATAGTCCGACATACGGTCCGGCCACTTTTGTTTTACCGTCGGACCGGCGGCAATTTTAACGGACATGTCCGATGGACCAACGACTTTCGCGGAGACTGTATCACCATCATATTATCATTCTATAGCCCAGCCACGAGGCCCCTATGCCCACGGTCAAGGTCAAATTACTCTTTTGTTTTGTAAAATCTGTGTTAAATGTTTTTAACCACACACTGGGACAGACCATCAAATACCTTGGTGAGCGTGATATGCTGGCCGCGGCCATCTAGTCTGTCTAGTTTTCTGATTTCTGGAAGAAAGTATATGTTGTGACCATTCATTTGAACCGTCTCACCGAGACGGTTCAAATGATGGTCAGAACATATGCTTTCAAGCAAAAGAAAGATAAATGTTTATATTTCTCTATCAGATAATTGGTGAATCCCAGGAATGAAATTAGCAAGCAAATTAACTTGGTCCAGTTGAGATGGGGAACTGAATAAAAAGCACATTTACGAGTGAGGACATTTTATCACGAAAGCCATGCAAATTGTGACATCAACATATGAATGTGGCTTTGATTGCTAACTTTGGTGATTGAGTCAGGGTCTTAAATAACTAGAACATAAGTCCCCAGTGACCTTGACCTGTTTGGACGTGGGTCGTATGTGAAAGAAAGCACCATCCGTAGACAGACATTGTGGGCAAACATTAATGAAATTGGTGAAAGAGTTATTGAAAACAAATGTGCCTTACGGACGCACGAACGGATGGATGGACGGACGGACGGACGGACGGACGGACGCACGAATGCACCTAATGAACACAACATAATGCCACACATCGCCCCTCCCCCCGCCAATAAATTGGTGGGAACATAAAAATACCCAGATGCATGATGAATTAGACGGCAAAATAATTCTGGGAGTGGGGAGATTAGACGTCCACTATTCAGCCGTCATATCCACTCACAGGAACACTGCTTCAGCCTGCTGACAATTAACCCTGTCAACCCTAAGAAACTGGAATGGATTTTTATATGTTAATTTCTGGACCAATCCAATTGTCACGAAATGATTTTCAGACTAGTCCATTTATGAAAAGGTGGCGTTTTTGTTCTCAAAAATGTTAAAATTACTTGCAAAGATTGCAGATCCTGGAGCTCATCAGGATCTGCACTGTTTACATAAACTGCTATAGCGGGTTGTTCAAAGGGTTAAACAGAAATCTAATTCCAAGAAACAGGAATTAATCAATGTTTAATTCATCATTTTTTTTAATGTGTCCAAATCCTAAGGGTTGAAATGCTGCCCCTGCAACTAACCAACACCCCCACCACCTCACCACACTTCAAGGCCAAGTTATAGGCACATCAAACTGCTGGACAGGTATAGTCTGAAGTTCGAGTCTACCGCAGGCGTGCATTGTGAGAAAGACTCTTTATCCACACTGCTTCAGTTGCAGCTGTAAATTGGCACCCGTTTATTACCACGGTAACCGCGTTTGAATTTGAAATTGTATATACACATGAAATAAAATATAATCCACATCACTAAATCCCAAAGACTTAACCCTTAGACCGCTACACACAACAATTTTCGTCTGCTGTTGCTTTTATATCTTGCCTTATTTCTCAATAAAAACATGGTTTGACAGCACTTCAGAATCATTTCCATCCAATGGAAATAATTCTGAAGTGCTGTCAAAGCATGTTGTAAATTATTCTAAAGTGCTGTCAAAGCATGTTTTTACATAGGGTACATGTGTATCCGTATGTATTGCGATCGAGCGGGATCATTTGGCTCCGCCCACGACCCCCCGTGGTGCGGACGCCTGTGATTGACAGCACAAATCGTGCGGTCATCGCTAAATTTAGTAACAGAGTTAACTCCCCTCCGAATACTCTCCGAAACAAGCGACGCGTTTAACACACAAACTACATCAAGTTTTACCTTCCGACAGCCTATTTTTAAACTCACCCGACACCTGTGCGAAACAAAACTCGCACGTGTAGGTCTAACTGATGTTTAATCCTCATTCTCTCTCTCTATCGATGGATTTACAGTGGATTTTAGTGACATTCCCGAATTCGGCCTGATTGACATTTGTCTATGGTGGCCATACACGCCAACATGAGTGTCAATTCTACGTTCAGGGAAGGGGGTCAATAAGTCAGTATTTAAGGTGATAACTTACAGTCAGGGAACAAATTAATGACAGTATAACACATCCAGCGTATATTAATACCCATATTAATGCAAGTACTGAAATACGACAACAAAAAATCTAACAAGTTTGGGCTTCCATACATTGGAAAATTTTGTCAGCGGTTTCCCGTCATTTGTATGTTTTAATATACTCGATCCGGGCCAACTATTTCATTCACAAAACAGAAGTAAACTTGGCGATGTACCGATAAGGCATTTTCAGGCGCGACACCGCTTCCGTGGCGGAATTATTGTAACTATTGCTCTTCAATCAATTTTCAATATATCTATAATGATCATAGATATCTGGAATCTGTATACTTGAATTGATGATGTCTTGTATATGTGTTACCGTATCTTTCTGATATTGCTATGCATAATCTGTAATGTTGTTGAATGTTTTGGTACTTACTGTAGCAGTGCATACTGTACTTCAAGTTGTGCCATATCAATAGTTTACCCTAATAACAATTAAAACGCTGAAAAATAAAATTGCCGTCTGCTCTTTAAAAACCTGTTCTTGCAGCGCAGTAGAATTGTCTCAGTATGTTTTTGAGGAGAAAATATAAAAATATTTAAAACAGCAGACGACAATTGTCGTTTCCAGCGCTGTAAAGGTACATGCCCACTCAGTAAGCCCAAAATGTCATTTATAGTAATTAAATAAGTGTGTAACTGATAGTGACGCTCGGTGGTATCAGGCTATTTGCATATGCAAATGAGGCATGATATTCTTTAATAATTTATACTAAAGAAATGCGTCACCTGAAAAAATAATATTTTCGACAGATTTTAAAGTATGATCATTGCACATCATAAAATAAATACAGAGATTAAATAGTAATGTCCGTTAACATTTTAAGCAAACACGGTTATCGCCCCTGATATCAGTGTGTAAATTTACGTCTGATATAAAATGTATAATAATGCCAATCAGTACGTGGGATAATGGCGCATGAATGTTTATTTTGCCAGGAAATGTCTCAGATGATGTCTCTGATGTAAAGAACATTTTGTACCTACTGAGTGGGCATGTACCTTTAAGGGTTAATGAAACTGCAACACCAACAATCAATCAATCAATCAATCTAGTTTAATCTTGTAGTACCCTATGTTCAGTACTTTCAGTACTTTGATTGATGATAAAAATGGAAAATAAACAGCAGACAACAACAAAATTAAGATAGCGGTCTAAGGGTTAAGGTTAATAATAAAACATAAGATAATTTAAACACTCAAAACACTTCAACATCAAGTGAACATAGATATATATAAACGTGTACATACCAGAAATATTTTGTACATTAATCAAAACACATCATACATACCACGTCCCATACGTACCATACCCAGCTATATTATTTGCATATACAGTATATCCCACACCACGTATACACTAACAGCTGTCACAGTGAATTTTAAAGGTCTGCCTGGATATATCAATACTGGTGCATGTACTAGTAAAATAAATGCAACATTCTTAAAGGTACATGCCCACTCAGTAGGCACAAAATGTTCTTTATATCAGAGACATCATCTGTGACATTTTCTGGAAAAATAAACATCCATTACCCCACATATTTATTGGCATTATTATACATTTTATATCAGACGTAAATTTCCACACTGATATCAGGGGTGATAACCATGATTCCTTAAAATGTTAACGGACATTACTATTTATTCTCTGTATTTATATTTTGATGTGCAATGATCATACTTTATAATCTGTCGAAACTATTATTTTTTCAAGTGACGCATTTAATTAGTATAAATAATTAAAAAATATTATGCCTCATTTGCATATGAAAATAGCCGTATACCACCGCGCGTCACTATCAGTAAAATAAATATTACTAAATGATCATATCTGTATAGCGGGCACTTGTAATTTTTAGAACTGGTGGAATAGTGACACAATTATACACTTATTTAATTTATATAAAGAACATTCTGTGTCTACTGAGTGGGCATGTACCTTTAACACTTTTCAACAAAACAACCATTAATGTATCACACTGTGGAAAGGACAATAGCTTATCTGTCTAAACTGTCGAAAATACAAAACATTTCACAATGTATTAACTCATTAAATACAGGATACAATTATAGTCTTATGAAACTTTTCCAGGGTTAAAATCCTATTTTCTTTATTTCATCTCGAAAGTACCTATGTATATGTTGTTACCACTCAACGAGACGGTTCTAATGAGTGGTAACAACATATACTTTTGAATAGAAATAAGAAAAATCGCAATTATTTCCCGTTGTTCATACCCTGAATATGGGTATCGAGTACGACATGGGTTAAAAAGGTCTGCCTGGATATATCAATACTGCTATTTTAAGTAAAATAAATGCAACATTCTTAAAGGTACATGTCCACTCATGTCCAAAACAACCATTAATGTATATCACTCTCGAAAGGAGCTTATCTGACCAAACTGTTGAAAATAAAAAACATTTCACAGTATATTAACCTATTAAAGACAGGATACAATTATGAAAAATTTTCGGGAAAAATATTCCAATTTTCTTTATTTCATCTCGAAAGTATATGTTGTTACCACTCATTTGAACCGTCTCAACGAGACGGTTCAAACAAGTGGTAACAACATATACCTTTATGGATAAATAAAGGGTTTAACGTCTCACAAACATCTATGGTCATATAGTTTACATTCCACAGTTTAAAGTCTCATTGACAGACCAGTGGGATGGAAATACTATGAAAGTATTTTTGACACCTCCGGATTGGAAGTCCGGTTTCTAACCCACAACCCAACGCAAACTGGCAGTCGACTAATCCACTATTATTGGTCCAGACTATTAACAGCATCCCACAATATGTATACATACAATACCTACAACATATGAGAAGCGCCATATGATTTTGTACCTAAGAACATGTGCGATTTTTCATGAAATATATACATAAATTTACAGAAACTGTGATATTTTCTGTAAATGATGTTGAAAGATGACGAAATTCTCATAGCAAATGCGGAATATAATTCCGCATTTGCTATGAGAATTTCATCAACTTTCGACATGATTTACAGAAAATATCGTAAATTTCGTAAAAGAAAAATTCACGAGATGTTCTAAGGTACAAAATCACATGGCGTGTCTCCTATACAATGTTAGCCTCAAACAAATTACAAGTATAGCGTCATGCTTGGTAAACAGACAACAGTGTAATATATTGATGCAGACAGCTTAAAGGGGTCGTATCTTACATGTGATGGGAAATATGTGCTTGTACAATGGGAAAATAAGAAAATCTCTATCTATTTATGCACAGGTAGCAATTTACCCTTACACCGCTACACACAACAATTGTAGTCTACTGTTGCTTTTATTATATCTTGCCTTATTTCTCAATAAAAACATTTCCAATGGAAATGATTCTCAAGTGCTGTCAAAGCATGTTGTAAATTATTTTAAAGTGCTGTCGAAGCATGTTTTTGATGATAAAAATGGAAAATAGAAAATAAACAGCCGACAACAAAAAATTAAGATAGCGGTGTAAGGGTTAAAACATCCCACAATATGTCTACCAAAAAATACAAAAGGCATTTCACGTCTCAACCCCAAACAATTACACTGTTAACCCATTTCATCTGAGTATATGTCATTTTGTCTGTGAAAAAATCTAGATATTTTCTTTCTATATGCTTAGAAGAATATGTTGTGACCACCATTTGAACCATCTCGATGAGTGGTCACAACATATACTTTCATTGAGAAATAACAAAAAATAAAATATTTAATAAATTTCATACCCGTAATGGTGTATTCCGAAAGGAATGGGTTAAAGGTACATGCCCACTCAGTAGGCACAAAATGTTATGTATATCAGAGACATCATCTGAGACATTTTCTGGCAAAATAAACATTCATTCACCATAACCCCATGTATTGATTGGCATTATTATACATTTTATATCAGACGTAAATTTCCACACTGATATCAGGGGCGATAATCGTTGTTTCCTTAAAATGTTAATCGATATTACTATTTATTATCTGTATTTATGTTTTGATGTGCAATGATCATACTTTATAATCTGTCAACAAATTATTAGTATCAATAATTAAAAAATATCATGCCTCATTTGCATATGAAAATAGCCTGATACAACCGCAAGTAACTATCAGTAAAATAAATATTACTAAATGATTATATCTGTATAGCAGGCACTCGTAATTTTTAGAACTGCTGGAATAGCGACACAATTATACACTTAATTTAATTCCTAAAAAGAACATTTTGTGCCTACAGGGTGGGCATGTACCTTTAACACTTTCCAACAAAACAACCATTAATGTATCACACTCTCGAAAGGAGCTTATCGGACCAAACTGTTGAAAATAAAAAACATTTCACAAGATACAATTATAGTAGTATGAAACTTTTTCGGGAAAAAAATCCTATTTTCTTTATTTCATCTCGAAAGTATATGTTGTTATCACTCATTTGAACCGTCTTGACAAGACGGTTCAAATGAATGGTAACAACATATACCTTTATGGATAAATAAACAAAATAATGAATTTATTTCAACAATACCCTGCAGAGTCTGATCCGTGGGCATGTACCGAACGGTAAGAAAAACTACCTAGACAGCTTTAAATAATATACAATAATAATGACTTTATTTAATGAGGGTAAAACATCAGTTGGCAAATCCAATCTTCCCTGAGACCCTTTCTAACTATAAAATATACATGATACTATATAATTATACAAGTCCCCATTTAATTCTCAACTTAGGAAGTGAACATGCACTTGATATTGAATATCAACCAAACTATTAACTATATATAATCAATTCAATATGATAAACAGGAACTGCAAGTATATCCACGTATGAAGCATATTTGTGAGAGAGAGACTGGAGAAATGGGTTTTGTGACCAGTGTAGCTCCAGATCAGACTGTGCGGATCTGCACTGTTCGCCATTCCATCAATGAATCACCGGTCATGCTTCCAACAAGGAATATAGCTCGCAATCAGGCTACAGGAGTGTGCTATTTGATCAGGAGCTACACTGGTCACAACTCCCATAAGCCCCATTTCTCCAGTCACAGCCACATACGTGACATGTCACAACATAAAATTCCTTATTGGGTTGTGACAGGTGTGGCCCAGACTGGACTGGCTGACAGAATGAAATCAATACTTGTAGCCCAAACCATTGTAATTAGCGGCAGGGCTCCAGATAAAGAATTAGTAATTGAGTATTGTCACTCAATCATTCTGAAACAATTGGGTATTTCATAATTTTAATTGGGTAAAGTAAAATTACACTGCTGTTTACACATCAGCAGACCGCACTTATTGAATAGTTTGCTTCTAAATGAAAACACATCTTGGTATTTCATTAGAATTGTCTCCTTGGAGACAATTCTAATGAAATACCAAGATGTGTTTTCATGGAAAAATATGAAAATATGCTATATTTATGGTTTGTTTATTGTTTTCAATAGCATGATAAAGACACCACAAATTTTTCATTGCTTTTTGATACTCACTACTTCTGATTTCAATTGGGTTTTTGACAATTTTAATTGGGTATTTACGCAAATACGCAGCTTATCTGGAGCTCTGATTAGCGGTATATGCAATAAACTGTGTTTAAACTAAACCCATGCGACGTCACTGCTCACGGTTAAACGACTTAGAAAATTGCCTTTAATATGTACATCCTAAAGGCAATTTCCTAAGTC
Source organism: Conchocele bisecta (assembly GCA_029237695.1). Taxonomy (NCBI): domain Eukaryota; kingdom Metazoa; phylum Mollusca; class Bivalvia; order Lucinida; family Thyasiridae; genus Conchocele; species Conchocele bisecta. The sequence goes on from CM055277.1 coordinate 28,573,866, forward strand.
GTTTAGCCGTAAGCAGTGAGGTTGCATGGGTTTAGTTTAAACACCGCTTATTGCATATACCGGTAATTACAATGGCTTGGGCTACAAGTTATAAAGATATGGCCACACTGGTGGTCTATAGAATGAAAATATGAATCATGACAAATTAGTAAATGAAGTATTAAAGGTACATGCCCACTCAGTAGGCACACAATGTTCTTTATAGGAATTAAATAAGTGTATAATTGTGCCATTATTCCACCAGTTCTAAAAATTACGAGTGCCCGCTATACAGATATAATAATTTAGTAATAGTTATTTTACTGATAGTGACTCGTGGTGGTATTTTTTAATTATTTATACTAATTAAATGTGTCATCTGAAAATATTATATTTTCGACAGATTATAAAGTATGATCATTGCACATAAAAAAATAAATACATAGAATAAATAGTAATGTCTGTTAACATTTAAAAAAAACACGGTTATTGACCCTGATATCAGTGTGGAAATTTACTTCTGACATAAAATGCCTAATAATGCCAATCAATATGTGGGGTAATGGTGAATGAATGTTTATTTTTCCAGAAAATGTGTCGGATGATGTCTTTAATATAAAGAACATTTTGTGTTCTTTATGTTCTTTATAGGAATTAAATTGGGCATGCACCTTTAAACACCATTAAATTCATAAATAAAAGTCAATCAAACTTCTAGTAACAGAGATAGTTGGTAGCCAAAAACGTTAATGAAAATCTCGGAAATTATTTATCTTAACATGTCGACATAGTTTCACGATATGTCCACATGTCGTGATATTTAAGTCGACATGTTGGGATAAATTATGTCAACATCTCGATGGCAAATGGATCGGTAAAAACCTGTTTATGATACAGAAAATAACTACAGTGAAACCTCTCTAAACCGGACACCCTGGGAGGTCCCCAGGGTGTCCGGTTTAGAGAGGTTTCACTGTAAATCAGGCATTTTATCATTCTGACTCATATCTGTGTGCTATGCGATAACGAAGAGAGATTATCACCCGAGATAAATTACCAAGAAACTCATCAACAAGAACATCATAGGTGTTTTCTTGGTGTCCGGTTTAGAGAGGTTCCACATATTGGATATCCAAGACAGCATCTAATATACAGTCACTTAAACCCTTACAATTTGTCGTCTGCTGTTTTGTTTTAATTTCCAATTTTTTTTTTCAACAAAAACATGGTTTGGCAGCAATTTAGAATCTAAAGTGCTGTCAAACCATGTTTTTCTTGAGAAAATAAGAAAATATGACACAACAGCAGACGACAATTTTCGGTTCCCGCCACTAAGGGTTAATTTTCTGACACACATAACATATTGATAATTCACACACCTATTGATCGAGATAATCCAATTTTGGCACTTAACCAAACAAGATACTACATTTTGCATACATATTATACACATACATAATATTACATAGAATCCAATAACCTATAATGTTACCGCATGTGCAATGTAACAGCACACAATCAAATGAACTAGATTTATATATACGAGCGTCAGCGAAAAACATTAACCCTTTCACCCCTAAATAGCCAACAATGGCTCTTCCATATTCATTTATGACTATTCCATTAACAAGAAAATGGGGATTTGTTTCAGAATTGGATAATACTGACAAACACTGTAGATCCAGATGAGACGGCTTGTTACAAGCCGTCTCATCCGGATCTACATTGTTTGCAAATATTCGCTTTATGGTCCGTAGGGTTGAAAGGGTTAAAAGACACTTCAATCCGTTTATACATCACTGTGATGTAATTTAATCCAAACATGAATTTCCTCGATAAATTTTATTGAAAAATGGAGATTCACCTTTCAAGATGATACAATTTATCCAACTCAAAAACACATGGCAAGTTCGTCTATATGGATTAGATTACGTGCCGTGAATAAACAGAATTAGCTGGCTGAAATAATATTGGAATATCATCTCGGATAAATTTGGTCCTAACTGCAGATATAGTTAACAAGCATATGAATGAACCTTTAGGGACGACCACCTCTCTACAACAACCACTTCTCTACAACAACCCCTCTCTATAACAGCCACTGTTTTATATTTATCTTTATCGCTGTTTGTTTCTCTAGCGATAATTACTTTCATAGGAAAAACAAAACTGGGCATTTTGAGTGTAACATTACCAGTACAGGGCAATCATATTACGATAGTGAAATAAATATATGAGACTGCTATAGCAAGGTGTATGATCACGTGGTACTAACAACAACAACAAGTACCGATTCAAAGTACGTATTCTTTTATAGTGTCCTTATTACGTAACGGATTTTGATGAAATAGGGCGCATCAAACGTGTCTTGTTAAGCTGCATTTGGTGGTCTCTGTATTTTCACCCCAAACTTCTGTCATTTTTGCGAAGAATCGATTTCCGTGTCTCCGACACGGAAATTGATTCTTTGCAAAAACGACATAAGTCTGTGCCAAACTCCATAGACCACCAAATGCAGCTCACGAAGACGCGTTTGCTGCGCCATATTTCATCAAAATCTGTTGCATATTAAGGAAAATATCAAATAATACTTACTTTGGAGTGGACGACGTTGTTGTTGTTGTAACTACGTGATCATGCACCTTGTATAGAAAGCATGTTAGGTAATAAGTATGTATTCAATGCATGATGCAGTGCTTATGTGATCAATGTAATCAACATTTCTGTATGATGATTAAATATATTTATTCAATGAGTTTTTTTCAGAAGCAAGGCTACGAAATCATAAAAGTTGTTTAACCCTTACACCGCTATCTTATTTTTTTTGTCGTTTGCTGTTTATTTTCTATTTTCCATTTTTATTATCAACCAGATGGCCGCGGCCCGTATGTCGAGCCCGCCGAGGCATTTGATGGTCTCGGAGTGTATTTATTTGAAGATTGAATTAAGGGTTGTGGAGATATAAGGTATGTAAAAGCTTAAATGCAAATTTTGATGTCATTTGATCTTGGGCATGTGGGCTGCATGGGTGGGCTATAGAATGAAAATATGGATGATGAATAAGAAGTACTGGATGTTGGAAGTAAATTGGAGTAAGTGTTGTGGAGATATAAGGTATGTAAAAACTTTAACACAAATGTCAAAGTCATTTTACCTTGACCTTGGGCATATGGACCACATGGGCAGGCTATGGAATGAAAATATTGATGATGAAAAGGAAGTATTGGAAGTTGGAAGTAAATTGGAGTAACAATTGTGGAGATATAAGGTATGTAAAAACTTTAACGCAGATTTTATAATAACACAAACCTTCTAAGTTATTTGACCTTGACCTTGGGGCACAGGGGCCGCATGAGTGGGACACAATGAATATATGGATGATGCCAAATAAGCATACACAGTTTCAAGCACATTTGACTTACGGTTACAGAAATAGTAGGTATGTGAAAACTTTAACGCAAATTTTGACAGAAACTTTAACACAAACTTCTAAGTCATTTTACCTTGACCTTGGGGCACAGGGGCCACATGAGTGGGACACAGCATGAATATATGGATGATGACTAATACGTTTATGAAGTTTCAAGTCAATGTGACTTAGGACTGCACAGATATAAGGCAAGATACAAAAGCAACAGCAGACGACAATGGAAATGATTCTGAAGTGCTGTCAAAGCATGTTGTAAATTATTCTAAAGTACTGTCAAGCATGTTTTTGATGATAAAAATGGAAAATAAACAGCAGACGACAAAAAAAAGTAATCCATGCAGTTATGAAGTTATGGCATGATGGAGAAACTCTTAGTCCTTTTGATACACATGACCACAGACGGACGTACATATGAATGGAGGTACTGCCGGAACCTCAAGAGCAAAGCAATATGACCCCCTTGTTATTGCATAAAAAATGACATACATAATATATTGCCAGAGACATATTACAGACCCTAATTCCCTGATATTGCTTATCACGTAATCATAATCTGTTCGGCTGTCACTCCGGCCTCTGGGATTCACGTTACATTATCGGCTTACCGTCACTGATCTCCAAATCTGTGGCAATTTGTCAAACGCCACATTTTCACACTGAAACACACAACAACAAAAAGTATGTTTATCTACAAAATTATCACATTTGATTCACAATTTGAAAGATTGCCGGTATATCTGTTTCTTCACAAATATTAACAAAATTATCACATTTTATTTACAACTTCAAACATTATACATTGTACTAGTCTTTACAAAAATATATTGTTGTGTGTGTACATTAAACTTAAATGTGTCAGTGGAAAAAGGGGACTGAGTTAGCCCCCTTCTTCCACTGACCCCTTCAATTGTTAAAATTTGACCTTACATAGCCTATAAATAAACATATTAATTATTGGGACAGTCGAACCTCCGCAAACGGCCACCTCTTTACAACAACCCCCTCTCAGTAACACCCAATAGTTTATATCCCAGTCAGACAATTCCCTATAATATATTTAACTGGCCTACAATAGTCACCTCTCTAAAGCAGCCATGTTTCACTCTTACGGTGGCTGGCTGTCGTAGAGAGGTTGCACTGTACCTCCATTTGCAATCATAAATTCAGAGAAACCACATAATCCTGCCAGTTTTTGAGACAAAACTGGCTATCGAGCAGAGTACGTTACAAAGTGACATACAAACATCTCTAATCTACTATATTTCTGTACGAGAGGAATTTCGCCAGTTTTCGGGAGAAGATACGTTATCAAGCGGAGTTACAGAATTATTAGATACAAACCTTGCCAATCTGTTACCAGTGTAATCATTCACGTGCTCGAAATCTGGAATATCAAACTGCGTGTTGACATAAGTTTGTGTACACACAAGTACACATGCCATCACTGAATTGGTAAATAAAATATGCGCATGTTCTAGGAGTGTGTAAGCAAATTATGATTCATTGATTGACTGGAGTTTTATGCCCATTCAATAACAAGGAAATGCCCATATGTGGCTGTGACGGCCAAAATTATGATTTATTGATTGACTGGAGTTTTATCCCCAATCAACAAGGGAATATACTATATGTGGCTGTGACTGGACAAATGGGGCTTATCAGCCAAAAATATACCTGAGGGTGAAACCAGGGATATCGGGATTCTGTTCAGGAAGAAACCCATCGGTAAATGTACCCTTCCCATGCTCCCAACCAACTGCTACATGGAAAATAAGAATATAATGGATAAATATGTGGCTGTCACAGGGAAAATGGGTTTATGGTATTTGTGGTCAGTTTCACACCTGTTTTGCTACCACAATCCTGCAACACGATAAGGGCCTATACCGTTTGTTTGAAACGTGGTGGATTTTTCACCTTTGGAACAGCGATCAGTGCAGACCCGGATCAGACTGCGCGGATGTGCAGGCTGATCTGGGTCTACACTGGACGCAAAGGTGACAAGACTCATTTCTCCAGTTTCAGCCATGTTCCAAGTCTCGGTCTATTGATTTTGCATTACTCTGTCCATTAGATGACCATTTTGTGTCATCGCATGGCCATATCCGGCGTATTTTCACATTAGATATCGATAAAGATTGACGACGGACAACTGGCATATTAAATTTGTCAAATTACAATATCCATGTACCCTATGTGACAAAATTACCATATGCCTGATTTCTCCAGTCACAGATCAGGAGCTAAAATGACCCCTATTTTTCCAGTCACAGATCATGAGATAGCATGACCCCATTTCTCCAGTCACAGATCAGGAGATAGAATGACCCCATTTCTCCAGTCACAGAATGACCCCATTTCTCCAGTCACAGATCAGGAGATAGAATGACCCACATTTCTCCAGTCACAGATCAAGAGATCGAATTACCCCATTTGTCCAGTCACCGATTAGGAGATAGAATAGAATGACCACATATCTCCAGTCACATATCAGGAGATAGAATGACCCCATTTGTCCAGTCACCGATCAGGAGATAGAATAGAATGACCAGATGTCTCCAGTCACAGGTCAGGAGATAGAATGACCACATTTCTCCAGTCACAGATCATGAGATCGAATGACCATATTTCTCCAGTCACAGATCAGGAGATAGAATGACCACAGTCTCCAGTCACAGATCAGGAGATAGAATGACCACATGTCTCCAGTCACAGATCAGGAGATAGAATGACCACATGTCTCCAGTCACATATTAGGAGATAGAAGGACCCCCATTTCTCCAGTCACAGATCAGATGATAGAATGACCACATTTCTCCAGTCACAGATCAGGAGATAGATTTACCCCATTTCTCCAGTCACAGATCAGGAGATAGAATGACCACATGTCTCCAGTCACAGATCAGGAGATAGAATGACCACATTTCTCCAGTCACAGATCAGGAGATAGAATGACCTACATTTCTCCAGTCGCAGATTAAAAGATAGACCCCATGACCCCATTTGTCATCACAGATCAGGAGTAGAATAGAATGACCATATGTCTCCAGTCGCAGATTAGGAGATAGAAGGACCCCCATGTCTCCAGTCACAGATCAGGAGATAGAATGACCCCATTTCTCCAGTCGCAGATTAAGAGATAGAATGACCACATTTCTCCAGTCACAGATCAGGAGATAGAATGACCCCATTTCTCCAGTCACAGATCAGGAGATAGAATGTTCCCCATTTCTCCAGCCACATATCAGGAGATAGAATAACTGCCATTTCTCCAGTCACAGATCAGGAGATAGAATGACCACATGTCTCCAGTCACAGATCAGGAGATAGAATGACCACATGTCTCCAGTCACAAATCAGGAGATAGAATAGAATGACCCCATTTCTCCAGTCACAGATCAGGAGATAGAATAGAATGACCACATGTCTCCAGTCACAGATTAGGAGATAGAAGGAACCCAATTTCTCCAGTCACAGATCAGGAGATAGAATGACCACATTTCTCCAGTCACAGATCAGGAGATAGAATGACCACATTTCTCCAGTCGCAGATTAAAAGATAGAATGACCCCATTTGTCCAGTCACAGATCAGGAGATAGAATAGAATGACCATATGTCTCCAGTCGCAGATTAGGAGATAGAAGGACCCCCATGTCTCCAGTCACAGATCAGGAGATAGAATGACCTCATTTCTCCAGTCGCAGATTAAGAGATAGAATGACCACATTTCTCCAGTCACAGATCAGGAGATAGAATGACCCACATTTCTGATCAGGAGATAGAATGACCCCATTTCTCCAGTCGCAGATTAAGAGATAGAATGACCACATTTCTCCAGTCACAGATCAGGAGATAGAATGACCCACATTTCTCCAGTCACAGATCAGGAGATAGAATGACCCCATTTCTCCAGTCACAGATCAGGAGATAGAATGTTCCCATTTCTCCAGCCACATATCAGGAGATAGAATAACTGCCATTTCTCCAGTCACAGATCAGGAGATAGAATGACCCACATTTCTCCAGTCACAGATCAGGAGATAGAATAACTGCCATTTCTCCAGTCACAGATTAGGAGATAGAATGACCCCATTTCTCCAGTCACAGATCAGGAGGTAAAATGACCCCATTTCTCCAGTCACAGATCAGGAGATAGAATGTTCCCCATTTCTCCAGTCACAGATCAGGAGATAGAATGACCCCATTTCTCCAGTCACAGAACAGGAGATAGAATAGAATGACCACATGTCTCCAGTCACAGATTAGGAGATAGAAGGAACCCAATTTCTCCAGTCACAGATCAGGAGATAGAATGACCACATTTCTCCAGTCACAGATCAGGAGATAGAATGACCACATTTCTCCAGTCACAGATCAGGAGATAGAATGACCACATTTCTCCAGTCGCAGATTAAAAGATAGAATGACCCCATTTGTCCAGTCACAGATCAGGAGATAGAATAGAATGACCACATGTCTCCAGTCGCAGATTAGGAGATAGAAGGACCCCCATGTCTCCAGTCACAGATCAGGAGATAGAATGACCCCATTTCTCCAGTCGCAGATTAAGAGATAGAATGACCACATTTCTCCAGTCACAGATCAGGAGATAGAATAGAATGACCAGATGTCTCCAGTCACAGGTCAGGAGATAGAATGACCACATTTCTCCAGTCACAGATCATGAGATCGAATGACCACATTTCTCCAGTCACAGATCAGGAGATAGAATGACCACATGTCTCCAGTCACAGATCAGGAGATAGAATGACCACATGTCTCCAGTCACAGATCAGGAGATAGAATGACCACATGTCTCCAGTCACATATTAGGAGATAGAAGGACCCCCATTTCTCCAGTCACAGATCAGATGATAGAATGACCACATTTCTCCAGTCACAGATCAGGAGATAGATTTACCCCATTTCTCCAGTCACAGATCAGGAGATAGAATGACCACATTTCTCCAGTCACAAATCAGGAGATAGAATAGAATGACCCCATTTCTCCAGTCACAGATCAGGAGATAGAATAGAATGACCACATGTCTCCAGTCACAGATTAGGAGATAGAAGGAACCCAATTTCTCCAGTCACAGATCAGGAGATAGAATGACCACATTTCTCCAGTCGCAGATTAAAAGATAGAATGACCCCATTTGTCCAGTCACAGATCAGGAGATAGAATAGAATGACCATATGTCTCCAGTCGCAGATTAGGAGATAGAAGGACCCCCATGTCTCCAGTCACAGATCAGGAGATAGAATGACCTCATTTCTCCAGTCGCAGATTAAGAGATAGAATGACCACATTTCTCCAGTCACAGATCAGGAGATAGAATGACCCACATTTCTGATCAGGAGATAGAATGACCCCATTTCTCCAGTCGCAGATTAAGAGATAGAATGACCACATTTCTCCAGTCACAGATCAGGAGATAGAATGACCCACATTTCTCCAGTCACAGATCAGGAGATAGAATGACCCCATTTCTCCAGTCACAGATCAGGAGATAGAATGTTCCCCATTTCTCCAGCCACATATCAGGAGATAGAATAACTGCCATTTCTCCAGTCACAGATCAGGAGATAGAATGACCCACATTTCTCCAGTCACAGATCAGGAGATAGAATAACTGCCATTTCTCCAGTCACAGATTAGGAGATAGAATGACCCCATTTCTCCAGTCACAGATCAGGAGGTAAAATGACCCCATTTCTCCAGTCACAGATCAGGAGATAGAATGTTCCCCAATTCTCCAGTCACAGATCAGGAGATAGAATGACCCCATTTCTCCAGTCACAGAACAGGAGATAGAATAGAATGACCACATGTCTCCAGTCACAGATTAGGAGATAGAAGGAACCCAATTTCTCCAGTCACAGATCAGGAGATAGAATGACCACATTTCTCCAGTCACAGACCAGGAGATAGAATGACCACATTTCTCCAGTCACAGATCAGGAGATAGAATGACCACATTTCTCCAGTCGCAGATTAAAAGATAGAATGACCCCATTTTGTCCATCACAGATCAGGAGATAGAATAAGAATGACCACATGTCTCCAGTCGCAGATTAGGAGATAGAAGGACCCCATGTCTCCAGTCACAGATCAGATATTATGACCCCATTTCTCCAGTCGCAGGATTAAGAGATAGAATGACCACATTTCTCCAGTCACAGATCAGGAGATAGAATAGAATGACCAGATGTCTCCAGTCACAGGTCAGGAGATAGAATGACCACATTTCTCCAGTCACAGATCATGAGTCGAATGACCACATTTCTCCAGTCACAAGATCAGGAGATTAGAATGACCACATGTCTCCAGTCACAGATCAGGAGATAGAATGACCACATGTCTCCAGTCACAGATAGGAGATAGAATGACAATGTCTCCAGTCACATATTAGGAGATAGAAGACCCCATTTATCCAGTCACAGATCAGATGATAGAATGACACATTTCTCCAGTCACAGATCAGGAGATAGATTTACCCCATTTCTCCAGTCACAGATCAGGAGATAGAATGACCACATGTCTCCAGTCACAGATCAGGAGATAGAATGACCACATGTCTCCAGTCACAAATCAGGAGATTTGAATAGTATGACCCATTTCTCAGTCACAGATCAGGAGATAGAATAGAATGACCACATGTCTCCATTCACAGATTAGGAGATAGAAGGAACCCAATTTCTCCAGTCACAGATCAGGAGATAGAATGACCACATTTCTCCAGTCACAGATCAGGAGATAGAATGACCACATTTCTCCAGTCACAGATCAGGAGATAGAATTGACCACATTTCTCCAGTCACAGATCAGGAGATAGAATGACCACATTTCTCCAGTCGCAAGATTAAAAGAGAATGACCCCATTTGTCAGTCACGATCAGGAGATAGAATAGAATGACCATATGTCTCAGTCGCAGATTAGGAGGATAGAAGGACCCAGTCTCCAGTCACAGATCAGGAGATAATGACCTATCATTTCTCCAGTGCAGATTAAGAGATAGAATGACCACATTTCTCCAGTCACAGATCAGGAGATAGAAGACCCACATTTTCTGATCAGGAGATAGAATGACCCCATTTCTCCAGTCGCAGATTAAGAGATAGAATGACCACATTTTCTCCAGTCACAGATCAGGAGATTAGAATGACCCCCACATTTCTCCAGTCAGATCAGGAGATAGGATGGACCCCTTTCCTCCAGTCAGATCAGGAGATAGAATGTTCCCCATTTCTCCAGCCACATATCAGGAGATAGAATAACTGCCATTTCTCCAGTCACAGATCAGGAGATAGAATGACATTTCTCCATTCACAGATCAGGAGATAGAATAACTGCCATTTCTCCAGTCACAAGATTAGGTGGAGTAGAATGACCCATTTCTCCAGTCACAGATCAGGAGGTAAAATGACCCCATTTCTCCAGTCACAGATCAGGAGATAGAATGTTCCCCATTTCTCAGTCACAGATCAGGAGATAGAATGACCCCACTTTCTCCAGTCACAGAACAGGAGATAGAATAGAATGACCACATGTCTCCAGTCACAGATTAGGAGATAGAAGGAACCCAATTTCTCCAGTCACAGATCAGAGATAGATGACCACATTTCTCCAGTCACAGATCAGGAGATAGAATGACCACCATTTCTCCAGTCGCAGATTAAAAGATAGAATGACCCCATTTTTGTCCAGTCACAGATCAGGAGATAGAATTAGAATGACCACATGTCTCCAGTCGCAGATTAGTGAGTAGAAGGACCCCATGTCTCCAGTCACAGATCAGGAGATAGAATGACCCCCATTTCACCAGTCGCAGATTAAGAGATAGAATGACCACATTTCTCAGTCACAGATCAGGAGATTAGAATGACCCACATTTCTGATCGGAGAGAGAATGACCCCATTTCTCCAGTCGCAGATTAAGAGATAGAATGACCACATTTCTACAGTCACAGATCGGAGATAGAATGACCCACATTTCTCCAGTCACAGATCAGGAGATAGAATGACCATTTCTCCATCACAGTCAGGAGATAGAATGTTCCCCATTCTCCAGCCACATATCAGGAGATTAGAATAACTGCCATTTCTCCAGTCACAGATCAGGAGATAGAATGTCCCACATCCAGTCACAGTCAGGAGATAGAATAACTGCCATTTCTCCAGTCACAGATTATGAGATAGAATGACCATTTCTCCTGTCAAGATCAGGAGGTAAAATGACCCCACCCCATTTCTCCAGTCACAGATCAGGAGATAGAATGTTCCCCATTTCTCCAGTCACAGATCAGGAGATAGAATGACCCCATTTCTCCAGTCACAGAACAGGAGATAGAATGTTCCCCATTTCTCCAGTCACAGATCAGGAGATAGAATGACACCATTTCTCCAGTCACAGATCAGGAGATAGAATGACCCCATTTCTCCAGTCACAGATCAGGAGATAGAATGACCCACATTTCTCCAGTCACAGATTAGGAGATAGAATGACCCACATTTCTCCAGTCACAGATTAGGAGCTGAAATGACTAATTTTACCACGCAAAACAGGTGCAAGAATGATCACAAATCTCACAAGCCTCATTTTGCCAAGCACATACAAGACAAGACAATACGTGCGAAGAGCTAAGGACCAGGGTGGGAGGGGGGGGGGGGGCGTTTCACTAAACTTCGTATTAAGTTTAGTGAAACGGGCCCTCGGACGTTAACAGGGTTAACATAATGCATGTACAGTGGAACCTCGCTAAACCGGACAGGTTTAGAGAGGTTCCACTGTACATGCATTCTGAATCCACTCCTTAGAATGTGATCCAATAAACTGATTCATTTCTTTGATACAAGTCATTTTATGTATATAACGAGAAATCAATCAGTATGCAACGAGTCGGAACCAAAAAAGCCACTGATAAAATAACATGATAAAGAACAAACTAACCTCAAGCAACATGAGAGCAAAAATATCCCACAGTTTCGCTGCGCACATTAAACAATAATTGTAACAATATTTGCCTCGGGCAGATATCCGCTCAATTTCCACCACATAACGGTACAGCCAGCACGATTAATTCCGTATCAGTCGTAATCCAATTCTGCGGTGAGACCACGGGTTCCATTACTGCGGTTATTTAAGAGGTTTCACCATTTACCACCTTCTATGAGAAGAGTCCCTGAAATAGACATCGAAGTAAATCGCACACGTAGTGGTAATACAGATTAATGTGTTTGTTTTGTTCGTTTGTTGGGGTTTAACGGCCTATCAACAGCTAAGGTCAATTAAGGCCGGGTCAATGAGTTTAGTACTAAATCCCATATATTACCTGTACAAGTACATGTACATGTTCAAGTACATGTACAAATGGGGGGGAAAATCCCAAAATCAGAACAGAATATTTACAATAACAAAACTATATATTCAGCCCTGAAATCGGAATAATCCTGATGTGATGCCAGGTCCTCGCCACACCAGAATCACTTGGCCCCTCCCAAAAGCAGTAGGATCAGTAATAATCTTACTACTTTTATAATGGGCAATAATCCAATTCAACTCCCAGGTAACAAAAGAGCCAAAGATAAAAACGTACCTGAGTGTCAAACCAGGCAAATCGTGATTCCTATAAGGAGGAACTTCCAGATTTATGTGATAAAAATATATAAGGTTGCCGAACATGACTACCAGAAAAATATATATATTAAGTGTGTTTTTATCACACTTCTAGTGATAATACAGATTTATGTGATAAAAAATATATAAGGTAGGAGACCCATGAAAGTCGCCGAACATGACTATCAGAAAAATATATATATTAACCCCTAGACCGCTACTCACAACAATTGTCGTCCGCTGTTGCTTTTATATCTTGCCTTATTTCTCAATAAAAACATGTTTTGACAGCACTTCAGAATAATTTCCAAAGGAAATGATTCCGAAGTGCTGTCAAAGCATGTTGTAAATTATTCTAAAGTGCTGTTAAAGCATGTTTTTGATGGTAAAAATGGAAAATAGAAAATAAACAGCAGATGACAAAAAAAATAAGATAGCGGTCTAAGGGTTAAGTGCGTTTTTATCACACTTCTTTATTCTTCAAATTTTCATCATGTTTCATGGACAAATGGGGCTTATGGGATTTGTGAAGCAAATTAATTTGTTTGTTTTAACGGCCTATCAACAGCTAATGTCATTTTAAGGCCGGGCCAACGGGTTTGATCCTGTTGTTAAAACATTCATTATTCTATTGATGAATTAGTTCGACAGTGCGGATGCACAGGCCGATCTGGATCTACACTGGTCGCAAAACCCATAAGCCCCATTTCTCCTGTTACTGCCATATCTTAAAATATTCCGCTTCATTTCTCTATAAATAGATTGTACATTCCACCCGCTGAGAAAAAGGACTATGCTGGTTGCTATTGAAGTCTGATCTGGGTCTACAAGGTTCGCTATAGAAAGTCTAGTCTGGACTATGAGGTTTGCTATTTAGTTATTGATGCAGAAATCGTCAGCTCAGTCTCCGGCTACATACATGTACATGAATGCGGCAGTTGATCAGGAGCTACACTGGGTAAACACTCAATAAGCATTAACCTCTCAAGACAGGTCACATTTGACACTGTGACTGGTGTTTATATGGATTTTGCAACCAGTGTAGACCCAGATCAGCCTGCACAATCTGATGTCTATGGTGATTTAACATGGGGGGATTTTTAGAATTTCAGAAATACTAGACCGATTTTCAAAATTTAACTTTTTTTTTCTCAGTTAGATCATTTCCAAGTTATCTAGCCAGGTTCCGGAGTCAATTTCCAAACATTTTCTATTTGTGACTCCTCCCACAGCTCCTCCATCTCCTTTTCCTCCATGTTAAATTCACATAGAAAAATCCATTTTTCGTAATAAATTCAATATTTGACCAAATTTCACGAAATAAAAAGAAGGTTCATTTTTAAATTTTGATAAAGTGTAATATTATCAAATAAAATACTGTTTTTGCATTGTTTATATGGCCGTAAAAATTTGGGCAGGTTTCGTGAAACAGACAGTAGTTACATAAGGTCGTAAGTGCTATGCTTTAGCATAGCACTTACGACCTTGTGTTACTACACCATCGAGACTGGACATAATTCCCATAAGCTCCATTTCTCCAGGCACAGCCAAATATTTTATTAATCTGTTAACACATACCATCAATGGCTATAGCTTAAAGTCCAAAAGCGGGAGATAATCCATATCAAATAAAAAAATCGAAATTACGGATATTAATTTATATAAGCTATTAGCTTCTTTTCAAATCCACGTACATTTCACATGTAATTGATGTACCGTGTATTGTATGAAATAAATATTGTTTAAACTAAAAATCGAAATTCATTTTGCGCGTCAAGAAACCACAAGGAAGCCGTATACCAAATATGAAATCTGCAGCTATTACAGTTTAAACGTTTTACATGTTACAAAAAACGTGCCGGACGTACAGACGTGGGTATAAAATTCAAACTAAGGCGTAAAAAAAATAATTGTTTGTTTCCACCAACCCGACCGACCCTATTTTTTCCCGCCGACCCTACACTTTTTTTCGTCATATCGGTATTTTTTGGGATAAAAACAGTATATTTTCACTAACCCATAGTGGGTTAACTATCCAGTACAAAAAGTGTGTCGTGAATGGAAAAAGAAATTTGAGAAAATTTCTTTTTCGCCTACCTACTCTATTTTTTTCCAGGTGTTAGCGGAAACAAATAAATTTTTTGTTTTGGCCTAATGCGTGTTATATAAAAAAATATTATAAAGGTACACACACCAAGTTTTGCAATGATTATTCCGAGAATTGGGTCATATTGAATATTTTTATCTGATGACCCAACAACAAAACCCTGCCGTAGGAACCCTAAATATTTGGACAGTATTTATTCTGGTATTTATATATGGTAACCTACAACAAGGAGTGTCTCAATGTCTATGTTTAGTATTGTACTGGTTAATTAAGATAACACCGTATTAACCCTAAATATTCGGACACAGTTTGCTTCGGGAAACCCCTATTATTAAATAGGGATTTCCCAAAACAAATTGTATCCAAATATATTGTTATTGTGATTAGACCACTACTGCCTAGCAACAATAATACGCCTCCGATATGTTATCTCGCGAGAGGTATGGAGCGGGTGTAGCAATTTTGTTTCTAACTACTGCCATACTACACGGGTGTCGGAAGCATCACAAGATTGGTCCGGCGAATCTACTGGGTGCCGCCGGTATACACCCAAAGTGTATGTTGTTACCACTCAGTTGAACCGTCTCGCCGAGACGGTTCAACTGAGTGGTAACAACATACACTTTTGATGAGAAATGAGAAAAATTGCAGAAAAATACATTCCGTTTTTTTTATACATGGATTACAAATAGGGTACAGAGCTCCAGATAAGCTGCGTATTAACGTAAATACCCAAATAAAATTGTCAAAAAATTGTGAAATCAGAAGTAGCGAGTATCAAAAAGCAATTACAATTTTGCGGTACATTTATCATGCTGCAGAAAACAATAAACAGACCACAAATATAGCATATTTTTCTTATTTTCCATGAAAACACATCTTGGTATGACAAGACATGTTTTCATTTCGAAGCAAACTATTCAATATTTGCTGTCTGTTGATGTGTAAACAGTAGTGTGATTTTATTTTACCCATTTAAAATTTTGAAATACCCAATTGCTTCAGAAATGATGGAGTGACAATACTCGATTACTAATTCCTTATCTAGAGCCCTGCGGTATTTTAAAATTATTGATCCGAACAAATGGTGTCTGAATAGTTAGGGTTATTACGATACATACAAGTACATAATCAATGTGGCAATAGATATATATGTAGATGCGTATAGATTTGTTCATCACAATTATTCAGACCACTTGATACAGCGAAATCTGAGAAAAAGCCACGTGATTTTGTATGTAATGAAAGATATTTACCGAAACTGTGATAATTTCTATTAACCTATTACTACGCTGAATTAAAGTTTGTCGTCTGATGGAAATGTTTTATTTTCAATATTTTTCGATAAAAACTTGTTTTGACAGCGCATGACAATCGTCTCCACTGGAGACGATTCTCATGTGCTGCCAAAACATGTTTTTTGTTAAGAATTAAGGCAAAAATGAAAAACAGCAGACGACAATTTTCGTCTCCTGAGGGTAAATCCGGTCTAATTTTGCAAAATTGTCGTCTGCTGTTTTCATTTTTTAACAAATAAAAAGATAAATAGAATTCGCGTTTGCTATTAGCAAACGCGAATTCTATTTATCGTTTTATTTGTTAAAAAATTATCACTTCACTTTTTCATTGGAACCGATTCTAAAGCGGCATTGTCAAAGCATGGTTTCGACGAAAAACTAGGAAGTTAACAATAAACAGCAAATGACAAAATTTAATTTAACATTATAAGGGTTGATACATAGAGAATACCAGGCAAGTGTCTTTTGATATCAAGTTTATCAGGCAAGGCTAGGAAACGCGTAGGAATTCCGAGGCTTGCCGAGGAATTCCTACCGTTTCCGAGCCGAGTCTGATAAACTTGATATCAAACGACAGTAGCCTGGTATTCTATTTATCAGGTAACGTTTTACGCTCGAAGATCACCACAGATGACGTCATTATCGATTGACAGAACGCGGACTTGTTTACGTTGCATCATTACACTGACGTCATTCGGAACATCATGCGACGTCATCCGACCAATGAAACGTCAGTTATCACTTTGTTGTAACCGGGATGTTTGTATCAGGTCAATGCCTGATACAACAATATGTTATCAGTCAGTACGTATTCGGTCAATACAGGGCAGGTTATCTGATAAAAGAACATATCGACACAATTCAACAGTACCTAGCTGCCTCCTAGGTTGGCGCTACTGGAAGTCACAGTAGCCATTTGGCTACTATTTGTTTGTTTATTGGTGTTTAACGGCCTATCAACAGCTAAGGTCATGTAAGGCCGGGCAAACAGGTTCAATCCCGTTTTAACCTGCTGCATTGGGGGGAAAATCCCAAAATCAGAACGAAATATTTACATCGAGAACAAATATATTCAGCCCTGAAATTAGAATAACCTGACCTGGTGCCAGGTCCATGCCACACCAAAGTCATTTGGCCCCTTCCCCTAAAATATGATTACGAATAATCGTAATACTCATATAACGGGTATAACCAGATTCAACTGTCACATACAAAATGTCAAAGACGTATATGAGGGCCAAACCAGGGGCCCGTTTCACTAAACTTCTTACGACTAAAATGTTCGTAAGTGCAAAATTATGATAGTCTGTAAATTTCACATTAACAATGTTTTCTTGTAAATATTTATTGGATTTACATTTATTGAGCATAGGCTGCATATGCAGCCTATGCTCAATAAATGAAAATCCATAAATTGACATTTACAGACGATCTTAAATTTGAACTTACGAACATTTTAGTCGTAAGAAGTTTAGTGAAACGGGCCACAGGTCTCCAGTATGAATGCCGATAAGGATGAACCCCGATCGTTGCATAACCACCCACCCATTTTCTACTAATATTTCAGAAATTATTTGAAAAACTACCATGTATTTACCATTAGTATACGATATATAAATAAACAGTACATGATTGGTCCAGACTGCTATCAGCAAAGCAAAATACAAAATCATATTTAATGGGCTTGGGTTTTCCCGAGACTATATTCACTGTCTAAATATAGAAAACCTCATTAGTATGCAGAAATGTAGCTGGTACCCAAAACAAGCATCATAATTATTGATCAAGGCTACTATTATCATATAATAAAAACCAACTAGAAATAGACGCTTGTCGACAAGGGCATGTGTATCCCCCTCCCCAGATACACAAGTAGTTTGAAAAAAGGGTGTTTGAGTTATGCTCCGGAGACAAAATCAGTGCGCGGAAAAACAAAGGGAGATAACTAAAAATTTAGTGATGCAAGAGTTGTCATTCTTGCGTGACACACCTTTAGGGTCGTGGTCTATGCATGTGTGAAGTTTCATGAAAATATTCCAAAGGGTGTTCGAGTTATGCTCCGGACACGAAACCAGTGCATGAAACAACAAAGGGAGATAACTAAGAAATTAACGATGCAAGAGTTGTAATTCTTGCGCGCGACACAACTTTGGGTCGTCTTCTATGCATGTGTGAAGTTTAATAAAACATATTCCAAAGGGTGTTCGAGTTATGCTCCGGACACGAAATCAGTGCATGAAACAACAAAGGGAGATAAGTAAACAAAATTAACGATGCAAGAGTTGTCATTCTTGCACGCGACACGCTACGTAGATTCGGTATTGTATCTGATTAAATCTCCGATTTATTTACGATGCGCTTCAATATTGGCTCGAGTTAGACTACATAGTTGTCATAATAAGCATTGCAATCATAATGGACATGTCCGTGTCGTTGGTTACGTCTCATGTACTGTACAAATGGACACAATTCAGCTGCACCGACAGCGACTTTGATTTGAATTTTCTGTTGAGACTGACCAATCAGAGGCCGCGATTAGGGGTCAAAGGCGAAAAAATAAAGGCAAAAACGGCACTTCATGTATATTAGGCTACTTCAGGTATAACATATTAGGTTACTTCAGATATAAAGAGCATTTCAAATAATCATGGTCGTGAAAATAACACATAAGTGTAGTGTGTCTAATTTTCATGTTAATTTCAACTAAAAATAGTTTCTTCCATTAATCATGTTGATATTCGATCAGACGTACGTTTTGTTATCCGTATCCGGATTCGGATCCTGTAATGCTAGACGATATTATTCATACAAAAACGTGATCTAACTTATTTATCACATCCTCATGCACATACCTTGCACACGAACTGTGTTAATACAGAGAAACAACACCAGGGCCCGGTTGCTCAAAACCACTGTTAGCTTAACAGACTGTTAAATCCTTAGCAATGCTAAGGATTTAACAGTCTGTTAAGCTAACAGAAGCTTTGAGCAACCGGGCCCAGGAAGTGTGTCAAAGATGTGGTAACCCGAGTTAATTCCGTGTACACAGGTGAGCCAACTCATAACCAGCCGTGTCATCAGAATCTGCTCTATTTGTTAATCTGTTTTTAGATTTTATAATAAATACTCGTAATTGTCTTTCCGTGTGTAGGTGGAGGGGGGCCTGACCCCTGCCTCCTCGTTTTTGGCTTCCTGGTTACGACCCTGACGCGGACGCGGACGATGTTCGGTGTCAAATCCATAGTATCCCCCGACTTTCGTCCGGGGGATACAATTATTGACTAGTGAGCCATAGAATATGATCTGATAATTCACTGGCAGAAAAGTCATATTGACCGAGGTTTCTCTCGACTTCACCTCGGGCAATATGACTTTTCCGCCAGTGAATATCAGAATATATTATATGGCTCACTAGTAAATAATTGTATAATATTGGAGAAAATGTAAAATATTATTGTCTTTTTTTATGTGTTATCTACGAAGCCCCGCAAATGACATATAATTCTTTTTTTTATTAATTTGTTCCTACGAAATAACAATTTGTTCCCTCAATTTAACAATTTGTTCCCTCAATTTAACAATTCGTTCCCACGAATTAACAAATCGTTCCCTCAATTTAACAATTCGTTCACACGAAATAACAATTCGTTCCCACGGGAACGAATTGTTATATCGTGGGAACGAATTGTTAATTCGAGGGAATGAATTGTTAAATTGAGGGAACAAATTGTCATTTTGTGGGAACGAATTGTTAATTCGAGGGAATAAATTGTTATATCATGGGAACAAATTGTTAATTAGAGGGAACGAATTGTTAAATTCAGGGAACAAATTTTTATTTTGTGGAAACGAATTAATAATAAAAAAATCCATGTCCCCTGCGGGCCTCCGTAGTTGTGAGTTCATTTGGCCTCCTAATTTCCAGGGGGCCGTTTCACTAAACTTCGTAAGACTAAAATGTTCGTAAGTGCAAATTTAGGATCATCTGGAAAGTTCAATTGATGGATTTACATTTATTGAGCATAGGCTGCATATGCAGCCTATGCTCAATAAATGTAAATCCAATAATTGTTTACACGAAAACATTGCTAATGTGAAATTTACAGACAATCATAATTTTGCACTTACGAACATTTTAGTCGTACGAAGTTTAGTGAAATGGGCCTCTGAAGCCTTGTGGGAACAAGATGTCATCCAATATTGCCATGAAAACATGCAGTGAATGTAGTTCAATACGGAAATAATTAAAGTATCGATATTTGCCGCATTGGACCACTAATAACATCTGATGAATGTCGGTTCGAGAAAGCTGTGATATCGTCGCATCTCGACATAATTACATATTGCTGATCGTCGTTCCCGGCGGATCTATGCAATTAACTGAAACGCGAGCCCTTAGAAGGCGGGAAAACAAAAATAATTGTCTGCTGTTGCTTCATCTTTTGTGTTCATTCTCGATAGCAGCATTGAAATTGGAAATTATTCTCAAGTGCTGCCAAACCATGTTGTTATTGCGATAAATGAAAAATATAAATAAATAGCAGACAACAAAATTTAAAGGTACATACCCACTCAGTAGGCACAAAATGTTCTTTATATCAGAGACATCATCTGAGACATTTTCTGGCAAAATAAACATTCATTCACCATTACCCCACGTATTGATTGGCATTATTATACATTTTATATCAGACGTAAATAATTAAAAAAGATCATGCCTCATTTGCATATGAAAATAGCCTGATGCCACCGCGCGTCACTATCAGTAAAATAAATATTACTATTGTCGTCTGCTGTTGCTTTTATATCTTGCCTTATTTCTCTATAAAAACATGGTTTGACAGCACTTCAGAATCATTTCCAATGGAATGGAAATGATTCTGAAGTGCTGTCAAAGCATATTGTAAATTATTCTAGTGCTGTCAAAGCATGTTTTTGATGACAAAAATGGAAAATAGAAAATAAACAACAAACGACCAAAAAAATAAGATAGTGGTCTAAGGGTGGGTTAATACAGTCAAACCTGTGAATAAATACCAGCCATGAGACACGAAAAACCTGGCCTTTGTTCACAGGTGGTCTTCGTTCGCATGTTCAATTACGTAATAATTTGGAAAACAAAAAAAATGTGTCTGCTATAGGCAGGTAATTGCTATTCGGAGGTGGCCTTTAGCACAGGTTCAACTGTATTTGTGTATCTGGGCTTGGGTTGTACAGACGAACCTCCCCGAACGGCAAACCTCTCTACAACAACACCCTCTCTATAACAGCCGCTATGTTATATCCCAAATGGATGATTTCCTCTGTATCTAACCCTTAGACTGCTGAGCACGAAAATTGTCGTCTGCTGTTGCTTTTGCCTTCTTTCTCAATAAAAACATGTTTTGACAGCATTTTAGAATCATTTCCATTGGAAATGTTTCTAAAATGTTGCCAAAGCATGTATTTGACGAGAATTATCGAAAAAAAATAAAATCCTAAAAAGTTCAGCATTAACCTCCCTACAACAGCCACCTCTCTACTACATCCAGTTTTGCATCTTCCCATGGGTGGTTCTTGTAGAGAGGTTGCACTGTATACTGTAACCCACAACAGTGGTCATCTAGAACCGGGCCTTGACAAATCCGCTTTTCCGCTCATATCGGCGAGTGAATTTTCGATCTGAACAAGCGGTAATTTGAAGACAGTGTGACATAAACATCAAAACATACAGGAACAGAGGAGCCGAAAATTCAGAATTTGCCGAGGCCTGTGAACACAAGTGGAATATAACATTGATTAACTAATTGATTAATTGATTAACTTATCTATAAATATGCTACTAGAAACATGAATTGGGTTGCATAGGGTAAATCAGGATAGTGGTCATCTAAAACACGAATGGCATAACATTGATGTACGCAGTGATCAATAAATGTGGCTGTGATTGGAGAAATGGGGCTTATGGGTTTTGCGAACAGTGTAGATCCAGATCAGCCTGTGCATCCGCACAGTCTGATCAGGATCTGCACTGTTCGCCAGTTCATCAATGTAACACCCATTTATAATGCTTCTAGCAAGCAATATATATCATTCTCCAGAGTGTGCTATTTGATAAGGAGCTACACTGGTCACAAATCCAACAAGAGCATCATTATCACCAGGGATTCCGCTGGGGAAAATCAAAAAATCGCCACTTCAAAAAATTGGCGATAAAAAATTACAATTTTCGAAAAAAATAATAAAATAAAAATCCCTGTATCACTAAGGTAATCCCCTCATTTTTTGTTTATTTAGTAACTTTTATTATTATTAGGCTGCTAGCAGCCTAATAATAATACTGCTAGCAGCCTAATAATAATAAAAGTTACTAAATAAAAAAAAAAAAACTTTAAGGTAGTAGGTCATAGATATACTCAGCTTCAATGATAATTGCTTCATAAGAGTGATGTGATATATGCATATAACATATGTATGTCTTGTTACTGTATACTATATGGTTCGTTGAGTTGCCATCTCCGCCATCTTTGTATGTACAAGCCATCGTACAGTGTCACCACTATGTGCGTTTGACACATACAGCAAATAATATGACAGTAAACCAAATAAAATTTGGTGCAATACATACTAGACATTACATGTAAATGACAACGGCAAGCTATAAATATTATGCCAGCAAACTATACAGAAGACGAGATATCTGAGCATTTCTCCCATCAATCTCAAAGTAAATTTTGATGTGTAAACTTTTCAATCAGATGCACAGCCTATGTTAGTGTACAGGTTACCCATAGGTAAAGCCATATTTACTCACATAGTATGTAGGCAGACACCATGGAGAATACACTCAGGTAACTGCTTAGATGTCACTGGATTTGATAGTTAATAACAGAGTACAGTAGTGGGTATATATGGTATGTGCTGTGTGGTTCGCCAGGTAAGAGTGATATACTGTGAGATTTTCTGTGTATGTGGCTATATATAATGGTGGTTTATGTTGTTAAAAACACAGGCACAACCCTGTCCAGAAAACTGACATATTTTACAGTTTGGTGTAATATAATGGCTGCCTTTTCTATATGTGATTAGCTACATTATATCATAAGTTCTACCTCACATTTGAAGTTCTTTGTCAAACGGCAGAACGGGTGAAACTGGCTGATGGCTGGAACACACAAAGATGGCCGACTTGGCCACTCCATGTTCCATATAGGATACAGTAACAAGGCAGTAATCACATTTACGAAGCAATTACCTTTGAATCAAACGATGATCATGTATAGAACAAGTCCTTAATGAATTTGCCTTACAAACAAGGTGAGCACAAGTCCTCAGTGACCTTAACGGTAGGCGGTCGGACGTGGGTCGTATGCAAAACAAAGCACCATCCCTAGACAAACATTGTGGCCATTTATTATCAAAACCGATGAAGCGGTTAATAAGTTATTGAAAATTGAAAGGTGTTACTAGGGTATGTGCGCATGTACATATGTAATCACGTACATGGACTAACTCTATATCCCCTCTTTCCTATCGACGAGGAGATAACATCATAACATATACTTTCATGGAGAAATAAGAATAGAGGGGTACATGTACATACGTCAGAGTTGCTGATTTCTCGCATTTAGCTGCAGTGACGGCCATTGATTTCACAAAAGCTCTGGTGAGAAAATTACCGGGTTTTAACTCCGTCTGAAGATGGATGGAAGCCGTGGAAATGTTGTCATCATAGAATTCTATTACAAGAAATTTCAAAGGGTACTTTGTGATATGTGGCTGTGACTGGAGAAATGGGGCTTACAGGTTTTGTGACCAGCGTAGATCCAGATCAGACTGTGCATCCGCAGTCTGATCAGGATCTGCGCTATTCGCCATTCCATCAATGAAACACCAGTCATGCTCCTAACAATATCAATATCAATCGTTGTGAGGCTACAGGAGTGTGCTATATGATCAGAAGCTATGGAAGCCGTGGAAATGCCGTCATAGAATTCAGTATCACCTCAAATGGGCACTCACTGGCCAAATGGTACTTTGTGATATGTGGCTGTGACTGGAGAAATGGGGCTTATGGGTTTTGCGACCAAATAGCACATTCGTATAGCCTGATAATGATCTATATTGCTTGTTAGAAGCATGGCGAGTTTTTCATTGATGGGATTGAGAACAGCGCAGATGATCTGTATCTAGACGGAGCGCAAAACCCATAAGCCCCATTTCTCCAGTCACAGCCACAAATACATGTATTCATGTGTCTAGTGCATTATTATTCTGTTGAACCGTTCATTCAATGGTACCTGCTATCAATGTTATACCACAGACGACCACGTGTAAGGCTTTCAAGTTCGCTCAAATGCCACGACGTATAGACATGAAATTGATGAGATTTGGATTGATTTATTTGTGTATAACGGCCTATCAACAGCTAACTGAATATTTACATCGAAAAATAAATATTTTCAGCCCTGAAATTAGAATAACCTGACAAGGTGCCAGGCCCATACCACACCAAAGCCACTTGGCCCCTTCCCCTAAAAGTAATAGGATTACAAATAATCATATTACTCATATAAGGGGTATAACCAGATTCAACTGTCACATACAAGAATGCCAAAGACGTACGTGACGACGTCTCCGGTCGGGATTCCGGTAAGGATGAATCCCGATCGTTAAATTACCCATCGAATGCTCCCACCTGTCACCCCAGGACGTATCGACATGAAATTGACGAGACGATTCAAATGTGGTTACAACATATACCGAGGTGGAGAAATAACAAAAACAAGTATTCATGTCTTCTTTCAATCAGTGAAATAGTGAAAGTAACGGTGAAAAAGACATTTTTCTCTCCGCCAATTGCCCCATTTATTAGCCGGTAAAGACAATCGTGGATAATCAGTCCCAATCACAATAGATTTAATCACGAAATGCCAGACAGGTTAATTAGGCTCATCCTGGAATTTCGAGAAATCGACTAAAAATTTCCAATCCTCTGAGAGATCAGTTTTCTTAACCCTTTCAACACTACAGCCCTCTATTGTGGTGTTTGCAAACAGTGTAGATCCCGATGAGCAGCTCGTGACGATGGTTTAATCTTTCAACACTACAGCCATCTGTTGTGGTGTTTGCAAACAGTGTAGATCCCGATGAGACGGCTCATGACGAGCCGTCTCATCAGGATCTGCACCTTTTGTACGTACTTTTTATATTTTCTAGTAAATTAACACCTCGTTTTATAAATGAACTAATCTGAAAATAATTTTGTGACGATTGGATTGTTTGGAAAATTAATCCATTCTAGTTATTTAGGATTTAAAGGGTTAACGAAGACTGATAACAAATTACGAATAATGTTTGTATGTTAAAATAATTTCATTGATTGATTGATTGGGGTTTTACGTCCGTTCAACAGAAAGGCCATATACCATGTATACAGACGGGAATGTACCTGTATGGGGTGAGGGAGGAGGTTGATTGATTGTGTGGGGTTTTATGTCCATTCAACAGCAAGGCCATATACAAACAGGAATGTACCTGTATGCGGGGGGGGGGGGGGGGTACTGAATATTCAGCATTATTATTACAATAAGAACGTTCTGAACATTGAAAGACAGTGTCCTGATCTGGTGCCAGGCACCCTTACTATGCCAGATCACTTGGCCTAGTAAGATAGAAATCCATAAGGATGAAGTCTTAAAGATATGTATACCCTCACATGTAAGAAGACAAAACGGTACCGATAGCAAAATAAGGAAGAAGAATCTTCGCAATGCTTAGGACATTATTACATTTATCAATAATGAATCAGAGCTCCAGTTAAGCTGCGTATTTGCGTAAATACCCATTTAAAATTGCCAAAAAACCCAATTGAAATCTGAAGTAACGAGTATCAAAAAGCAATTACAATTTTGTGGTTCATTTATCATGCTGCAGAAAACAATAAATAGACCACAAATATAGCATGGTTTTCTTATTTTCCATGAAAACACGTCTTGGTATTTCATTAGAATTGTCTCCAAGGAGACAATTCTAATGAAATGCCAAGACATGTTTTCATTTCGAAGCAAACTATTCAATAATTGCTGGCTGTTGATGTGTAAACAGTAGTGTGATTTCATTTTGCCCAATTAAAATTTCGAAATACCCAATTGCTTCAGAAATGATGGAGTGAAAATACTCAATTACTAATTCCTTATCTGGAGCCCTGATGAATAAATACATATGGAACACATGAGCTTATCGGTGATATAGTATGGCTCGGTAGCCATTACAGATGATTGAGGGGAATTTTTCACATATTTTATCTATGACGATATATATGCGGCTATGACTGGAGAAATGGGGCTTATGGGATTTGTGGCCAATGTAGATCCAGATCACACAGCACACTCCTGTAGCCTGATAACGATCTTGCTTGTTAGAAACATGGTAGATGTTTCATTGATGGAACGGCGAACAGTGTAGATCCTGATCAGACTGTGCGGATGCACAGGCTGATCTGTATCTACACTGGTCTCAAATGCCATAAGTCACATTTCTCCAGTCACAGCCACATATTCGGCTGTGACTGGAGAAATGGGGCTTATGGGATTTGTGACCAGTATAGCTGCTGATCAAATATCGCACTCATATCACCTGATAACCATCTATATGTATATTGCTTGTTATAAGCATGGCTGGTGTTTCATTGATGGAATGGCGAACAGTGCAAATACTGATCAGACTGTGCAGTCACAAACCCCATAAGCCCCACTTCTCAAGTCTCAACCACATATCCTGTTTATAGAATTGCCCGACAGCCCTGCAATCGCCATGATGACATCAATGTTTGCCGCCACATGTCGCTTATATTGTCGATAATCAGCGTGAATTGGTTTTCCTCTAATTATATGATGAAGTCATGGCAAACACACCAGATCACTTGTAGCCGTGACTGGAGAAATTGGGCTTGCTTATGGCAGTCTCTGCGAAAGTCGTCAGACATGTCCGTTAAAAATTGCCGACGGTAAACCGGAAAACACCAGACCGAATGTCTGATTATAAAAAAAAAAATAAAATATTTTTACTTTTTTATTCTAACCGTCAATGAAATCACCTTCCTTTGGTATGCGCTTCTGGTGCTAGCTAGCTTTTCTTATATGACTGATATACTTATGCTAAAAAGCTCTTAAATATCACACAAAATAAATTTGATTTTTTATAAAAAACGAGATGGCCGCGGCCCGCATGTCGAGCCCACCGAGGCATTTGATGGTCTCAGAGTGTATTTATTTGAAGTTTGATGCCCAATAAGCATACAAAGTTTCAAGCAAATCTGACTTACGGTTACAGAGATAGTAGGTATGTGAAAACTTTAACGCAAATTTTGACAGCAAGTCATTTGACCTTGACATAGGAGCACAGGGGCTGCATGAGTGGGACACAGAATGAATATATGGATCATGACTAATAGGCAAATGAAGTTTCAAGTCAATGTGACTTAGTACTGCAGAGATATAAGGTATTTAAAAACTTTAACGCATATTTCGGAAGGACGGACGGACGCACGGACGGAACGGACGGACGCACGGACGCACCCACGGACGCACACACGGACACCCGGACGTCATAGTGATCACTATGTCTCGCTTTCCGCAAGCGGGCTCGACAAAAATTGTCTGGTAAATTTTTGCACGGTCTGGTAAAAATTTCAAGTTTACCAGACCGAATGTCCTGTAAAAATGTTGGCAGTTTCGAGGAGACTGTTATGGTATTTGCGACCAGTGTAGATCCAGATCAGACTGTGCGGATGCTGTCAGGATCTGCACTGTTCGCCATTCCCTCACTGAAACAGTTATGCTTTCGGTGAAATCACATGAATCATTGACATGCAATGGTATTTCACTGTAACATTATTACTTATAAATATACAGTGGAACACCTCTAATCCGGACACTCGGGACAATATGGATGTTTAACTTAGATGTGTTTCGCTGTATCTCTGAGTACAATGACTTTTCATGATTGCAAAACACTAGAATGTGCCATGAAGTGCTAACATGTCTGATTTACAGTGTAACATCTCTAAACCGGACACCCTGGGGAGGTTGCACTGTATATTAATTGAAATAATGAAATACCCATCATGATTCTAACAAGCAATATAGGCTGTTATCAGGCTACAAAAAAAGTGCTATTTTGTGAGGAAATCCCATAAATCACAGCCACATTTCATACAGTCCAACATATAAGGCCACCTCTCTAAAACAACCCCCTCTCTGCAACAGCCACTATTTTATATCCCAATTCAATAAATATATATAAATGTATGGTTAACTCCCTACAACATCCAGTCTTATGTTTTCCCATGGAATAGAGAAATGCTTATGGCATTTGCGACCAGTGTAGGCACAGATCAGCCTGCGCATATGCACAGTTCACCGTTCAGTTGGTCAAACACATGACATGCTTCTAACAAACAGCAAAGATTCTTAACAGTGTGTATCAGTTTGTTTGTTGGGGTTTAACGACCTATCAACAGCTAAGGTCATTTAAGGCCGGGTCAATGGGTTTAGTATTAAATCCCATATAGTACCTGTACAAGTACATGTTCATGTTCAAGTTCATGTACAAATGGGGCGGGGGGGGGGGGGAAATCCCAAAATCAGAACTGAATATTTACAATGACAAAACTATATAATATATCTCAGCCCTGAGATCAGAATAATCCTGATCTAATGTCAGGTCCTCCCCACACCAGAATCACTTAGCCCGTCCCAAAAGCAGTAGGATCAGTAACAATCTTACTACTTTTATAATGGGAAATAACCCAATTCAACTCATAGGTAACAGAAGAGCCAAATATCAGAAAATCAGGAGCTAGAAGAGCCACAGTTGTCATAAGCCCCATTTCTCCAGTCACAGATTGGGACACCAATTCCATAAGCCCCATTTCTCCAGTCACAGATTGGGACACCAATTACATAAGCCTCATTTCTCCAGTCACAGATTGGGCCACCAATTCCATAAGCCCCATTTCTCCAGTCACAGATTGGGACACCAATTCCATAAGCCCCATTTCTCCAGTCACAGATTGGGACACCAATTTTATAAGCCCCATTTCTCCAGTCACAGATTGGGACACCAATTCCATAAGCCCCATTTCTCCAGTCACAGATTGGGACACCAATTCATAAGCCCCCCTCCAGTCACAGATTGGGCAACCAATTCCTAAGCCCCACCAGTCACAGATTGGGTTCCGATCCACCATTCCATATGCCCCATTTCTCCAGGGTCAACAGATGACCACCAATTCCATAAGACCATTTTTCCAGTCACAGATCGGTCCACCAATTCCATAAGACCATTTCTCCAGTCACAGATTGGGACACCAATTCCATAAGCCCCATTTCTCCAGTCACAGATTGGGACACCAATTCCATAAGCCCCATTTCTCCAGTCACAGATTGGGCCACCAATTCATAAGCCCCATTTCCTCCATCACAGATTGGGAACAACCAATTCCATAAGCCCCATTTCTCCAGTCACAGATTGGGACACCAATTTCATAAGCCTCATTTCTCCAGTCACAGATTGGGACACCAATTTCATAAGCCCCATTTCTCCAGTTACAGATTGGGCCACCAATTCCATAAGCCCCATTTCTCCAGTCACAGATTGGGCCACCAATTCCATAAGCTCCATTTCTCCAGTCACAGATTGGGCCACCAATTCCATAAGCCCCATTTCTCCAGTCACAGATTGGGCCACCAATTCCATAAGCCCCATTTCTCCAGTCACAGATCGGTCCACCAATTCCCTAAGACCATTTCTCCAGTCACGGATTGGGCCACCAATTCCATAAGCCCCATTTCTCCAGTCACAGATTGGGCCACCAATTCCATAAGCCCCATTTCTCCAGTCACAGATCGGTCCACCAATTCCCTAAGACCATTTCTCCAGTCACAGATTGGGCCACCAATTCCATAAGCCCCATTTCTCCAGTCACAGATCGGTCCACCAATTCCCTACGACCATTTCTCCAGTCACAGATTCCACAAGCCCCATTTCTCTAGACATAAAATCATATACAGAACGAGAGTGCCGAAGGTCACAATATACGCCCGTCGAGGCAAGGCCAGTCAACAAGGGAAGATAACTCATCTTGACGTGATAAACATGTAAACCAAATTTGGTTACGATCCGTCAAGTAGAACTCGACTAATCAATAGGCTTCTTCGGCTTGCCGTGATAAACATGTATACCGAAATTGGTTAGGATCGGTCAAGTAGAACTTGAGTTATTGCATGGACAAGGATACAGAGTGCGAAAATTAAAAATGGTTGCCAAGGGGAGATAAGTATCGGAAATTTTTCAAAAGCAATAGGCTTCTTTGTCTTGCCATGATAAACATGTATACCGAATTTGGTTTTGATCGGTGAAGTAGAACTTGATTTATTGCGTGCACAAGGATACAGAGTGTGAAAATGAAAAATGGGCGCCAAGGGGAGATAAGCATCAGAAATTTTTCAAAATCAATAGGCTTCTTCGTTTTGCCGTGATAAACATATAACCAAATTTGGTTACGAGCGGTGAAGTAGAACTTGAGTTATTGCGTGGACAAGGATACAGAGTGCGAAAAATACAAGAGCTGTAGGAGAACAGCATAGCTCGACTACGAGGGTTGTCGATGTACACATAGCTTGACAAACAAGGTGGCTGCGGCCTGCATAAAAACCTTAACCAAGGTTGACTAAAAACCTTAACCAAGGGAAATTAAGTAAGTAATTCAAGGTTACATGTAGGTCAATGTCAGATATAGGTCAGGGGTTATTGATGTACATCACTAGGAGATGAAGTGTTCCAAGAAGTATGGTTGCTGTAGGCCCAGGAGTATTCCATATACAAGCTTGACTAAAAACCTTAACCAAGGGGAAATAACTAAGTAATCCAATGATAAAAGTAGGTCAAGGTCAAATATAGGTCAGGGATTATTGATGTACATCACTAGGAGATGAAGTTGTCCAAGTATGGTTGATGTAGGCCCAGGAGTATTCCATATACAAGCTTGACTATAAACATTAACCAAGTAATTCAAGGTTAAATGTAGGTCAAGGTAAACTATAGGTCAGGGGTTATTGATGTACATCCCTATGAGAAAAAGTTATCCAAGTATGGTGTCTGTATGCACAATAGTATTCCATCTACAAGCTTGACTAAAAACCTTAACCAAGGTTGACTAAAAACCTTAACCAAGGGGAATTAACTAAGTAATTCAAGAGGAAATGTAGGTCAATGTCAAATATAGATCAGGGGTTATTGATGTACATCACTAGGAGATGAAGTTTTCCAAGTATGGTGGGTGTAGGGCCAGTAGAATTCCATATACAAGCTTGACTAAAAACCTTAACCAAGGGGAATTAACTCAGTAATTCAAGAGGAAATGTAGGTCAAGGTCAAATATAGATCAGGGGTTATTGATGTACATCGCTATGAGAAAAGGTTGTCCAAGTATGGTGTCTGTATGTATGCACAATAGTATTCCATGTACCAGCTTGAATAAAAACCGTAACCAAGGTTGACTAAAAACCTTAACCAAGGGGAATTGACTAAGTAATTCAAGAGGAAATGTAGGTCAAGGTCAAATATAGATCAGGGGTTATTGATGTACATCGCTATGAGAAAAGGTTGTCCAAGTATGGTGTTAGTATGCACAATAGTATTCCATGTACAAGCTTGACTAAAAACCTTAACCAAGGGGAATTAACTAAGTAATTCAAAGTTAAATGTATGTCAAGGTGAAATATAGGTCAGTGGTTGTTGATGTACATCACTAGGAGATGAATTGTCCAAGTATGGTGGGTGTAGGGCCAGGAATATTCCATATACAAGCTAGACTAAAAACCTTAAACAAGGGGAATTAACTAAGTAATTGAAGAGTAAATGTAGGTCAATGTCAAATATAGATCAGGGGTTATTGATGTACATCCCTATGAGAAAAGGTTGTCCAAGTATGGTGTCTGTATGCACACTAGTATTCCATGTACAAGCTTGACTAAAAACCTTAACCAAGGTTGACTAAAAACCTTAACCAATGGGAATTAACTATGTAATTCAAGGTTAAATGTAGGTCAAAGTCAAATATAGGTCAGGGGTTGTAGATGTACATCATTAGGAGATGAAGTTGTCCAAGTATGGTGGGTGTAGGGCCAAGAGTATTCCATATACAAGCTTGACTAAAAACCTTAACCAAGGGGAATTAACTAAGTAATTCAAGAGGAAATGTAGGTGAAGGTCAAATATAGATAAGGGGTTATTGGTGTACATCCCTATGAGAAAAGGTTGTCCAAGTATGGTGTCTGTATGCACAATAATATTCCATGTACAAGCTTGACTAAAAACCTTAACCACGGTTGACAAAAAACCTTAACGAAAGGTAATTAAGTAAGTAATTCAAGGTTAAATATAGGTGTAGGTCAAATATAGGTCAGTGGTTGTTGATGTACATCACTAGGAGATGAAGTTGTCCAAGTATGGTGGGTGTAGGACCAGGAATATTCCATATACAAGCTTGACTAAAAACCTTAACCAAGGGGAATTAACTAAGTAATTCAAGAGGAAATGTAGGTCAAGGTCAAATATAGATCAGGGGTTATTGATGTACATCCCTATGAGAAAAGGTTGTCCAAGTATGGTGTTTGTATGCACAATAGTATTCCATGTACAAGCTTTACTAACAAGAGCTGTAGGAGAACAGCATAGATCGACTACGAGGGTTGTCGATGTACACATAGCTTGACAAACAAGGTGGCTGCGGCCTGCATAAAAACCTTAACCAAGGTGACTAAAAAACATTAACCAAGGGAAATTAAGTAAGTAATTCAAGGTTAAATGTAGGTCAATGACAGATATAGGTCAGGGGTTATTGATGTACATCACTAGGAGATGAAGTTTTCCAAGTATGGTTGCTGTAGGCCCAGAAGTATTCCACATACAAGCTGACTTAAAAACCTTAACCAAGGGGAAATAACTAAGTAATCCAAGGATAAAAAGTAGGTCAAGGTCAAATATAGGTCAGGATTATTGATGTACATCACTAGGAGATGAAGTTGTCCAAGTATGGTTGATGTAGGCCCAGGAGTATTCCATATACAAGCTTGACTATAAACATTAACCAAGTAATTCAAGGTTAAATGTAGGTGAAGGTAAAATATAGGACAGGGGTTATTGATGTACATGCCTATGAGAAAAAGTTATCCAAGTATGGTGTCTGTATGCACAATAGTATTCCATATACAAGCTTGACTAAAAACCTTAACCAATGTTGACTAAAAACCTTAACCAAGGGGAATTAACTAAGTAATTCAAGAGGAAATGTAGGTCAATGTCAAATATAGATCAGGGGTTATTGATGTACATCACTAGGAGATGAAGTTTTCCAAGTATGGTGGGTGTAGGGCCAGTAGAATTCCATATACAAGCTTGACTAAAAACCTTAACCAAGGGGAATTAACTAAGTAATTCAAGAGGAAATGTAGGTCAAGGTCAAATATAGATCAGGGGTTATTGATGTACATCGCTATGAGAAAAGGTTGTCCAAGTATGGTGTCTGTATGTATGCACAATAGTATTCCATGTACAAGCTTGAATAAAAACCGTAACCAAGGTTGACTAAAAATCTTAACCAAGGGGAATTGACTAAGTAATTCAAGAGGAAATGTAGGTCAAGGTCAAATATAGATCAGGGTTATTGATGTACATCGCTATGAGAAAAGGTTGTCCAAGTAATGGTGTTAGTAATGCACAATAGTATTCCATGTACAAGCTTGACTAAAAACCTTAACCAAGGGGAATTAACTAAGTAATTCAAAGTTAAATGTATGTCAAGGGTGAAATATAGGTCAGTGGTTGTTGATGTACATCACTAGGAGATGAATTGTCCAAGTATGGTGGGTGTAGGGCCAGGAATATTCCATATACAAGCTAGACTAAAAACCTTAAACAAGGGGAATTAACTAAGTAATTGAAGAGTAAATGTAGGTCAATGTCAAATATAGATCAGGGGTTATTGATGTACATCCCTATGAGAAAAGGTTGTCCAAGTATGGTGTCTGTATGCACACTAGTATTCCATGTACAAGCTTGACTAAAAACCTTAACCAAGGTTGACTAAAAACCTTAACCAATGGGAATTAACTATGTAATTCAAGGTTAAATGTAGGTCAAAAGTCAAATATAGGTCAGTAGATGTACATCATTAGGAGATGAAGTTGTCCAAGTATGGTGGGTGTAGGGCCAGGAGTATTCCATATACAAGCTTGACTAAAAACCTTAACCAAGGGGAATTAACTAAGTAATTCAAGAGGAAATGTAGGTGAAGGTCAAATATAGATAAGGGGTTATTGGTGTACATCCCCTATGAGAAAAAGAGGTTGTCCAAGTATGGTGTCTGTATGCACAATAGTATTCCATGTACAAGCTTGACTAAAAACCTTAACCACGGTTGACAAAAAACCTTAACGAAAGGTAATTAAGTAAGTAATTCAAGGTTAAATGTAGGTGTAGGTCAAATATAGGTCAGTGGTTGTTGATGTACATCACTAGGAGATGAAGTTGTCCAAGTATGGTGGGTGTAGGACCAGGAATATTCCATATACAAGCTTGACTAAAAACCTTAACCAAGGGGAATTAACTAAGTAATTCAAGAGGAAATGTATGTCAAGGTCAAATATAGATCAGGGGTTATTGATGTACATCCCTATGAGAAAAGGTTGTCCAAGTATGGTGTTTGTATGCACAATAGTATTCCATGTACAAGCTTTACTAACAAGAGCTGTAGGAGAACAGCATAGATCGACTACGAGGGTTGTCGATGTACACATAGCTTGACAAACAAGGTGGCTGCGGCCTGCATAAAAACCTTAACCAAGGTTGACTAAAAAACTTAACCAAGGGAAATTAAGTAAGTAATTCAAGGTTAAATGTAGGTCAATGACAGATATAGGTCAGGGGTTATTGATGTACATCACTAGGAGATGAAGTTTTCCAAGTATGGTTGCTGTAGGCCCAGAAGTATTCCACATACAAGCTTGACTAAAAACCTTAACCAAGGGGAAATAACTAAGTAATCTAAGGATAAAAGTAGGTCAAGGTCAAATATAGGTCAGGGATTATTGATGTACATCACTAGGAGATGAAGTTGTCCAAGTATGGTTGATGTAGGCCCAGGAGTATTCCATATACAAGCTTGACTATAAACATTAACCAAGTAATTCAAGGTTAAATGTAGGTGAAGGTAAAATATAGGTCAGGGGTTATTGATGTACATGCCTATGAGAAAAAGTTATCCAAGTATGGTGTCTGTATGCACAATAGTATTCCATATACAAGCTTGACTAAAAACCTTAACCAATGTTGACTAAAAACCTTAACCAAGGGGGATTAACCAATTAATTCAAGGTTAAATGTAGGTCAAGGTGAAATATAGGTCAGGGGTTGTTGATGTACATCACTAGGAGATGAAGTTGTCAAAGTATGGTTGGTGTAGGACCAGTAGTATTACATCTACAAGGTTGACTAAAAACCTTAACCAAAGAGAATTAACTAAGCACATGTAATTGAAGAGGAAATGTAGGTGAAGGTCAAATATAGATCAGGGGTTATTGATGTACATCCCTATGAGAAAAGGTTGTCCAAGTATGGTGTCTGTATGCACAATAGTATTCCATGTACAAGCTTGAGAAAAAACTTAACCAAGGTTGACTAAAAACCTTAACCAATGTGACTTAAGTAAGTAATTGAAGAGGAAATATAGGTAAATGTGAAATATATATCAGGGGTTGTTGATGTACATCACTAGGAGATGAAGTTGTCCAAGTATGGTGGGTGTAGGGCCAGTAGTATTCCATATACAAGCTTGACTAAAAACCTTAACCAAGGGGAATTAACTAAGTAATTCAAGAGGAAATGTAGGTCAATGTCAAATATAGATCAGGGGTTATTGATGTACATCGCTATGAGAAAAGGTTGTCCAAGTATGGTGTTTGTATGCACAATAGTATTCCATGTAGAAAGCTTGACTAAAAACCTTAACCAAGGTTGACTAAAAACCTTAAGCAAGGGGAATTAAGTAAGTAATTCAAGGTTAAATGTAGGTCAAAGTCAAATATAGGTCAGGGGTTGATGATGTACATCACTAGGAGATAAAAAGTTGTCCTAAGTATGGTTTGGTGTTTAGGGCCAGGAGTATTCCATCTACAAGCTTGACTAAAAATCTTAACCAAAGAGAATTAACTAAGTAATTCAAGAAGAAATGTAGGTCAAGGTCAAATGTAGGTCAAGGTCAAATATAGATCAAGGGTTATTGATGTACATCCCATAGGAGAGGGAAGTTGTCCAAGTATTGGTGGGTGAAGGGGCCAGGAGTATTCCATATACAAGCTTGACTAAAAACCTTAACCAAGGAGAATTAACTAAGTAATTGAAGAGGAAACGTAGGTCAAGGTCAAATATAGATCAGGGGTTATTGATGTACATCCCTATGAGAAAAGGTTGTCCAAGTATGGTGTGCCTGTATGCACAATAGTATTCCATGTACAACTAAAAACCTTAACCAAGGTTGACTAAAAACCTTACCAAGGGGAATTAACTAGGTAATTCAAGGTTAAATGTAGGTCAAGGTCAAATATAGGTCAGGGGTTGTTGATGTACATCACTAGGAGATAAAGTTGTCCAAGTATGGTTGGTGTAGGGCCAGGAGTATTCCATCTACAAGGTTGACTAAAAACCTTAACCAAAGAGAATTAACTAAGTAATTCAAGAGGAAATGTAGGTCAAGGTCAAATATAGATCAGGGGTTACTGATGTACATCCCTAGGAGATGAAGTTGTCCAAGTATGGTGGGTGTAGGGCCAGGAGAATTCCATATACAAGCTTGACTAAAAACCTTAACCAAGGGGAATTAACTAAGTAATTGAAGAGGAAATGTAGGTCAAGGTCAAATATAGACCAGACGTTATTGATGTACATCCCTATGAGAAAAGGTTGTCCAAGTATGGTGTCTGTATGCACAATAGTATTCCATGTACATGTACAAGCTTGACTAAAAACCTTAACCAAGGTTGACTAAAAACCTTAACCAATGGGAATTAACTAAGTAATTCAAGAGGAAATGTAGGTCAAGGTCAAATATAGATCAGGGGTTATTGATGTACATCACTATGAGAAAAGGTTGTCCAAGTATGGTGTCTGTATGCACAATAGTATTCCATGTACAAGCTTGACTAAAAACCTTAACCAAGGTTGACTAAAAACCTTAACCAAGGGGAATTAACTAAGAAATTCAAGAGGAAATGTAGGTCATGGTCAAATATAGATCAGGGGTTATTGATGTACATCACTAGGAGATGAAGTTGTGCAAGTATGGTGGGTGTAGGGCCAGTAGTATTCCATATACAAGGTTGACTAAAAACCTTAACCAAGGCGTGACGGTGACGCCGACGCCGACGCCGGGGTGACAACATAAGCTCTACTTATTCTTCGAATAGTCAAGCTAAAAATGAATTCTGGCAATTTCGACAATATATCAGCTCCTATTCAGCTTAATGTTATCAACATTTCAGCAGTTTTCTAAGCATTTAAATTAAAACTCCAGTCACAGATCAGGCTACAGATGCCATAAGCCCCATTTCTCCAGTCACAGATTGAGACACCAATTCAATAAACCCCATTTCTCCAGTCACAGTTCCACAAGCCTTATTTCTCTAGACATAAAATCATATACAGAAAAGCTAATTCTGACAATTTCGACAATATATTGGCTCCTATTCAGCTTAACGTTATCAACATTTCAGCAGTTTTCTAAGCATTTAAATTTAACTCGATCATTCTGATCAGTTGAGCGGCTTATATTAGATGACACTCTTTGTTGAGCTGACTGCTTTCAAACTGCATTGATTTTCACTGCCATGCTATTTTATCACCGACTGAGCTCTCAATATAAAAAAGAAAAACAACGCCCAAACCCATTACAGGCAAGAATAGTATTGTTCATGCCTAATCAGAGCCGCAGATAAGTTTTGTATCCAGGGCTCCAGATAAGGAATTAGTACTTGAGTATTGTCACTCCATTATTTCTGAAGCAATTGGGTATTTCAAAAATTTAATTGTGTAAAATAGAATAACACTACTGTTTACACATCAGCAGACCGCACTTATTGAATAATTTGCTTCTAAATGAAAACACATCTTGGTATTTCATTAGAAAATTCTAATTAAATACCAAGATGTGTTTTCATGGAAAAATAAGAAAATATGCTATATTTGTGGTCTGTTTATTGTTTTCTGTAGCATGATAAAGATACCACACATTTTTTATTGCCTTTTGATACCCACTACTTCTGATTTCAATTGGGTTTTTGGCAATTTTAATAGGGTAT
The DNA here is from genome assembly GCA_029237695.1 of Conchocele bisecta. NCBI lineage: Eukaryota > Metazoa > Mollusca > Bivalvia > Lucinida > Thyasiridae > Conchocele > Conchocele bisecta. Next base: position 28,612,699 of record CM055277.1, read on the forward strand.
TTACGCAAATACGCAGCTTATCTGGAGCTCTGTGTATCTAAAGAGTACATTGTATTAGGGTATTTTAAATTCAATGCATATTTTACTTTTACAAAGGTATGATTGATTTTCTTCCTTGATTTTCTTGAACGCCTTTTCAAAACTAGTTTTCCCATGAAAATGTAAAACATGAACTACTAAAATGATTTTTGCTATTTTTCTTATTTTTATTGAAAAGTATAGGTTGTGACCATTCATTTGAACCGTCTCAAAGAGACGGTTCAAATGAGGGGTAACAACATATACATATACTTCTGTGCATAATTAAGAGAAGTATTTATTTGTTTTTTTGTACAAAAATGCATGTAATGGGTTACATGTACATACCAGCCCACAATTCAACCAGCATGTTTAGAATGATTAGAAAGGTATTCTTTGTACAATCAAGGGAAATCATTATACACTATAAAAGCAATTTGTACCACAGAGTTACAGCTCTTTTTTTGAAAATTAGAATGTGAGGAGTAAAGAGAAAGAAATGTGGGCTAAAAGGCTGTTATTTAATTACACTGTTTGCATTTTGCAGCAAAGTAAATTTCAACTTTCTTGCAGTATTTTCACTACTTAGTTTGAAAATCAATGCGTATTTTCACATTACTGTGAGTATTTTGTACTCCCACTGTTGATGAATAAGTGCATAAAATACACCAATGAAGCTCTGATATTGAAAATGCACACTTGACCATATAGGAATGAATGGCCTTTTTGTGGAATTTATCGGGGTATAAACTTGGAAAAGTCGCGGGAATACTGGACGAAGCGATAACAAATTACAATTTTCTAAAAAAAATTAAATCAAATTTCGAAAATTGTAAATTTGTTTAGGCCTCGTCCAGTATTCCCGCGACTTTTCCAAGTTTATATCCCCGATAAATTCAACAAAAAGGCCATTCATTCCTTATAATTCCAGCATTTGAAATAAATTCATCAAGAAAATGTGTTTATTTTCCGTTTTCTTAAGAATTATTTTAACTGCGCCTCACGGTTATGGAAAGTAGTTCGGCATGGGAGTTTACTGGAATATAAATTTTGGACAGAGACTTGCTACGGGCCAATCAAATGTTAGGGAATTGTGTAAATATGTTTGTGCTGGAATTATAAACCTTTAACCGATCACCATCGCCGACACTGGGGTGACACTTTGAATAGTAATTGTCATTAGATACTTAGAGGAGTATTCTTAGAATCCAGGGCTCCAGATAATCTGCGTATTTGCTTAAATAGGCAATTAAAATAGCCAAAAACCCAATTGAAAGCAGAAGTAGCGAGTATCAAAAAGCAATACAAATTTTATGGTACCTTTATCATGCTGCAGAAAACAAACAGACCACAAATATAGCATATTTTACTTATTTTCTAAGAAAACACATCTTGGTATTTCATTAGAATTGTCTCAAATTCTATAAAATGCCAAGACTTGTTTTAATTTTCGAAGCAAACTATTCAACAATTGCTGTCTTTGTAAACAGTAATGTGATTTTGTTTTACCCAATTAAAATTTTGAAATACCCAATTGCTTAAGAAATGATGGAGTAACAATACCCAATTACTAATTCCTTATCTGGAGCCCTGGAATCAGAAGCAGAGAGCTCCCGATGACTCCCAAAAATGAGTCATATTTTTAAGAATTGGCTCCTACACTCAATTGGTAAGGAGTCATTTTGACTCGGAACCATTCACTCTAAAAATTGCATTTGCTCCTAGGTTTGACAATTTTGTTTGATAATAATGCTGAAATAGATTATTTGTAAGCAATGTTTTTTATCATCGGAAATTGTGGAAAGTTTGTTGAGGAACTTAGACATCAAATGTCTTCTGACTCCTAAATTTGACTAAATGACTAAAAAAAAATGCAGATAGAAGAGTCAAATGACCCCTGGCAAAAAGTCGCTACTGTGGGGTCATTATGATCAGCCATGCACGAGGACGATTCCACACGGCTATAGTATGGGGTCTTGCTGTCTCTGTGAAATTTGTCGGTCCGTCGGACATGTCCATTAAAATTTTCGCGTGTCCAACGGTAAAACAGAATTCGCTATTCTAAGTTTGAATGAAGTCACCTTCCTTTGGTATGCGCTTCTGGTGCTAGCTAGCTTTTCTTATAGGACTGATATCCTTAAAAAAGCTGTTAAATATAACACAAAATCAATTTTATTTGACTGGTAAAAATTTCGCGGAGACTGGTCTTGTCGAGCACTGTTCCATGTCTAGTCAACCCTTTTAATTAAATTCGGTAGTCTGAAAAAGGAGGCTTAATTATGCCATATTATTGAAACAGGTGCCACACATTCTTAAAAAACTGAAAGACTTTATCTTCAAATATTACTTCCAGAATGCTGTATTTCTGTAACTTGCAAGTTTATTCGCGCACTGTCAACTTCATTTTACTTTTGTTGTTGTTGTTGTTGATGATAATGATGATTTTGACTGGTATTGAATTTTCGGAATAGCACATCAAATCATGTATCACTCTCTCTCTATCTCTCTCTCTCTCTCTCTCTCTCTCTCTCTCTTCTTCTTCTTCTTCTTCTTCTTCTTCTTCTTCCTTCTTCTTCTCTCTCTCTCTCCTCTTGCTGTCAATCACCCATCTCCATCTCTCTCTCTCTCTCTCTCTCTCTCTCTCTCTCTCTCTCTCTCTCTCTCTCTCCCCTTCTATCTACAAATTCTCTCACTTCCATCTTGTCCCCTTAACGTTAAATTGCATTAAGGTCCGCGACATTGCAAATCAAATGGGATTGGTACCACTTGACATTATTGAAAATTCGGTTATCAATTTGTTTTATGTCGAATCTTGTATCCTGACAGTACATGTGGTGCTTGTGCATAAAATGTGGCCTCCGATGAGATTTATATCCTTTGAAGCCAATCTGTATCATAATTTATACCGGACTTATGAGAATATGGGCCATGTCAAAAGTAGCTGTCTAAAACTGATTCCATGGGAAAACATCGAACAATATTAGCGAAGAACGCATACCAAGCGCCCATGCCCAGTACCCAGTGATACCAACTAAATCCCACTCAAATGAGGGCTAGTATTGTAAAGTAAATGAAGAAGAACAAGAAGACAATACCATCATTAATATGTAAGATGATCACATGGACATTGAAGTTTAACTCCATCAATGCATACGGCTACTTACATTGTAATGGTTCGTGTGACCATGCACACCATTATATTGGTGATCAACAACTTTGCCAGATGATATTTAATTTATTACCACTTTGTATCTTCAATGGAAGAAGATATATATGGATACTGATGACGCTTTCTAACACAATAAGGCTTATTTTGGAAGTGTGGAGCCGATAAGTATAGATGCGGTTAATTACTATAGTTTCGTGTTCACTCTCTTTTAATCCGATAATGTATTGTATTGTTCGCCAGAAGCACGTGAATGTTTCACTGGTTGACGCAACATTGTGAACAATGTGTATCTAGTAAGACTGCGTTGCACAATTGCTGATGTTTGCCGTTCTGCGTTCAATAACACCCATTTTCACAAGTCAATATCACATGCAATAAAGAAGGGAAGCAACACTATAATTACAGCACATCGGTCTCACGAAAGCACACGAAGACTTCGGCCTGACCAGAACAATACGCACACGAACAAACATGTGGTATCTCCAATACGCATTCGTATGCGCATTGATATTTGGATTATGTTTATCTAGTAAAATACCCAGTCCACCCGCAGTGGAAAATGCAGATCTAAACCTTGTGCCGGGCAAGTATATCGCATAAATCCTACTCGCAATAAGTATAATTGTTTCCCGAGATTCATTGAGTGTTTTTATTTTCCTGGTAAGAAATTGTGTCATCATTAATTAAGATGTCATTTCAATTTGCTTTTGTCTTGGCGAATCAAAGTGCTTAACGGCCTATCGACACAAAGTAGTATCATTTAGCGCCAAGCATGGTGGATGATATAATGTGGCACGGAAGAATGAGACTGGCGTATACATATCGATAGTCTTGAAAAATACTTTCGCAAATCTGTCTCTGATCCCGAAATAAGGCAGCTTGATTGGCCGATGCTGAGTATAGTCTCTACCAGTCAAACTCCTTGATTTATAGCATGATGACTGAGTACAAGGTCAGAACGTTGTATATTAACGGGACATACATGTGTGTTTATAACACATTCTGAACACGTTCTCCGAATTCACATTCGAAATCAGGCGGTTTGCTTGGACGAGGCTGCGCACAGCATCGGCCAGTCAAACGTCATGGTTTCTAGAATGCTCAGAACTTTTATAATAACGGGACATAGAGGTGTACCTATACATAACATATTTTGAACACTCTCTCCGATTTCGCATTCGAAATTTGGCACTTTAATTGACTTCGTGATTTCGATTATGAGAACGGAAAACTTGCTCAGAAAGTGTTATAACCGAGAACCTGCTACAATTTTTAACAGACACAAAAGAAGCAGACCATACTACTGATGTTGAGAACGAGGCTAGTCCAGAAAAGGCTCCCAACACTAGTAAGGTCATCCTGGCGTCGGAAACTCGGTTACTGCTAGTTGAAAGATTACCCGGCGATGTGCTGCAAGATTGCACTGTCTATACAAACAGGTAGGTTTGCCATTATTTTCATATCGCCTTAAAGAGGGTAATTGGCCGATATTTCAATAAATATGTGAACTTTAGATTCAAATCAAACAATAGTTTTGCACTATTACACATTAAAACAATAGCGTGGGTGCATATCGCATCGCTGAAAAAGAATCCGGTGCTAATTAAAAAAAGCATTTCGTAAGATAAAAATAACAGCTAGAAAAACTATTAGTTAGAAGTAAGGAAGTAGGAAGTAAGGAAGCTAGAAGTATTGAAGTCAGAAGTCCCTCCAGGGCTTCCATACAGACATACGTACATTATGCAATGGGTTATGTATCGACGGTAAACTTGACGTCGCCGGACCGAATGTCCGATTTAAAAAAAGCATATATCTTAAAAAATAATTTTTATTTTTATAATGTTTTTTTCTCGGTCTTGTAAATGTTTGTCCTGTCTGGTCAAAAGTTCAAGTTTACCAGACCGAATGTCCTGTAAAATTCTGACAGTTTCGCGGAGACTGCCATTGAATAGTATGCACTGCATACGATCATTCAAAAAACAATTAAATTGGAAGAGATGAAAATTCACACGCTTAATATTTTCATTCCAGAGACATATTCAACATCGAGACTAGCGGTATGCCAGTTGTGAATGTCACTGAGGAAGCAATCAATGAGATGGACAAATCTTGTCAGATGTTCCAAGCAAGAAAACACGGTCTCTACAGACACAGACGCGGTATTGACATCGTATACCCAGGTATATCACACACATTGTATTATTATGCCTCTCTTTCAATCCATTGTACAAAAACGTACATGCAGTGGAACCTCTCTAAACCGGACATCATTTCCACCCACGTGTTGGCAATATGGTAGGGTTCACTGTTATCTATGGCCGATGACACTGTCTGTTCGTGGACGGAAAGCACTAAGCCACGCTTTGGAGTTGTCATATCTCAGTAGCCTATTTCACCAACATTGCAAAGTATACTTTCCGAGCAAAGTATACTTTGAGGGAGAAATTTTCAATTTTAGGATAAATTTATTAATTTTTATTATACTGAATTTATTACATTATCACAGCCATTTTGGCTGTGATAATGTAATACATTCAGTATAATAATTCTGCATAGTTTTAATCATCAAATATATGCAATCGTTAGTTCTGTATGAAATAATGCATTTCGGAAAGATCAATGATTACTCCCTCAAAGTATACTTTGCTAGATATTAAGTATACTTTGCAATTTTGATGAAATCGGCTACTGATTTGCAGTGGAACATCTATATATCAGACACCCTGAGAACCTCACAGGGTGTCCGGTTTAGAGAGGTTCCACTTTACAACATAACGTACTAGATACATACATATTGTCTCTCTATGTCTGTCTCAACTGACATCGTATACCCATGTATATCACATACTGCCGCGGATGGTTTCTAGTTCGCTAAATCAGATTCATGTATGAAAACGCCATGCTTCTGACTATTGATATGCTTAACAGAACGCATCATTTCACTTTGATAATTGTATAATTGTGTCACTATTCCACCAGTTCAAATTATGAGTGGCCGCTATACAGATATAATCATTTAGTAATATTTATTTTACTGATTATGACGCGCGGTGGTATCAGGCTATTTTCATATGCAAATGAGGCATGGTATTTTTTAATTATTTATACTAATTAAATGAGTCACCTGAAAAAATAATATTTTCAACAGATTATAAAGTATGATAATTGCACATCAAAAAATAAATGCAGAGCATAAATAATAATGTTCGTTAACATTTTAAGGAAACACGCTTATCGCCCTTGATATCAGTGTGGAAAGTTACGTCTGATATACAATGTATACTAATGGGTAATGGTGAATTAATGTTTATTTTGCAAGAATATGTCTCAGATGATCATCTGATATAAAGAACATGCTGTGCCTACTGAGTGGGCATATACCTTTAAATGACTTAAAACATTAACATCGCATACCTTTAATGTACACGTATGAGTAGATTCAAAGATGTACACCAATGCTAATTATATATAAAAATATCCAGTTTCCCACTTGTTTTATCAATGCGTGAATATGTGCGTCTACTAGCACTGTCAGCCAAATACCAAATACCAAGTCCATAACTATGGTGGCATAAGCCATGGCTTGGAGTTTGGTTTAAACATAGACTATTATTTTATTCATACAAATTGGATTGGATTGAAACCAAAATTCCATAAATCATCTCCCTTGTAGTTTAAACACTATCATAAGCTTCTCAAACACCCGTTAACCCTTTCAACCCTAAGTAACTGGAATGGACTGTGATATGCTAATTTTCTGACAAATTCAATCGCCGGTCACAAAATGATTTTCAGACTAGTTGATTTATGAAAAGGGGATGATTTTGTTCTAATTTTTTTATTAAAAGCACTTGCAAAAGTGCAGATCCTGATGAGACGGCTCGTTACGAGCCGGCTCATCTGGATCTGCACTGTTTTCACACCCAGCTACAGCGAGCTTTCGGGTTCAAAGGGTTAAGACTAATCTGCCAATCGCAACCCCAACATTGGTGTCCATCTTCGCCTTACATCAAAAGTCATATTTGTAAATGCCCATAGTACGATACTACGATGACGATAATACGATGCTACGATGACGATAGTACGATATCTTGATGCTACGATAACAACAGTACGGTATCACGATGCTATGATAACGATAGTACGATATTGCGATGACGATAGTACGATGGCCTAAACGGAACACCGTATATCGCAGGTACGAAGTGGTGCGGTGCCGGGAACACTGCGGACGACTACGATGATCTCGGAACCATTCCGGAAGTCGATAAATGCTGCAGGGCGCATGACTACTGTCACGTGTCTATTGGCTCGTTCGAGAATAAATACGACATATACAACGTCGCTTTGTGGACCAAGTGAGTTTTCAGTATGGGGCGCGGTAAATTAACCCTTACAACGCTGAATTAAATGTTGTCGTCTGCTGGAAATCTTTTATTTTCAATATTTCTCGACAAAAACCTGGTTTTGACAACAGCACATGAGAATCGTCTCCAGTGGAGACGATTCTCATGTGCTGTCATAAACATTTTTTGTTAAGAATTAAAGAAAAAATGAAAAACAGCAGACGGCAATTTCCGTCAACAGCGTAGGAAGGGTTAATAATACATTTTGATATCAATAAATACACATCATGATTTATTGATATCAATAATTCGAATTAGTGATATCATAAATCGAAGTTTCGATATAAATAAATACACTTAATGTCGCTGTTTTACCATTTGTTCAGTATGTATTAATATAGCCTACTGTCTGTTCCACGTTTTGCTGCCGACGAACTTTTGGCTACACATTAAATGTAAAAAACATTAAATTTAAATACTTTTTCATCAATAACAAAAAGTCACCCTCCCAAAAAGAAATATTAGTCCGTTTGAAATGCTTTTATTAAGTGTTGTCAGACCATGTTTTGGTGAGAAAACGTGGTGAATAGAAACATGAGAAGTAAAATATCGTCTGCTGTTATTTAGTATTCTTTCTCAATCAAACATGGTTAATTGCCAGAACGTGCTATATCCAACCATGTATTTAATACTACATTGTATTTATGAATACAAATGGAAACTGAAAAATAAGCAATGGACGACAAATTTAAAAAGGCGGGTACATTGTATTTTTTTCACAGGAGTCACTGCGACTGCGATTCTGCGTTCTATGACTGTCTTAAAGAGGCGGGAGACAAGGTCATCGGTATGTTTTACTTCAACACTCTGGACATTGGCTGCATCAAGAAGGATTGGCAGTATACATGTGCACAGGAAGGGTAAGACGTAACCCGGAATTATGTCTGTAACGCATATAGCAAGGCGACTTACTCAATTTTCTATAACGCATGGCGACTTGCTCAAATTTCCGTAACGTAGGGCGACTTACTCAATTTTGTCTGCAACGCAGCGCGACTTACTCAAATTTCTGTAACGCAGGGCGTCTGACTCAATTGTCTCTGTGCCAGCACAACGCAATGCGACATACTCAATCTTTTGTAATGCAGGATGACTTACTCAATTTTCTCTGCAACGTTGGGCGACTTACTAAATTTTCTCTGCGACTTACTCAAATTTCTGTAAACGCAAGCGACTTACTCAACTTTCACTGCAACGCTGGGCGACTTACTCATTTCTCTGTAATGCAGAGCGACTTACTCAATTTTCTCTGCAACGCTGGGCGACTTACTCAATTTTCTCTGTAACGCAGGGCGACTTATTCAAGTTTCTCTGTAACGTATGGCGACTTACTCTATTTCTCTGCAACGCATGACTTACTCAATTATATATGCAACGCAGTGCGATTTACTCAATTTTCTCTGTAACGCAGAGCGACTTACTCAATTTTCTCTGCAACGTGCAACGCTGTGCGACTTACTCAATTTAATTTTCTCTGTAACGTTGGTCGACTTATTCAAGTTTCTCTGCGTTACGCATGGCGACTTACTCTATTTCTCTGCGTTACGCATGGCGACTTACTCTATTTCTCTGCAACGCATGCCGACTTACTCAATTTTCTCGGTAACGCAGGGCGACTTACTCAATTATATCTGCAACGCAAGGCGACTTACTCGATTTTCTCGGTAACGCAGGGCGACTTACTCAATTATATCTGCAACGCAAGGCGACTTACTCAATTTTCTCTGCAACGCATGGCGACTTACAAGTACATGCAAAGCTGGAGTGGAGTATTGAGGTGGAGTGTTGGAGTGGAGTAAATCTCTTTTTTATCTCATTGACGTTGGATTTGTGGACAATGCTAATATGTGCAGCCCTGACACGAATAAATAGAATGACATACAATGCATATCGCCTGGTTAATGCGTTCGCCGATTATCACTGCCTGACCTCTTGGTTTTGATTTGATGTGTAATTTTACTACTGTACTGTGTGGCTGTGACTGGAGAAATGGGGATTATGGGAATTCTGATCAGTGTAGCTCCTGATCAAATATCACACTCCTATAGCCGGATAACGATCTATATTGATTGTTAGAAGCATGCCATGTGTTTCATTGATGGAATGGTGAACAGTGCAGATCCTGATCAGACTGTGCGGATGCACAGGCTGATCTGGATGTACACTGGTCGCAAACCCCATAAGGCCAATTTCTCCAGTCACAGCCACATTTTACAACACATTTCAGAACACTATGTGATTTTGTGAAGATTGTGTGAATATTATGTGCAATGTCTCATAAAATATGTTTTACAAAAGTTGACGAAATGTTTAAAATAAATGCAGAATTCCGCATTTTTTATGAATATTTTCTTAACTCGAAGTCATTTACAGGAAATACATGTATCACTCTTTCTCTAAAATATGTTCTTCTTATGCACAAAATCATATGTCTTGTCTCAATTACTTTTATCTCTTCAGATTCTGGTTCGATTGTGCGAGGTACGAGCCGGATACCTCCAAGCCGAAAGTGTATGTTTTCGAAGAAAACCACCTTGTCTATTAAATTCCGGCGAGTTGACAAATGACAATATGCAATCAAATGAGACACGCCATGCGATTTTGTACTTTCGGACATCAGCGTAATTTCATGAAATACGTTTACAAAATTTACAATATTTTCCGCGAATGGCGTTAAAAGTTGACAAAATGTTCTGAGTACATGCGGAATTATATTCCGCATGTACTCTGATGATTTTGTCAACTTTTGACTTTATTTCTGAAAAGTATTGTAAATTTTGTAAATGTATTTAATGAAGATACGCAGATGTCCGAAGGTACACAATCGCATTGCGTGTCTCATTAATGTCGCCAGTGATAAGAACGTGATGATAGTTTGTACATATGATATATTACGACTGGAATCAAAGATGTAAGCGTCTTTTGTCACACAAACAACAAACAGACAGACATAATTAAACTAATGTCTAATTTCTCAGTATGAAATAAGGCAAGGAGTTTAATAAATATCGTATTAAATCAACACAGATGTCAGATTCTATTTATTGCACATAACCATTCATGATTGGATTTTCTCTGGTCTCTTTTTTTGGTTTACATCCATTGCTGAAATGGTGTATTGTCCCTGAAAATGCTGGACACGAACTGCCATCTACTGTCGCTTTCTATATTTTCTTCTTTCTCGATAAAAACTGGAAATGATTCTAAAGTGCTGCCAAAGCATGTTTTGACGAGAAAAAATGGAAAATAGAAAATGAACATGGTTTTCTGTAAAGAAATTTAAATTAATAAATATCGCAAACATTTTCTTTATATTTTACGCATACGTGTTCAGTATTGTCATATCTAAAAGCAATCACACCAGATACGATGCATGCGCAAATTTGAACCCAGGTGTACCCAAGCACCGACGGAAACAGATGCAAACAAACGTACACACCAGGGGCGGGTCTTCAGGGGGAGGGGGTGAGGGTTGCAACCCCCTCCCCCCACACAGTTTCACCAGTTGGAGCTGGAATCTGAATTAAAATGCCGTAAAACACAGGAAAGTGCATTTCCGGACATATAGATTTCAAAAAAAATCCGGACGAACATGCCCCCGGACCCCCCCCCACCCCCCCCCCCCCCCTTGGCATACTCGCTCGAAAATATGACAACGCCCCCCCCCCCCGTTCCCCAAATGCTGGATCCGCCCTTGCACACAGACAAAAGCAAGCACAGACACGTTGGCGTTGTTGTGAGCACTATGATCACAGAACAGAACATTAAGTGATAGTTATAGTTCACATATTGAAGTTTTAATAACTTAATTCGTAGCGAGCTTATTGTTTGTCACGCCCCATCGCGTGATCATGTTACGTTTGAACAGAGCACCGTCCCTGCACGCTTGCAAATCCCACTACTATTAAATGTACATGATTGGCGGTTTTACAACGAATTGATCATCTGCACGCAGTGACGTGATGTGCAACCTCTGGTTCTAAATCCACATATGTATAGCTTTGCAAGTATTGCAACATTTAATGATGAATTTAATAGATATCGACGAAACCGTCGCAATATGCGATTAATTGAGACGAAATGTTGTGCTTTCATTGGTTGAGAAACTACGGCAAAAAATAATTAAAATATGATAATGCAAGTACTACATATTTGTTGTTTTCTTTTTTGTTGTCATTATTTTATTTTACTCGCCCTTTTTATTCATTGCCTGTATGTTTATATATAAGGTCATGCCAATTTCGTTCTATGTTAAGCGGTGTCCGGTATAGAAATGTCCACTGTAAACCAGGCATATGACCGCTCCAATGCATGTTTTAGTGCTTTGTCACCACGAACAGACAGACAGTACCATCAGCCATAAATAACAGCGAAGCCCATCAAAATTACCCAAAACAGTCACGTGGTACTATATAACAACAACAAGTACTGAAACTTCCAGAATCCATCCGATTCAAAGTACGTATTATTTTATATTGTCCTTATTACGTAACGGATTTTGATGAAATATGGTGCATCAAACGCGTCTTGTTAAGCTGCATTTGGTGGTCTCTGTATTTTCGCCCAAACTTCTGTCGTTTTTGCGAAGAATCTATTTCCGTGTCTCCGACACGGAAATCGATTCTTGGCAAAAACGACATACGCCTGTGCCAAACTCCCTGGACCACCAAATGCAGCTCATGAAGACGCGTTTGCTGAGCCATATTTCATAAAAATCCGTTGCATATTAAGGAAAATATCAAATAATACTTACTTTGGAGTGGGCGACGTTGTTGTTGTTGTAACCACGTGATCATGCACCTTGATATATGTCGTTTAGAGATCGTTTGAGTAATAGACCCCTTATCTATCATTCATATCTCTGTAATGAATTAGACCTCTCGTCAAGTACGTTGATGTACGAGTCATTCACATGAAGAGGTTCAGTAAAGTGGGCCACTGTGACATGAGAGGTCTGTTCTGCCGTTGGTTTAAATTTCAGAACACCATTCACATTAACCCTTTCACCCCTAAGTAACTGGAATGGATTTCGATATGTTAATTTTGCAACCAATGCAATGGTCATAACAATATTTTCAGACGAGTACTTTTATGAAAAGGGGCTATTGTTTGTTCTCAAAAAGATGAAAATTACTTTCAAAAAGTGCAGATCCTCATGAGACGGCTCGTTACGAGCCGGCTCATCTGGATCTGAACTGTTTGCGTAAACAGCTATAGGGGCTTTCGGGTTCAAAGAGTATTCAAACCTATTCTAAACGGACAGCAGGCATAAATAATCAAATGTTCTATAAATCTGATAAAGTGGTGACCAGAGAAACTGCAGGTTGCTAAACACAGGACACACGTCTGTAGGCAGAACTGTGCATTACTTATGTGTTCTTATGTTTGTTTATTGGTATTTAACGGCCTATCAACAGCTAAGGTCATGTAAGGCCGAGCAAACGGATTTGATCCCGTTTTAACCTGCTGCATTGGGGCGAGGGTGGTGGTGGGGATACCAAAATCAGAACGGAACATTTGCATTGAGAACAAAATATATTCAGTCCTGAACTTAGAATAACCTGACCTGGTGCCAGGTCCATACCACACCAAGACACTTGTCCCCTTCCCCTAGAATAGGATTACGAATAATTGCAATACCACATAAGGGGTATAGCCAGATTCAACTGTCACATACACAATGCCAAAGACGCATGTGGGGTCAAACCAGGTCTCCAGTTGGGATTCCGGTAAGGATGAACCCCGATCGTTAAATTAACCCATCACATACTCCCACCTGCCACCCACCAAACGTTGGTGAATTGTGTTCATTTTTACAGTATATACCACATAACCAACATGTCAAGTCACATATTATAACACCTCGTTATCGTTGTCAGTATATTTTGAGTGAGTGGATAAAAAAGGAATAGATAAGGGTAAGCAGATGGCGTGTTCATATAATTTATTGCCAATCTGTAGCCGATTTCACCAACACACTAGCAAAGTATACTTTGAGGGAGTAATCATTTATTTTTGCTGTGAACATCATTAACGGGTACTCCATCGAAACCAATATTGCCGAAATACGGCAGGTGTTAATGTGATATGGGAGACACCCCAAATTTGTATAGATATTAGTTTGCAGTTAAATATTATGTGAATCTAGACTATTATTTATTTACTAGTGTACATCTATCTGAACATGCATACATGCTACGAATTACTTACGACTAAACTGAGTATGATATGGCAAGTATTTATTAGTATTGCTTTGCACTGGCTGATACAAATTTGTTGCTGTGACTGGGGCTAATGCAGGGGAGTCGGAACAGGTCCGGCAAACTGCTGGACCAATAATTGTGACAAATATATAATTCTTTATTGAAATAATTAGATGTCATATCTACAAACAAGAGGGCCATGATGGCCCTAATTCGCTCACCTGACTCCATGAACACCAGAGGAGAATGTGACATTGAGTTCATATGTGTTTTAAAAAGATTGTGCTATTTTTAGATGGCGGTCATCTTGGATTAAGCGATGACTCTCATTTTACCAAATCTGAAAATGCTTCACCCAAGGATCTTAACTTACTATGAAGTTTGGCCAGCATCGGCCATGTGGTTCCAGAGAAAAAGACGTTCAAAATCTCGAATAAATGGACCTTTTGGAGGCCATCATGGATGACATAATCATCCGATTCCAACAAATATTGCACCAGAGCAATCGCCTCATTGATACCTTCAATTTGATACATGACATAAGCATATTTGGTCAAAAATAAAATTTGACCCCACGGGCCACGCCCATTTTTGACCCCGGGGTCACCATTTTAACACCTTTGAAAGAGCATTCTACGTGATCATTCCTACCAAGTTTCGTCTAAATCCGGCTGGCGGTTCATGAGAAAAAGATCTTTTTAAGAATTTGTGCTATTATTAGATGGCGGCCATCTTGGATTAGCGACGACCTCCGTTTTAACAAATCTGAAAAGGCTTCACCCATGGACCATAACCGTGAAGTTTGGCCACCATGTGCCAAGCGGTTCATGTGAAGAAGAATTTTGAAATCTTTAATAAAAGAACGACCTTTTGACCTTTCGGTGGCCATCTTGGATGACATGACCATCGAATTTCGACAAAAAATGTACCACAGCGATCGCCTCTTTGATACCTTCGATTTGATATAGACATGACCATATTGGGTCAAAAAATAAAATTTTACCCCAATTTGACCCCACGGGCCACGCCCATTTTTGACCTTGGGGTCACCATTTTAACAACTTTGAAAGAGCATTGTACATCAATCATTCCTACCAAGTTTCGTTGAAATCCGGCTAGTGGTTCATGAGAAGAAGATTTAAGAATTTATGCTATTTTTAGACCGTGGCCATCTTGGATTAGCGATGACCTCCATTTTAACAAATCTGAAAAGGCTTCACCCATGGACCATAACTGTGAAGTTTGGCTACCATGGGCCAAGCGGTTCATGTGAAGAAGAATTTTGAAATCTCTAATAAAAGAACAACCTTTTGACCTTTCGGCGGCCATCTTGGATGACATAGCCATCCAATTTCGACAAAAAAATGCACCAGAGTGATAGCCTCGTTGATACCTTCGTTTTGATATATGACATGACCATATTTGGTAAAAAATAAAATTTGACCCCAATTTGACCCCACGGGCCAAGCCCATTTTTGACCCCGGGGTCACCATTTTAACAACTTTGAAAGAGCATTGTACATCGATCATTCCTACCAAGTTTTGTCGAAATCCGGTTGGCAGTTCTTGAGAAGAAGATTTTTGAAGAATTTGTGCTATTTTTGGACGGCGGCCATCTTGGATTACATAATGACGTCATTTTAACAATTTTGTAATCCCCCTAGCTAAGGACCATGACCATGAAGTTTGGTGACTATAGGCCCAATGATTACCGAGGAGAAGACGTTTGAAAATGTTCACGGACGGACGGACGACGGACGCATTGTGGTAACAATAGCTCACATGAGCTTCGCTCAGGTGAGCTAAAAACAAAACGGTAAGGAATGTAATTATTATTACTAATATTTTATAAACATGAACTATGCATTTTTATTGAGCATGCATTTTCAGATTGTTTTTTTCGTGTCGGCTAGATCTCGCTTGATAATCTTAAGTCGGCCTATGTACAAATTTCTAAATAATTTTTTCTGCGAATTTTCTCATTTCCCATCAAATCTGTATGTTTTTACCACTCAGTTGAACCGATGAGACGGTTCAACTGAGTGGTAACAACATACACTTTGGATGAGGGGACGGGGTGGGGGGTAGGGTTTCATCCCTACCTTCACTTCCGACTCCCCTGTAACGTGACTAGTGTAGATCCTGATCAAACAACACATTCACACACGTGGGCACATCGTTTACAACATTGAGTAACCCATGGTCGCTGATTAAGGACATCTCGTCGTTTCGCTTCTACGTCACAGAGAGATGACAATTAAGAATTGTAGAAACAATGGATTGATTGATCATTGGTGTTTAACAGCCTATCAACAGCTAAGATCATTTAAGGCCGGGCCAACAGGTTGGATATTTAACCTGTCCATAATGAGGGATTAAACTCCCAAAATCAGAATTCAATATTTACAGAAAGCTATATATTCAGCCCTGAAAATAGACTATCCTGACCTGGTGCCAGGGGCCTATTTCATCAACATTGCAAAGTATACTTTCCTAGCAAAGTATACTTTGAGGGAGAAATTTTCAATTTTAGAATAAATTTATTAATTTTTATTATACTGAATTTATTACATTATCACAGCCAATTTTGGCTGTGATAATGTAATAAATTCAGTATAATAATTCTGCTTAGTTTTAATCATCAAATATATGCAATCGTTAGTTCTGCATGAAATAATGCATTTCGGAAAAATCAATGATTGCTCCCTCAAAGTATACTTTGCTAGGAAAGTATACTTTGCAATTTTGATGAAATCGGCTACAGGTCCATACCACACCAGAGTCACTTAGCTCCAACCAAAAAAGTAATATGATCAGCACTAATCTTATTACTTTTTAATGGGGTATAACAAGATTTAGCTCTCAAGTTTCAGAGGCCGAAAATGTACACGAGGGCTAAACCATGTAAGCCGGCATTCCGGTAAAGATGAGTGAGTGAGTGAGTGAATAGGGTTTAACGTCCGCTTTTCTGACATAGAGGTACAAGCCTCAGGGAGTCTACACGCAGATGGGTCAACGGGGTCGTGTCCCGTATCCACCTGTCCGAGGGGGGTAAATCCCAACTTCAGAACTCAATATTTACAATCAAAATATATATTCAGTCCTGAAATTAGAACAACCTGATCTGGTGCCAGGCCCTCGCCACACCAGCATCATTTATCCCATCCCCTAAAAGTAATAGGATTAGCGCTAATCTTACTTTTATATATGGGGCATAGCCTGACTCAACTCTCACATACAAGAAAGCCAAAAATGTACATGAGGGCCAAATCCGGTATAGTGGGTTCCGGAAAGTAAGAACCCAATCGTTAAGCCAGTTTAGTCGCCTTTTATGACAAGCAATGGCTACTGCAGCACTATTCTCAGGATCAGTTGATCCCGCCCCGGTGCCTGCACGGGGCCGGTAAAGATGAACCCCGATCATTAAATTTCCCTACGTGTGTTCCCGACCCACCACCCACATAGAAACAATGGAACGGAATTTAATGTACTTAATTCGTGTTTATCCATCTGATAATACAAATGTGACTATATTGTTGATATTTTCTGGAAGCAAAGTGTGACCATAACACATAATTATTAGTATACACATTTCTGGCTGTGACTGGAGAAATGGGGCTTATGGCTTTTGCCACCGGTGTAGATCCAGTGCAGCCGCAGTCTGATCATGATCTGCACTGTTTGCCATTCCATCAATGAAACGCCCGCCATGCTGCTAACAAGCAATGTAGATCATTATCAGGCTACATGAGTGTGCTATTTGATCAGGAGCTACACTGGTCATAAATCACATAAGCCCCATTTCTCAAGTCACAGCCACATGTATGGGTAGAGTAACACCATAATTACTCGGCAGTCACCAAAGATGGTGGCTTTTGCCGCAAGTGTAGATCCAGATCAGCCTGTGCAGTCGCACAGTCTGATCAGGATCTGCACTGTTTGCCATTCTATAATTACTCGGCAGTCACCAAAGAGTCCCACATTGGAAGCACATGGCACATCAAGACATGTGAAATACTTTGTATACATTGAACACAATTGTAGCTGTGACTGGAGGAATGGGGCTTATGGGCTTTACGACCAGACCAGTAGCCTGTTTCACCAACATTGCAAAGTATACTTATCTAGCAAAGTATACTTGGAGTGAGAAATTTTCAATTTAAGGATAAATTTATTACTTTTTATTACACTGCAATTTATTACATTATCACAGCCAAAATGGCTGTGATAATGTAATAAATTCAGTATAATAATTCTGCATACAATGTACTTATAATCATCAAATATATGCAGTGGTTAGTTCTATATGAAATAATGCATTTTGGGAAAAATAAATGATTACTCCCACAAAGTATACTTTGCTAGATAAGTATGCTTTGCAATGTTGGTGAAATAGGCTACTGATCAGTTTGTTTGTAAGTTGGGGTTTAACGGCCTATCAACTGCTACGTTCATTTAAGGCCAGGTCAATGGGTTTAGTACTAAATCCCATATATTACCTGTACAAGTACATGTACAAATAGGGGGGGGGGGGGGGTGGGGGAAATCCCAAAATCAGAACTATATATTCTGCCCTGAAATCAGAATAATCCTGATCTGATGCCAGGTCCTCGCCACACCAGAATCACTTGGCCCCCGGGTCCAGATCAGAATGTGCATTGATCAGGATATGCATTGTTCGTCATTCCATCAATGAAGCACCCGCCATGCTTCTAACAAGCAATATAGATTGGTATCAGGCTACAGGAGTGTGCTATTTGCTCAGGAGCTACACTGGTCACAAATCCCATAAGCCCCATTTCTCCAGTCACAGTCACATATTGATCAGACAACTGGCTAAGTATAGACGAACACAGGCTGACTGATAACACGGTATCAGGCTTTAACCCTTTCACCCCTAAGTAACTGGAATGGACTGTGATATGTTAATTTTCCAACCAATCCAATGGTCACAAAATGATCTTCAGTCTGGTCCATTTATGAAAATGGGGTGTATTTTTTTCCTGGAAAATATGAAAATTACTTGCAAACAGTGCAGATCCTGATGAGACGGCTCGTGCCGGCTCATCTGGATCTACACTGTTTTCAAACACCACTATACACATGATACATGGCTGTAGTGTTGAAAGCGCTAACACTGATACAATGTGTCAGGGTCAATCTGGATTTGAAAACTACATTCACTGGCGTTACATTTGTTTGTTGAACAACGTCACATGGCATACGATTTGATTTCAGTGATTGGTGTTTAACGGACTAACAACAGGGTGGGAATTGAAATTTCCAGATGATCCTAAATTTGCACTTACAAACATTTTATTCGTACAAAGTTTAGTAAAACGGGCCCCAGGACTCCTAGCCTTTTCTGAAGAAAGTTACATCAAAAGAGAGTTAACTGTGTGCATGCTGGGAAAATAATGGCTAAAAATAGTTCAAATATAGCAGCAGACGACACTTCATTAATATTGTTTTTCTTAAAGCTCTCTGAAAACTATGAAAATATGTTGTGGAATTTCATTAGAATTTCAGCGTTACGATGCAATTTTAATGAAATTCCACGACATATTTGGCCGTTATTTTCAGCACTAGCACACAAAGGGTTAAGCCAGGTATCTTGTATAAACATTGAACACGATTTCTAACACAGCGACAAAAGTGGCTGCGACTGGAGAATGGGGGTTATGGCTTATGCGACCACTGTAGATCCAAATCAGCCTGTGCAAACGCACAGTTTGATCAGGATCTGCAATGTTCACCTTTCCATGAATGCCACACTTGTCATGGTTCCAACAAGCAATACAGGTCATTGGCAGGTTACATGAGTGTGCTATTTGATCAGGAGCTACACTAGTCATTAATCCCATAAGCCCCATTTCTCCAGTCACAGCCACAAATAATAAATATTAAATTAAAATAGGCAACTTTTATGGTATAAAACGAGAATGCATATACATGTAAATATACAATGTATATAAATAGAATACCATGTATATAAATAATTTAAGAATATAAAATAATAATATGCATATACTTTAGGAACATTATCAGTTTTATATATAACACAGATGTTGAAAACTGAAAAAATTTACGTATATGACATGTATCATGTTTGACCTTCAGTTTAAGAAGACTGTTTTAATCGCTATAAGTCAAACTGGTTGTGAACAGTACTTGAAAACTATGTGGAGTAATATGGGGTGCCGTTTTGGACTTTAATATAATTTTGTGATAGCACCTATTCGAATGGATGATATCACCTATTCAAATAGATGATATCACCTATTTGAATGGATGATATCACCTACTTGATTTGTTTGTTTGTTGGGGTTTAACTGCCTATCAACAGCTAAGGTAATTTAAGGCTGGCTCAATGGGTTTAGTACTAAATACCATATAGTACCGGTACAAATGGGGGGGAAATCCCAAAATCAGAACTGAATCACCTACTTGAATATGAATGGGTTGATATCATCTATTTGAATGGGTTGATATCACCTAATTGAATATGAATGGGTGGTATCACCTATTCAAAGACATGATATCGCCCATTCAAATAGGTGATGTAACCCTTTCACGTTGAATCGATGACATTACCCTGTCAAACGAGTGATATCACCTATTCGAATGTGTGATATCACTGAGTATAAACATGAAAGAGTGATATCACCCATTCAAACAGATGATATCACAAAATGGTATTAACCCTTAAACCACTACTCACAACAATTATCGTCTGCTGTTGCTTTTATATCTTGCCTTATTTCTCAATAAAAACATGGTTTGACAGCACTTCAGAATCATTTCCAATGGAAATGATTCTGAAGTGCTGTCAAAGCATGTTGTAAATTATTCTAAAGTGCTGTTAAAGCATATTTTTGATGATAAAAATGGAAAATAGAAAATAAACAGCAGACGAGAAAAAAAATAAGATAGCTGTCTAAGGGTTAATATAACGTCCAAAACGGCACCCCATAGAAAACTACAACCACTGCTGTACAAGCTCCAAAGCTCTACAATAAATGATTTTTTTTGTGATTTTCTGGTCGTGGAGTGAGTGAGTGAGTGAATAGGGTTTAACGTCCGCTTTTCTGACATAGAGGTACAAGCCTCAGGGAGTCTACACGCAGACGGGTCAACGGGGTCGTGTCCCGTATCCACCTGTCCGAGGGGGGTAAATCCCAACTTCAGAACTCAATATTTACAATCAAAATATATATTCAGTCCTGAAATTAGAACAACCTGATCTGGTGCCAGGCCCTCGCCACACCAGCATCATTTATCCCATCCCATAAAAGTAATAGGATTAGCGCTAATCTTACTTTTATATATGGGGCATAGCCCGACTCAACTCTCACATACAAGAAAGCCAAAAATGTACATGAGGGCCAAATCCGGTATAGTGGGTTCCGGAAAGTATGAACCCAATCGTTAAGCCAGTTTAGTCGCCTTTTACGACAAGCAATGGCTACTGCAGCACTATTCTCAGGATCAGTTGATCCCGCCCCAGTGCCTGCACGGGGCTCTGGTCGTGGAGTAGATGTTTTGCACCATGTTGAAGGCTCCTCGGTCACCTATGTGTGTGTGTTGTGTGTTTACCATGATTTATTGCGCTACATGGGTTCCTGGGTGTCCTTTGGGCATCGCATTCTCTATTTTACGGACTATTTGGCCTCCTTGAGGTTTGATTATTTTGTTAAGCCATATTTTACTTTCGGTCTCTTTGGATATGTATACATGTATTATCTTTTATTTTTTAAAGAATTTTATTTAAATGCCATCAGAGATGGTGAATGTTGATATGCAAACTAGAACGTAGTCACCATGTTCATTGCCAAGCAAATGTCATTAAAAATAATCACAAACAAGAACCGGCATCAATAAATTAAGCTAATCCCCTCGCTGGCAGCCTTAATATAAAAAAAAAAAAAAAAAAAAAAAAAATCAAGTCCTCAGTGACCTTGACCTTGGGCGGTCGGACGTGGGTCGTATGCAAAACAAAGCAGCATCCCCAGACACACATTGTGGCCAAATGTTATCAAAATCGGTGAAGTGGTTCGTGAGTTATTGAAAAATGAAAGGTGTTACTAACGTACGTACATATGCACACACGTACATACGTACGTACGTACGTACGTACGTACGTACGTACGTACGTACGTACATACATGGACTAACGCTATATATCCCCTCTTTCCTATCGGCGAGGGTATAATAAATGACATGCACAGTAAATAACATATACCGGTAGTTGCAATAGAACAGTTAGAAATCTCTAATTTTCTTCAGATCTTGTCTTATATAAACAATAACATGTCAAAAGAAAAACACCCAATGCTAGAAATAAGAATCCCTATACTAGTTGTGGGCACAGGTTGAAGTAACGGACCGAGGTCTATTATAGGAATGAATGGCCTTTTTGTGGAATTTATCTGGGTATAAACTTGGAAAAGTCACGGGAATACTGGACGAAGCGATAAAAAATTACAATTTTCGAAAAAAAAATAAAAAAATTTGTTTAGGCCTAGTCCAGTATTGCCGCGACTTTTCCAAGTTTATATCCCCGATAAATTCCACAAAAAGGCCATTCATTCCTTATAATTCCAGCATTTGAAATAAATTCATCAAGAAAATGTGTTTATTTTCCGTTTTCTTAAGAATTATTTTAACTGCGCCTGACGGTTACGGAAAGTAGTTCGGCATGGAATTTACTGGGATATAAATTCTGGACAGAGACTTGCTACGGACCAATCAAATGTTAGGGAATTGTGTAAATATTTTTGTGCTGGAATTATAAAGACATTAAATATGCCTAAAAGCATCAATAAATGAAGAAAGAAAAGCTAAACATTTTTGTTTACTCCCTCCATGTATACTGTCCCTCCATGGACCTCGGTCCAGTACTTCAACCTATGGTTGTGGGCACTGACTTTGCAAAACGCCCGGACGGTCTTCCACCAACTGGGAGTTTTGCAGAGTTAGTGCCCGCAAATACCTTTAAGTTAACCCTATCACCCCTAAGTAACTGGAATGGATTTTGATATGTAAATTTTGCAACCAATTCAATAGTACAAAATTAATTTCAAACTAGTCTATTTATGAAAAGGGGGTGTTTTTGCTCTCAAAAATTACTTGCAAAAAGCGCAGTTCCTGATGAGACGGCTCGTCACGAGCCGGCTCATCTGGATCTACACTATTTGCTAATGCAACTATACAGGCATGTGGTGTTGAAAGGGTTAATATACGTGGATCTACACTGTTTGCCAATACCACTATACAAGCATGTGGTGTTGGAAGGGTTAATATATGTGTATACCATATTCAAGTATGCATGCTTTGGTAGCACAATCCAGTGAAATGATCATGATGTGCCCAAGATCACATTCACAAATACAAATATGGCTGTGACTGGAGAAATTGGGCTTTTAGGTTTCATGGCCAGTGTAGGTCCTGAGCACACTCCTGTAGTCTGAACAAGTGATAGGGACCTATATTGCTTGTTAGGTCTGAATCTACACTGGTCGTAAAACCCAGGGATTCCGCTGGCGATCGCCACTTTCGCAAATGGCGATAAAAATAAATCCTTTTTTTTTTTATCCCCAATTGTTTATTTTTATCCTATTGGTTATTCCTTTTTCTTTTTGATTTTCTTATTCTTTTTTTTTTTTTGAAGTGGCGATTTTTTTATTTTCCCCAGCGGAATCCCTGAAAACCCATAAGCTCGATTTCTCCAGTCACAGCCACAAATAACGTACGGAAAGCATGTTCATACATGACGCCAATGGTTTCTTGGATGTAAAATGTTGGCGGATATTTTGTAGGCAAATGTTAGTATCATATACATGTACATATGTGGCTGTGACTGACTTGGAAAAGTCGCAGGAATACTGGACGAGGCCTTCCGGCCTTCGTCCAGTATTCCCGCGACATTTCCAAGTTTAGAAATGGGGCTTATGGGATCAGTGACAAGTGAGTGAGTGAGTGAGTGAATAGGGTTTAACGTCCGCTTTTCTGACATAGAGGTACAAGCCTCAGGGAGTCTACACGCAGACGGGTCAACGGGGTCGAGTCCCGTATCCACCTGTCCGAGGGGGGTAAATCCCAACTTCAGAACTCAATATTTACAATCAAAATATATATTCAGTCCTGAAATTAGAACAACCTGATCTGGTGCCAGGCCCTCGCCACACCAGCATCATTTATCCCATCCCCTATAAGTAATAGGATTAGCGCTAATCTTACTTTTATATATGGGGCATAGCCTGACTCAACTCTCACATACAAGAAAGCCAAAAATGTACACGAGGGCCAAATCCGGTATAGTGGGTTCTGGAAAGTATGAACCCAATCGTTAAGCCAGTTTAGTCGCCTTTTACGACAAGCAATGGCTACTGTAGCACTATTCTCAGGATCAGTTGATCCCGCCCCGGTGCCTGCACGGGGCATCGGTGACAAGTGTGGCTCCTGATCAAATAGCACACTCCTGTAGCATGATAATGATCTGAACTTGTTAGAAGCATGGTGGGTGTTTAATAGATGAAATGGAACAGTGCAGATCCTGATCAGACTGTGCGAAGGATCTACACAAGTTGCAAAACCCATAAGCCCCATTTCTCTAGTCATAACCTCATATGAGATGATTGTGATTTTGCACCTTAGTATATGTGCGATTTTTCATGAAAATTATTTACAGAAACTGCGATATTTTCTGGAAATGACGTCGAAAGTGGACACATTTTTAATAGCAAATGTGGAATACCATTCTTCGTTTGCTCAGAACATTTCGACAAGTTTCGATGTCTTTTACGGAAAATATTGTAAATTCTGTAAATATATTTCACGAGATATCGCACATGTTCTGAGGTACAAAGTCACATACCTCGTCTCATTTCTTCCATAACCAGTGTTAAAAATAAAAAATGTTTGTTTATTGGTGTTTAACGGCCTATCAACAGCTAAGGTCATGTTAGGCCGGGCAAACGGGTTCAATCCCGTTTTCACCTGCTGCATGGAGTGAAAATAAACTACAAGTAACAACTACAAACAATGACCAATGCTACATTATCATGATTATGAATGAAACTATAGTCTGTTTCACGAAAGCTGCCCAAATTTTACGGCCATATAAACAATTCAAAAACAATTTTATTTTTGATAGTATTAAATTAAAGGAAAATTTAAGAATGAGCCTTCTTTTTATTTCGTGAAATTTTGTCAAATATTGATTTTATTGCGAAAACAAAATTTCCCCATGTTAAATCCCCATAGCCATCTTCACGGAGTGAAGATGTCTATGGGGATTTAACATGGAGAAATTTTTTAGAATTTCAGAAATACTGGACTGATTTTTAAAATTTAACTTTTGTTTTCTTAGTTAGATCATTTCCAAGCTATCTAGCCAGGTTTCGCAGTCAATTTCAAAAAAAAAATAGTTTTTTGACTCGTCCCACAAGTCCTCTACCTCTTTTCCCCCCATGTTAAATTCCCATACAGTGTAGAGAAATCAATTTTTCGTAATAAAACCAATATTTGACCAAATTTCACGAAATAAAAAGAAGGCTCATTCTTAAATTTTCCTTTAATTTAATATTATCGAAAATAATATGGTTTTTGAATTGTCTATATAGCCGTAATTTGGGCAGCTTTCGTGAAACAGACTATAGTTTTAATAAATAGTAATTGATATCAACAAACCTACTCTCCGAATGAAATGGTGGAAATGTTAAAATAGACGATGTTATGCATCTTACATAAGTGACAATTTAATTTTATTTATTAAACAAGTTTACTTATTTACTTATTATTATGAACTTAGTCAACAAGTTTAATAAATGCCTTATTAAATCATCGCAAATGTTAGATTCTATTTAATGCATAAGCACATTGTCATACATTGACAATTTGATACCTATTTCACCAACATTGCAAAGTATACTTTTCTAGCAAAGTATACTTTCAGGGAGTAATCTTTTATTTTTCCCGAAATGTATTATGTCATATAGAACTAACGACTGCATATATTTGATAATTAAAAGTATGCAGAATTATTATACTGAATTTATTACATTATCACAGCCAAAATTTATCCTAAAATTGAAAGTTTCTCCCTCAAAGTATACTTTGCTAGATAAGTATACTTTGCAATTTTGGTGAAATAGGCCACTGGTCACCAAACTTGTTTTCTGTAGTGTGCTAATTTGCATATTTATTACACTAGTGTTACAAGCACCCATCGTGTGCAATAAATTAAAAGACACCCAAGCGAGCTTGTCTGAAAATAATATTTAATTTTTGACATTGACCCTATTTCTAAACGGCCAAATCTGAACCATAACTTAGAGGAGTGCTACTTTGACTAGGCATAATTGTATGTAGAACTGTGTTGTACTCCGACACAACCGTCGAGTGCGTTTCTCGATCGTGCATTTCGACGCCCGAATCTTCCGACAACACCGGCGAACCGTTAACCCCATAATTCACTACCCAACCCAGGCCCTTCTTTTGCGCGGCTGCAAGGTATCTTTTTCTTCTGTTTATTTTGTATATACGGATTCTTTCCGCTTCTTTGTCTTCGTCTACAAGTATATTTTCCCACCTTAAACTTTCTTCACTTTTCAGCTTTGCTGCCGCCTCGGCTTTTAATCTGGCAGCTCTGTCCGCTTCAGCTTTCGCTTTATAAGCTGCACTCTTAGCACCAGCGGATGATTTTGAACTCCCAGGCTTAGCGCGACCGGATTTTATAGGGTTTTTCTGTTTCACAGTCATGTTGGACAATGTTGATGTTGTATCCTCGAAAGTAGTGTTTGAACCACTTAACTTCCCCGAGTAATATTGCTTATCAGGAAGCACACTTGTGGATATGGACGATTTTATATACTCAGAATCGGACACGGTTTTTTGAGAGTATGACTTGGCGGATTTGGCTTTTGTTGGCGTGACTGGAACAGTGTCATATTCAATTGGCACGTATTCAGTGATTGTTGACAAGCTCGTGGTATCAACGGTGTGGACTGTGGAAGACTTTATAGAAGTGGTAGGTGAGCTGGTCTCGTGCTGCCGGGTGCCTGACGAGTCTGATTCAACTCCTGAAACAGAATACAATACATGTGACAAGCCATGTGATTTTTTATCATGAAAAAATTATTTACAAAAACTGTGAGATAGTTTCTGTAAGTGACGTCAAAAAGTCCACGAATTGTTCAGAGCAAATGCGGATTCCGTCATTTACGAAAATTATGGCAATTGTTCATAATTGTTTACGAGATATCGCATATCTTCTTAGGTGCAAAACGTCACATGATTTGTCTCATGAACGATATGCAATTGTTTATATTCTTAAATGGAGAATGCCAAGTGATGGGCTTTTTCATATCGAGATTATCAGGCAAGGCTAGGAAAAGGTGTATGATCACGTGGTTACAACAACAACAACAAGTAATGAAACTTCCAGAATCCCTCTGATTCAAAATACGCATTCTTTTATATTGTCCTTAATATGCAACGGATTTTGATGAAATATGGTGCATCAAACGCGTCTTGTTAAGCTGCATTTGGTGGTCTCTGTACTTTGGCACAAACTTCTGTCGTTATCGACACGGGAATCTATTCTTCGCAAAAACAATAAGTCTGTGCCGAACTCCCGGGACAACCAAATGCAGCTCATGAAGACGCGTTTGCTGCGCCATATTTCATCAAAATCCTTTGTATATTAAGGAAAATATCAAATAATACTTACGTTGGAGTGGACAAGCTTTCAACACTTTCAGCCATTGTTGTTGTTGTTGTAACCACGTGATCATGCACCTTGTGAACCATTATTATGTTTTTCTTTTTTTCTTTTTTTTTTATACGTGGATGATCAGTGAAAATTACATTACATTCTAGTACGACATGTACGGTGCCACATAAACGTGGTTCCAGACACACCTTAGCTACAAGAGCAATTTTGTTCTAGACGCATCTTCGTCCGCGCACATTAATCCGTTCTTACAATGCGATAAAGTTACGATTGCCTTCAGACATTTCTCTATGAGTTCGGTATTATATAGAAGAGCTCCAGATAAGATGCGTATTTGCGTAAATACCCAATTAAAATTGCCAAAAGCCCAGAATCAGAAAATCAGAAGTAGTGAGTATCAAAAAGTGATGAGAACAATTGTGGTACCTTTACAGGCGTGGATACAGAAATAATTGCAGGGTGGGGTCTGTAATTAGAAGTCAGCATAGCCGACCTCCGCGAGTGCGAAATCCCCCAGGAAATTTTTAGATGCCAGATTGTCACAGATGCGATTTCCTGACACCTAGGCCACGAAAAAAGTCATCCAACTATTTGAGTATTGTAGATTTTCAATAATTGCTGTCTGTTGATGTGTAAACAGTAGTGTGATTTAATCTTACCCAATTCAAATTTCGAAATACTCAATTGCTTCAGAAATGATGGAGTAACAATATTCAATTACTAATTCCTTATCTGGAGCCCTGATATAGTACTTGCACATTGTGTATATCTTCACCAACTTGTGTCAGGTTCTTTGTTTGTATTTCTCATACCAGCTAGATGTTGCATTTTTATTAAAGGTACATGCCCACTCAGTAGGCTATTAAAGGTACATGCCAATCAGGAGACACAAAATGTTCTTTATAGGAATTAATGTGTGTATAATTGTGCCCACTATACAGGTATAATCATTTAGTAATATTTATTTTACTGATAGTTGTATCAGGCTATTTTCATATGCAAATGAGGCATGCTATTTTTTATTTATTTATAATAATTAAATGCGTAACCTGAAAAAATAACATTTTCAACAGATTATAAAGAACATTCTGTGCCTACTGGGTGGGCATTGTACCTTTAAAGCAACTTTCTTAACTCTTTGCATGCTGGGAAATTTGTGGGCTATAAATAGTTCAAAAATAGCAGATGACAATTCATTATATTTTCTTTTATTTCTTCTTATGAATATGTCTTGGAATTTCATTGTGTCCGGAGGACACAATTCTAATGAAATTTCAAGACATATTTACAGAGAGAAATAAAACATATACTCCTAATTCGTTTGGCAGATATTTTCGCCGCTAGCATGCAAAGAGTTAAAGCATTATTGTTTTTGTTTCTTTTGAACATGGACGAGTACCAATAATTGGTACTCGTCCATGTTCAAAAGAAACAAGAATAGTGCTTGGAATTTACAGAGCAAATATTATATTAGTATTTTATTGCATCAGCGAACAGGACATCACAGAGTTATTGCTGGTAAAATCAGACATATATTACATGTAAGCCTAAATCATTGGATGAAACAAATAATTGTTAAACTTAAATAGCAATATCAATGCATGTACATGTATATACAATACTAGATGGCCGCGGCCTGCATGTCGCGCCTTGTGGCAAGGCATGGACACTAAAAAAATAGATATAGTATAACAAAAAACTTAACCAAAAAACTTAACCAAAAAACTTACCCAAAAACTTTAACCAAAAAACTTAACCAAAAACTTCAAAGTCATTTGACCTTGACATTGGGCACAGGGGCTGCACGGGATGGGGTAGAATGAAAATACAGATGATGATAAACACCCATGTGAAGTTTCAAGGTAATGGGCAAAGCAGTTGCAGAGATAAAGTATAACGAAAAACTTTAACCAAAAAACTTAACCAAAAACTTGAACCAAAAAACTTAACCAAAAACTTCAAAGTAATTTGACCTAGACATTGGGCACAGGGGCCGCACGGGAGGGGGGTAGAATGAAAATATAGATGATGATAAACACCCATGTGAAGTTTCAAGGTAATGGGCAAAGCAGTTGCAGAGATATACATGTAGTACATGTGTATAACAAAAAACTTTAACCAAAAAACTTAACCAAAAAACTTAACCAAAAACTTTAACCAAAAAACTTAACCAAACAACTTAACCAAAAACTTTAACCAGACACACGTACGTATGTACGTACGTACGTACGCCAAAGTGCCGACTATATCGCGCTTTCCGCAAGCGGGCGCAACAAAAACTGAACCAAAAACTTTAACCAAAGAACTTAACCAGAAACTTCAAAGTAATTTGACCTTGACATTGGGCACAGGGGCCGCACGGGAGGAGGGTAGAATGAAACTATAGATGATGATAAACACCCATATGAAGTTTCAAGGTAATGGGCAAAGCAGTTGCAGAGATATAGTATAACAAAAAACTTTAACCAAAAAACTTAACCAAAAACTTTAACCAAAAACTTCAAAGTAATTTGACCTTGGGCACAGGGGCCGCACGGGAGGGGGGTAGAATGAAAATATAGATGATGATAAACACCCATGTGAAGTTTCAAGGTAATGGGCAAAGCAGTTGCAGAGATATTGTATAACGAAAAACTTTAACCAAAAACTTTAACCAAAAAACTTAACCAAAAACTTTAACAAAAGAACTTAACCAAAAACTTTAAGCAAAAAACTTAACCAAAAACTTTAACCGGACACACGTACGTACGTACGCCAAAGTGCCGACTATATCGCGCTTTCCGCAAGCGGGCGCGATAAAAAATGTGCCAAAAAAAAACTAATAAGGAAAAATATTTTGTGACTTACTGTTTAATCACATCAATTTAATCCTATTCTGCGAGCTTTGCAGAACATACAACGTATCCAATTTTATTCCAACTCTGATAGGTGTATGCAAAACACTTTCTGTGACAAACAATATCAATTAACACGAAGGCCTACGTAAGATACAATGCCTTATCACTTGGGCGCATGCGATTTCCGTAGTAAATTTTCAAAACTTTCATTTAAGTGACATAGAATGTTGAAATTTCAGATCATATGTGGGAACAAGTTCACTGAATTTATGGCAATTTGTAAACACAATTTCCGGAAAACTGCGACCAATTTGCGATATTGCTAATAGTGGGTCTATCATGTTGACTTACAATGATTACCCATATATTAACTAGAGTAGAAAATGACCTGAAACAGAATACGTGTCATGTCCATGTTGAGATTGAATTAAATACTCAACATCAGAGCTCCAGATAAGGTGGGTATTGGCACATTGATTATCGAAAGTGGGAGTACAAAATATTCACTGCAATGTGAAAATACGCATTGATTTTCAAATTTAGTAGTGAACATACTGCAATAAAGTTGAAAATTTACTTAATTGAGCTGCACAAAGCAAACGTTTGCAACTCAAATAACTGAATTTTTTTTTTTTATCATTTGTTTTCCCTATTTAGTGAGGAAGAAAATCAATAATAAATTTGTAAAAGTAAAATACGCATTGAATTTGAAATCTTGGGGTATAATATTCTTTATATACAAAACTTATCTGGAGCACCGACTCTTTTGTGTTTATTGGGCATGTCGTGTTTGGCAATTGGGACAGTGGTTGATAATATGGGCCCTGGTATAGTCACAAAAGGTAGACAATGACGAAATGAATGTTTGTAATAAGATAGGCAACACTGTATGTGAGAAAACTAAAATGAATAAGCTACGTCATAGTGAATGAATTTGTTCTTGCTTGGTGTATTCAATTACAAGAATATACACGAGGAAAACACATCAATATGTCTGTAGTCCACATACCAGCCAGCTGAAGCATTTAATAGGTAATTTGGCATTGATCTAGTTGTTTGCCATGGACGTATTTTGAACATAATTTTTGGCATTTGCCAAGGCATTTGATAGGGCCAAG
Organism: Conchocele bisecta; assembly: GCA_029237695.1. Lineage (NCBI taxonomy): Eukaryota > Metazoa > Mollusca > Bivalvia > Lucinida > Thyasiridae > Conchocele > Conchocele bisecta. The sequence continues at coordinate 28,644,185 of CM055277.1, forward strand.
TAATTTGACATTGATCTAGTTCAAGGTGTATGATCACGTGGTACTAACAACAACAAGTACTGAAATTTCTAGAATCCACCTGATTCAAAGTACGTATTCTTTTATAGTGTCCTTATTACATAACGGATTTTGATGAAATATGGCGCATCAAACGCATCTTGTTAAGCTGCATTTTGGTGGTCTCTGTATTTTCGCCCAAACTTCTGTCATTTTTGCGAAGAATCGATTTCCGTGTCTCTGATACGGAAATCGATTCTTTGCAAAAACGACATAAGTCTGTGCCAAACTCCCTGGACCACCAAATGCAGCTCATGAAGACACGTTTGCTGCGCCATATTTCATCAAAATCCGTTTAATATTAAGGAAAATATCAAATAATATTTTCAAGGTTATAACACTTTTAGCCACTGTTGTTGTTATAACCACATGATCATGCACCTTGTAGTTGTTTGTCATGGACGTATTTTGAACATAATTTTTGGCTTATGCCAAGACATTTGAGAGGTCCAACTGATTTGACATTGATCTAGTTGTTTGCCATGGATATATTTTGAACATATGGCATATGCCAAGGCATTTGATAGGTCCAAGTAACTTGACATTGATCTATAGGTGTATGCCGTGAATGTATTTTGAACATGTATGGATGATGCCAAAGGATAAGATTTGATGATGGAGTCCCTGAGATTTTATTCAACATTTGGCGTTAGGTTGTGACTGGAGAAAGTGGGCTTATGGCAAATATGTTTGTGGAGAAATTGGATCAGTGTAGATCCAGATCAGCCTGTGCATCCGCACAGTCTGATCAGGTCCTGCACTGTTCGCAGTTCGATCAATGGAACACACTTCATACTTCAAACAAGCAATATTATAAGCCATTGTGATTCTAGACGGTCAATACGGTGTCATATTGCCCGTCTGAATCTATATTCACCTGAGGGGGAATATAGCTTCAGACGGGCAATATGACGCCATATTGACTTTGTAGAATCACAATAACCTATTTGTCATACCTCAGATTCTTTATATTTGCCCAGAATTTAGTTTAATAAGTGTGCTGGAGCATGTTTAACGTCATAGAAACATGGCGCCAAATGGCAAGACGTTGCAAATATTACCCGAAGTAGAAACTTGTTAATAACTTGACAATTTCTGGACTGATTTTCAAAATCTAACTTTTGTTTTCTTAGTTAGGTCATTACCGATCCATGACCGATTTCCATGAAGTGATTTCCAAAAAAAAGTTTTAGACTCCGCCTCGACCCGCTGCCATTTATTATTCAAACCATATTGACGGGCTTGACAGGTAACATGGGCTCATATTACCCGTCAAGCTGACCAATCAAAAGCGAGAAATTTATCTGCGGTATGACAAATATTGTTATCAGCCTTACGGAACAGGAGTGTGCAAATCCAATAAGCCCCATTTCTCCAGTCGCAGCCACAGATGTGACCACTGTAGCTCCTGGTCACAGGTGGAAGACTCGGACCTATATGACATAAAAAAAATGCCTATTAAAAAAAATCCCATTACCCCACCCACTTGGTCTCGTACATTGCCATCTTCTATAAATAGAATATACTTATCTAGCAAATTATACTTTGAGGGAGAAATTTTCAATTTAAAGATAAATTTATTAATTTTTATTATACTGAATTTATTACATTATCACAGCCATTTTGGCTGTGATAATGTAATAAATTCAGTATAATAATTCTGCATACTTTTAATCATCAAATATATGCAATCGTTAGTGCTATAAGACATAATGCATTTCGGGAAAAATAAATGATTAATCCCTCAAAGTATACTTTGCTAGCAAAGTATACTTTGCAATTTTGATGAAATCGGCTACTGTGTCTGCTCGTGCACTCCCACAACTTTATATAGAGGATCTTACATGAGTGATGATTTAATATGATAAACAGGTTTAAACCAACATATGAAGTTTCTAATGATTTATCATTGTAGATATATCAAGTAATGCCAACCATATCACAAATTATACAAAAACTTTAACGTGAAGTTCAACTTTCAGGGCTACAGATAAGGAAATAATAATTGAGTATTTTCACTCCATCATATCTGAAGCAATTGGGTATTTCAATATTTTAATTGGGTGAAATAAAATCACACTACTGTTTACACATCAACAGACAGCAATTATTGAATAGTTTGCTTCGAAATGAAAACATGTCTTGGCATTTCATTAGAATTGTCTCCTTGGAGACAATTCTAATGAAATACCAAGATGTGTTTTCATCGAAAATAAGAAAAATATGCTATATTTGTGGTCTGTGTATCGACGAGACGGTTCAAATGGTGGTCGCAACATATACGTCTATCATGCTGCAGAAAACAATAAACAGACCACAAATATAGCATATTTTTCTTATTTTCCATGAAAACACATCTTGGTATTTCATTAGAATTGTCTCCAAGGAGAAATAAGGCAGAGGAAAATAAGACAAATATGCTATATTTGTGGTCTGTGTATCGACGAGACGGTTCAAATGGTGGTCGCAACATATACGTCTAATATTTAGGATATAATGGAATATCCTCAGCATGAAAAGGGTTAGCGTTTTGCCATTTATGAGAGACTCATCCGATAGACCAGTTGCAGAGCTCCAGATAAGCTGCGTATTTGCTTAAATACCCAATTGAAATTGCCAAAAACCCAATTGAAATCAGAAGTAGCGAGTATCAAAAAGCAATACAAAATTTGTGGTACCTTTATCATGCTGCAGAAAACAATAAACAGACCACAAATATAGCATATTTTCTTATTTTCCATGAAAACATATCTTGGTATTTCATTAGAATTGTCTCCAAGGAGACAATTCTAATGAAATGCCAAGACATGTTTTCATTTCATTTCGAAGCAATCTATTTAACAATTGCTGTCTGTTGATGTGTAAGCAGTAGTGTGATTTTATTTTACCAAATTAAAATATTTAAATACCCAATCAGTGGCGGATCCAGGATTTCACCAAGGTGGGGGGGGGCCCACACGGAACTTGAATGAGGAATGCTCGTTCGTCGACTAGTGGGGTCCGGGGGCATGCCCCCCGTAAATGTTTTGAATTGAGGAAGCCATTTCCTGCATTCTGCCCCCCCCCCCTGAATCCGCCACTGCCAAATGCTTCAGATATGATGGAGTGAAAATACTCAATTACTAATTCCTTATCTGGAGCCCTGCAGTGGGATGGAAATACATGTACTTTGTAAGCATTTATCACTCCTAGGGTGAGGATTGTACCCACAACCTCCTGTATTGAAGTAACCAATGCCATAATCCTCTTGGTCGCGACCCAATCCTTTGCCATTAGTCGGGCCAAAGGTGTTCGAAACTAGACAAACTTTTTGTAAAACATGGATATGCCCCCGTGGCCAACTGGAATCTACCTGGAGAAATTCTTACAAAATTATCAACTTAATAAAAGAGCAACGCAAAGCAGGGATTCCGCTGGGGAAAATAAAAAAATCGCCACTTCAATTTTATTTTTTTCTCGAAAATTGTAATTTTTTATCGCCAATTGTTTATTTTTATCGCCAATTGCGAAAGTGGCGATCGCTAGCGGAATCCCTGGCAAAGGGGGCATAAAAAGAAAAAAACAAAGGAATGAGAACGGATAGAATGGTGGTAGCAGAGTAAACTGTTCACGTTACACGCTGTTGATTGTTTATTTGTTTATTGGTGTTTAACGGCCTATCAACAGCTAAGGTCATGTAAGGCTGGGCAAACGGGTTGGGTCCCGTTTTAACCTGCTGCATTGGGGGGAAAATCCCAAAATCAAAACGGAATATTTACATCAAGAAAAAATATATTCAGCCCTGAAATTAGAATAACCTGACCTGGTGCCAGGTCCATACCACACCAAAGTCACTTGGCCCCTTCCCCTAAAATAGGATTATGAATAATCATAATACTCACATAAGGTATAGGTCAAAATAGCACTCATGTAACAGAGTTTATCGTAATTGGATCAGCTGAAGATTGGACAAGAAAAAAAGTGCATAGGTTTTCAGATAGATAGGAGACAGGGCGACTTTTGGAAAGCTGAGCGCACTGTAGAACTTGGGAGTTTGTAATTCATGTTTAAAAAAAACGTAATGTAAACATTTTTCTGCATTTTTTTTTCTCATTTCGCATCAAAAGTGTATGTTGTTATCATTCGGCGAGACGGTTCAACTGAGTGGTAACAACATGCACTTTGGGTGAGTAGGGGGGCCACCCAGTAGATTCGCCGGACAAATCCTATGATGCTTCAGGCGCCCCTGATTTATTGCACAATATCGGCTTTCGTTGTGTCATATAATAAAATAAAGGTGCATGCCCACTCAGTAGGCACAAAATGTTCTTTATATCAGAGACATCATCTGAGACATTTTCTGGCAAGATAAACATTCATCCAGCACAACAACACGTATTGATTTTATATCCACACTGATATCATGGGCGATAACCGTGTTTCATTAAAATGTCAATGGACATTACTATTTATTCTCTGTATTTATTTTTGAGGGGCAATGACCATACTTTATAAAACGAGTCACTATCAGTAAAATAACTATTACTAAATGATTATATCTGTATAGCGGGCACTCGTAATTTTTAGAACTGGTGGAATAGTGACACAATTATACACTTATTTAATTCCTATAAAGAACAGTTTGTGCCTTAATATAAAGTGGATGTTAATTTTCGCACTCTGTATCCTTGTTCACGTAATAACTCAAGTTCTACTTGACCGATCATAACAAAATTCGGTATACATGTTTATCACGGCAAGACGAAGAAGCCTATTGATTTATCTTATCTCCCCTTGGCAGCCATTTTTAATTTTCGGAATCCGTATCCTTGTCCACTCAATAAGTCGAGTTCTACTTAACGGGATCGTAACCAATTTATCTCCCCTTGTTGACTGGCCTTGCCTCGACGGGCGTATGTTGTGACCTTCGGCACTCTTGTTGTTCATATTTTTTAGCAAACACGGTGATCTCCCCTGACCTCAAAATCATTCAAATAAGTCATTAAAATACGGCAAAATAATGCCAATAAGTCTACCAGGTGTCACGGTACGGATCTATTAACAGTACTATCTCAGTCGGTAGAGCGACCACATTGTAAGCGAAGCACCGGGTTCGAGACCCATGTCGTGTGCACATTTTTCTCTTCCTGTTACATTTGGCACCCAATGAGGGAAGAAAAGTGCAAGTGAATGGGTTTTGTCCCACCAACAGCTATGGTCATATAGAGATGGGACCACAGTTTAAAGTCTCATCCGACAGACCAGTGGGATGGAAATACTATGAAAGTATTTTTGATGCCTAAGGCGAGGTTTGAACCCACAACCTCCGGATTGGAAGTCAGGTGTTCTAACCCCTAGGCCACAATCCATCCCAAACCAACGAGGGACCGTGACTGATACAAGTAACATACACTCCGAGATTGTCCCACAGATAATCACTATTCGGGGGAGTGTCACGGTATGGATCTAGTAACTCAGGGGAGAAGATATGTGTCTGTGCCCGGTTAGCTCAGTCGGTAGAGCGACCACCTTGTAAACGGGAGGTGCCGGGTTCGAGTCCCGGGACGGGTGCATATTTTTCTCTTCCTGTTACACAGTTGATAAAAATTAATTGCTATTTGTGTATATTAATGGTTGAAATAATACACGATAACCCCTACAATATATGCTGATGTGCGAGCCACAATCTTTAATACAACTGTTTTGTAATTAACCATTGGCTCGACACATTTTCTGGGCTCATATGCCCTGGTTTGGAAGGTCTGAGAGCCAATTCTTAACCTTAAATTTTGACCACATGCAATGGGTTTGGGTATATACTGTTGCTACACAAAATATTTTTATGGGCAAAATTGTAGCCATAGATACACATATCGGAGGCATGAAATGAGTCATGGACTGTATTAGTAACATACAGTTCTCCCATTTTTAGTTAATTTATATAGTGAAGTAATGTATGCGAGACGGTTCAACTGAGACTGAATCAGTGAGTGGCAACAACATACACTTTGCCTTTGGGTGGGTACCCACTAGATTCGCCGGACCAATTTTATGATGCTTCCGCCATCACTGCAAAGTATCCCTCTTTCTCCTATCTTCGGAGCTTGCACTAACTTCGGGGCTTTTCTTTTATTCACGCGCAATGGGAGCTCGCGAATTTTATGACGTCACCTTTCATTCAATCCGGAAGTAAACAGTACGCTGTCACTACTCAAGGAAGAAAATGAGAAAAAAAACTGGTATTTGAATCCAATTTTGGTGTTAAAACTACTTTTTAAGGTGAAATATTTTTATTAAATCGATTGACACAATTTGCAAGTAATTTACCATGTTATTTGGAAAAATCTAGCTCCAATTTTACATTCAGCGTCTTTGACAACTGGTCATGTGACGTTTTGATCAGAGTAACTTAGATGCTGGAGTCGACAATTATGTTTAGTGTCTATTTTCACAGAAACAATTATGTTATATATCATTAGAGATTCCTTCTAAATCTGACTATATGAAAAATCTATAAAAATGGTGTAAAAAAAAAAATATCCCTGGATAAAATTTAACCTAAATTATGTTAACTGAACTGTGTTTTTGAAGAAATACTGTGATTTGGAAACAAGATACAATTTTCATTCATACAACACTATAAAATACATTCTGCAGTGGGTGCACCGATACAGGCGGGATATAGAACTTTAAAACACGAAGATAGGAGAAAGCTCCTAGCTGATCGATCACAATGGCCGACATCTAGAAGGTGCGTTTCTTACACCGACTTTTGTTTTTAATATGTTTTTGTTGTTGCACATTATTTGCATAGTGTTACAGGTTTCATTTGTATTCATAATGTTTGCTGATGTCAATCTATACTCCGCTCACTGTAAAAGGCATGTACTAGGGCCCCGAAGATACATCCAAAGAGGCTATATTCTATTTCAGTGACAATTGAATAACGAAGATAAACCAAACTAACAGAGGGACCATATAAGCATGTGTGCTTAATTTAAGGTCCAACAGATCCAGGTAAATCCAGGTAACAATAACTCTAGCATTTACCCGCTTGATCCAATGCCCGAACACCTTCTATTTCTAACGTGTCAGGACTACGATCACGTTTGGTTGCAGAAAGGGGCTTTTTGTTTTTCTTCTTTTTCTTGCTACCAGACTTCTTTGCCTTATCAGCAGCCATAATTGCTTTCTTGGTGCTCTGTTTTGCGCTAGAGTTTTTATCCATCTCTAAACTAAGCCTGGCGTGGCAGGTGTAGCACATTTAGTGCTCAGGCTGGAATGACAACAAATCATGTCCGCCATGTTGTTTACACCGAATAACACCGATATCCGGCCGCCATTTAGATGGAATATAGAGCGACATCATTATCTTTATTTATCCATAAACTTGAAGTGATATACACAATATCATTTATATGCATATATATCATCTGTTTCTGTACTGGTTAACGGTATATATTTGACGACTGTACACTTTAATTAAGACGAAATTATTTCAGCAGCTGTGCGCAATGATTCATAGTTGCCGTGGATAGACGGTGTGGAAGTAAATTTATCACTTCCGCAAAGATGGCTGCGCCCATGAAGAATGAAACGATCCGATCGGATACAGATTTATGGAGTGATAGCGACGACGAACAACTTTTAGAAATACTTGATAAATGTATCTATCGAAAAATAAACTTTTCCTCCTTGTAACAATAACTCTTTCGACTGACATCAATGTTATACATAACAAAATGGCAGAAATCCAAAATATAAATCAAAGTAATAAAAGTACGCATATTAAATTACCATTCCTCATTGCATTGGAATACATTACTTATAATACAAACCACAGGTGGAAGACTCGGACCTATGACACCAAAAAAATGCCTATTAAAAAAAATTCCATTACCCCACCCACTTGGTCTCGTACAGTACTAATACGTTAATTCAAGGTGAGCATAAATAGCGCTATTATAGAAAGAGCCCTCTTTTTTCCGGCTCGCACAAACACAATAAACATCGATTAAATGTATGAAATATGTCTCTGGCAATCGATAAAGGTATTAGGTGTGTGAATATACTCACTTCAAATCGCTGTTTCAAGTATTTATTGAGTTATTCGCGTTTTGATTACCCCATCGAAAGCGAAAGTTGCGTGTACGAAAGAATCTCACACAGAATCGGAGGCCGTCCGGCTGGATTATCGGTCATCGGTCACCTTGAATTAACGTATAGTACTGTACGAGACCAAGTGGGTGGGGTAATGGGATTTTTTTTAATAGGCATTTTTTTGGTGTCATAGGTCCGAGTCTTCCACCTGTGATACAAACCAGAGGATGTTGCAATAATCTAATGGTTGTTTGAAAATTAAAATGGGTTTCTTGTTGAGGGAACAAAACTTTAAAAGTTCCTGTACCACCTGTGACATGTTTCGTGGCATGCGGAGTTATGTGCCTGCAACATTTGCTACGTCTTAAGAATTTACTAAATGTAGAATGATCAAATACACTATTCAATCTTCGAAGCTTCAGCTAGGGTGTATAGTTGACACACATGTAGTATTGATTAGTTACTCGTTTTGTTATCAGTGTTTTTTTTTCTTACTTTTTTTTATTTCGAGAATGACATTTAATATCTTTACAGATGAATCCACATCCAAAGACACGAAAAGCAGCACAGATGTAAAACACAGCACCTCTGCACGATCACCATGCCCAGCGGCATCTACGTCCACATCTGATGGCGCTATTGAATCACCGCTACAACAGTTTCGGCGAGGTTACCTGTGGGTGTCGGATTTGACACGACAAAACTGGTGTGAACAACAGCTGTATTATACATTCACTATACCTGCTGTTGTTGAAGAGAAGCCAGTTATGAAGGAAGGTTCAAACTTGCATCTTGCTCGAGGTTTGTATTAGCTGTAATAACTCTATAGCATATAGAGTGCTAGGTGACAAAAAGGTTCTTACAACATTTGCATCCCCTGACAGGCCCATAATGATGAATAAAATAATTCCACTATTGCGCAGAGGCAGGGCCCCCCAGAAAAAAATTCAACTTAGACCCTCAACATAGTGTTTCCTGCGTTCTAGAACCAAGATAGTGCCACAGTGTGACAATAGTGGTGTCTACAGCCGTGTCTGATTATGTTGCAGTCACAGGATTAGTTCTGGGCAAATAACTCCACAAAATCTCTCGTACTCTTTCTGATCATACAACCAGAACAGTAGTTACTGGTAATTCAGAGCTCCAGATAGGTGTGTATTGGCATATTTTATGCACTTATTTTTGCAGATATATACGCATTGATTATGAAAAGAGGGAGTACAAAATACTCTCAGTAATGTGAAAATATGCATTGATTTTCAAATTGAGTAATGAAAATACTGTAATAAAGTTGAAAATTTGCTTTAAATTGTTGAGCTGCAAAAAGCATGTGTTTCCTATTTAATAAGGAAGAAAATCATTAATACATTTTGTAAAATATGCATTGAATTTTAAATCTGGTAGTTCATACTCTTTAGATACAAAACTTATCTGGAGCCCTGGTAATTGTATTGCTGATAATTGCTGACTACTAACCAATGTAAACTGTGACCCTTATCAAATGATGTGCCTTTTGGATGCACATGTAGATCTGGATTTAACACACATCATTATTCATTAACCCCATTTATGCAGTCAAAATCACAATTTTCCACCTGTGATTTTGTATCCAAGAATTTACTATGTTTTCCATAAATGATATCAAAAGTTGATGAAATTTTCATAGCAAATGCAGAATTCTATTCCACATATGCTGTAAAAATATTGTCAACTATTTGGTGTCATTTACAGAAAATATCACAGTTTCCAGCTTGCGGACAGCACAATATAGTTGGCACATTGGCGTACGTACGGTTCAAATGGTGGTCACGGCATATACTTCTGAGCGCATAGAAGGAAAATATTTAGGATTTTCCGCAAACATAATGGCGTATACATCTATTATAAAGCACATATAAAGAAAATATTCCAGATTTTACGCAAACAAAAAGCCGTATCCTCAGCATGAAATGGATTAATAAAGTTAACTCTCATCCTTGCTTTTTTCCAGAATTAGCCGTACATGACGTGGTGGATGTCAGCGTCACGTCCAGTGAAGATATTTGGGCCGTAAAAGTACTGAACCTGATCAACACCCTTCAGGGATTCCTGAACGGAAAAACGCTGGCGAGGGAAATCCCGATATTTGGTGCCCCATTCGGTGAAGATGTCTTTATTGTAGGATTGATTGACGAGTTACGGTTTAACCCAGATACATATACAATATCACTGCAGGAACTAAAAACTCGAAAATACAAATCATTGCCTTCGAAAGCACAAAAAGAACAACATAGGTTGCAAGTGATGCTGTATAAGAAATTATTTGATGATTTAGTGAAAGGAAAACTGAATAAGGAAATAATTTCTAAGCACTTGAATTTGAAGATGGATGCCAAGTTTGGGGAAAGCATGCAAAAGCATATTGAAGGTAGTTTGTTATCATGTGATAACCTAGAGTCATTAATGGAATGTCTGTTTCAAAAGATGCAATGTTTAACATGTGTGAATGACTTGAGTATAGAGTATGTCCTTCAGGAAACGAAGGAGACTTTGTTCCACCATGAAGTGTCCTACAGTGAAGCTGACCTTCAGTATATTTTCAAGGACTCTCTTCGGTTCTGGCGGGGTCAAAGGTCAGCAGTGGGGGTCGACATTGAAGATGCGTGGAAATGTCAGATCTGTGACTTTGCATCGGTTTGTGCCTGGCGACAGAGGAAATCGGAAGAATACTCAAACCGTAACCAGCTGAAGAACAAACAAACCATAACAAGATGATATGCAAAACATCATCGCAGAAATAAAATGTGATATTTATATGTACATATATGTGGCTGTGTCTGGAGAAATGAGGCTTATGGGATTTGTGGTCAGTGTAGCTTCTGATCTGATCAAATTCCACAGTTCTGAGCTTGTTAGAAGGATGATGGACGTTTCAATGATGGAATGCAAATGCACAGGCTGATCTGGTGCTGCACTGGTCACAAATCATAAGCCCCATTTCTCCAGTCACAGCCACTATGTACATTTCCTTGTTATTGAATGGGCATTACACTCCAGTCAAATTTGAATTCATCATTTGTTCTACAACTCTCGATGTGCAATTACAAAACCCATTGCTATACACAGTGCTCCAGATATTGGCATATTTTATGTACTTATTTTAGCACAATACACACTGATTATCAAAAGTGGGAGTACAAAACACTCACACCAATGTGAAAATATGCATTGATTTTCAAATTGAGTAGTAAAAATACTGTAATAAAGTTGACATTTACTTTAAAGTTGAGATGTAAACTGTTTGCTTTTTGCAGCTGAAATAAGTTAATTTTTTTTTTTTTTAATTTTTTTTTTATCGTTTGTTCCTTATTTAATAATGAAGAAAATCAACAATACATTTGTAAAAGTAAAATGTGCATTGAATTTTAAATCTGTGGGTATAGTAATGTTTTAGATACAAAACTTATCTGGAGCACTGTATGCATGTACATCAAGGCTCTTTAGAATGGTAAGGGTGTCACCATTTATGCATCTAGTGGGTGCAGTAAATGGTTTGAAAATTTTATAATAATAAGAATAATAATACAAAAAAAAACAGCTTGTACTAGCATTAGCAATGCCATTTAAGTTATAAAACTTTCTGTCAGAGCGTATTCTCAAATTGTGTATTCGAAATCAAGGCGTGGGGTGTCCCTATCAAGTCCCTATGCATCACTACTGGCTTCTACACGAACATTTGCAAACAATACGACACATCTAAACAGGATCTACACCGACAATAAATGCTGTTTTCCTGAATCTGTTTAATAAACTGAATAATCTGATCAATAGTAAATTGATATTCTAATATTACATATTGTATCGATGCATGTTATTGACACAACTTTGGGCAAAATTGTTCAGAATCGAGCAAACTGTTCAAGTCTTTAGTGTGTAAATGTTAGATAACTATCGTGGTGTTTGAATATATTTTGTACTTCATATTTCACACATGCATTCCCGGTGTGTGGCAGGTGGGAGTAATCAATGGGTAATTTAACGATCGGGGTTCATCCTTACCGCAAATCCGAGACCTGTTTTTGCACTCACATACGTCTTTGGCATTTTGTATGTGACAGTTGAATCTGGTTATACCCCTTATGTGAGTATTACGATTATTCGTAATCCTATTTTAGGGGAAGGGGCCAAGTGACTTTGGTGTCGTATGGACCTGGCACCAGGTCTGGTTATTCTAATTTCAGGGCTGAATATATTTTTTCTCTATGTGTTCTGATTTAGTGGGTGGTTGGTCGGGTGAACGCGACTGCATAAATTAACGGTAGGGATTCCTCCTTATGGAATCACGATTTGTCTGGTTTGGTCCTCAGGTACGTTTTTTATCTTTGGCACTTTTGTTAGTTGGGAGTAGAATTGGGTTATTGCCCATTATAAAAGTATTACTGATCCTGCTGCTTTTGGGAGGGGACCAAGTGATTCTGGTGTGGCGAGGACCTGGCATCAGATCAGGATTATTCTGATTTCAGGGCTGAATATGTAGTTTTTTGTCGAGCCCGCTTGCGTAAGCGAGTCATAGTGATCACAATGACGTCCGGGTGTCCATCCGTGTTTCTTGCTGTGCGTCAGTCCGTACGTCCGTCCGAAATGTGCGTTAATGTTTTTAAATACCTTATATCTCTGCAGTACTAAGTCACATTGACTTGAAACTTCAAATGCTTATTAGTCATCATCCATATATTCATTCTGTGTCCCACTCATGCGGCCCCTGTGCCCCAAGGACAAGGTCAAATGACTTTGAAATAAATAATCGAAGTAAACGGTTCTACTGTGAGAGTGGTAACAACATACACTTGTGGGGTGTGGAGGGGGGTAAGGGGCCCCCCCCCCCTAACTTCGCCGGACCAATCTTATGATGCTTCCGACACTCCTGATCAGGGATTCCGCTGGGGAAAATAAAAAAATCGCCACTTAAAAAAAAAAAAAAGTTTTTGTTTTGTTTGTTTTTTTGAAGTGGCGATATTTTTTTTAGAAATTTGTAATTTTTTATCGCCCATTGTTTATTTGTATCGCCAATTGCGAAAGTGGCGATCGCCAGCGGAATCCCTGCCTGATAGAGAGTGGTATAATACTATTTTAGACATTGGAGGCAAACAAAAATTATTTTCTCACCGTAGAATGTAATAATATATAAATATATAGTAATATTGACTATATTTGTGAGAACATATTTGTTTGTATTGTGTACATGTCTAAACTAGCATATTAACCCTCACTATGCGGCCGACGAAACTTGTCGTCTGCAGTTTTTCATTTTTGCCTTAATTCTTCACACAAAACCTGTTTTGACAGAACATGAGAATCGTCTCCAGTGGAGACGATTCTCATATGCTGTCAAAACAAGTTTTTATTGAACATAAAATAGTTCCAGCAGACGACAAAATTTAATTCAGCGTAGTAAGGGTTAACCATGTATCACCAAGCCGACCGCCTGTGGAACATCCCACAGTGGAGTTGGATATTGATCGGTTTTTGGTGGGACTTTGTACATGTAGTTGTCTCCCTTATTGCATCCCAATGGATTAACCCTTCCTACGCTGTTGACAGAAATTGACGTCTGCTGTTTTTAATTTTTGCTTTAATTCTTAACAAAAACCTGGTTTTGACAGCACATGAGAATCGTCTCCACTGGAGATGATTCTCATGTACTGTCAAAACCAGATTTTTGTCAAGAAATATTGACATTTCCAGCAGACGACAACATTTAATTCAGCGTAGTAAGGGTTAACGTTGAGAATTCTTAACACACAAATTATCGTCTGATGTCGCTTATATTTTGCCTTCTTTCTCAATAAAACATGATTTAACAACACTTTAAAATCATTTCCAATGGAAAGATGTAGGACCTGCACTGTTTGTAACCAGAATTCTCTGTGAGTTACAGACAAAAAATTTGGGTTACACTGTTTGTGGATGTTAATTGACGTTTTGGCCAAAATAAAAGTAATCTTATTGATTTTGTGGCCAGGTATACCCAGAAACATAATAATGTATCTTTCCGGTATTCTCATATCAGCCTGTGCAGGTTGTAACAATCAGTGGCAAATGAAACTGCTCTCCTGGTTCGGTTAACCCAATGCAGTCTGATACAAGAAACACAAATATTATAGTTGCTAGTATTGAGTTTCAGATGTTCTGGTTACAACAAATGGTGACAAAGACAGTCATTATCCTGGTTAACCCTATGCGACCATACCATATAAACACAAATAGTCATGTTTCTATTGTGGGGTGCGTAGGATGTGGTTACAAACAATTGATGGGAAAGACAACCACACTCCAGGGGCCCGTTTCACTAAACGTTGTACGACAAAAATGTGCATATTTAGGATAGTTTGGAAACATAGGCTGCTGCATCTATGTTCAATAGATGTAAATCCAATAATTGTTTACAAGAAAACGGTGTTTACAGTATTTACAGACTAACATAATTTTACTTACAAACATTTTAGTCGTACGAAATTTAGTGAAACGGCCCCCTGGGTTTCTCCTATGGAGCCCTATCGGGATCGACAGATGCACTCGTATTGGCGAGTGAATTTTTGATATGGACAAGTAGCAATTTGAAGACAATGCGGTATAAACATTAAAACATATACTGTCTGTTCCATGTTTTGCTGTCGACGAACATTTTGCTATTAAACACATTAAATCTAAAACATATTGAAAAGTACATGTAAGTACTTTTTCATCAATAACAAAAAAGTCACCCTCCCCAATTATTTTTTATTTTATGAAATTCCATCAAATATTGAGTTTATTGTGAAAAAACTATTTTCCTATGGTATTTAACAAGGGGCTAAAACTAGATTTTTTTAAATAATTTTTTATTTGTGGACAGATTTTCAAAATCTAACTTTTGTTTTCTTAGTTGTATCATTTCCAAGCTATCTAGCCAGGTTTCGGAGTCGATTTCCGAAATATTTATTTTTTTACTTGTCCCCTAGCGCTTTCACCTCGTTTTCCCCGTCCATAGGTTTTTAGCTCGCCTGCACAAAGTGCAGAAGAGCTTATGACATATACCCCCGCCCCGCCCACCCCCCCCCCCCCCCCCCCCCCCCCCCCCCCCCCCCCCCCCACCCACCCCCCCCCCCCCCCCCCCTCCACCATCTCTGTAACCCTAACTCGAATTGGCTTCAAACGTCATATGCTTATTTGTGATCATCCATATTTTCATTATATGGCCCACTTGCGCGGGGTAAATTTCTTATAACATCTGTTTCCTTTCATGGAACGCCTTGATATTTCATACATGTATGCATTCCTCAGATGACCCTCTATCATGCTGTAGCAAATCCATGACCCACCACCCAACCCTTACCCCAATGTCAAGGTCACAAACTTAGCACATTCATAAACTTAACGTTGGGGTAAATTTCTTATAACATCTGTTTCCTTTCATGGAACGCCTTGATATTTCATGCATGCATTCCTCAGATGACCCTCTATCATGCTGTAGCAAATCCATGACCCACCACCCAACCCTTACTCAAGGGTCCAGGTCACAAACTTAGCACATTCACAAACTTAACGTTGGGGTAAATGTTGTGTAACTTCTGTTTATTTACAGGGAATACCTTCATATTTCATACATGCATTCATTTGATGATACTCTATCGTACTATAGCAAATCCATGACCCACCCCTTTCCCCAAGGTCAATGTCACAAACTTAGCACATTCATAAACTTCACGTTGGGGTAAATGTCTTATAACATCTGTTTCCTTTCATGGAACGCCTTGATATTTCATACATGCATTCTTCTGATGATACTCTATCGTGCTATAGCAAATCCATGACCCACCCCTTACTCAAGGTCAAGGTCACAAACTTAGCACATTCATAAACTTAACTTTGGGGTAAATATTTTATAACATCCGTTTCCTTTCTTGAAATGCCTTGATATTTCATACATGCATTCCTCAGATGACCCTCTATCGTGCTGTAGCAAATCCACAACCCACCACCCAACCCTTACCCCAAGGTCAAGGTCACAAACTTAGCATGTTCATAAACTTGACGTTGGGGTAAATGTTGTGTAACTTCTGTTTCTTTACAGGGAACGCTTTGATATTTCATACATGCATTCATCTGATGATACTCTATCGTGCTATAGCAAATCCATGACCCACCCCTTAGCCCAGGGTCAAGGTCACAAACTCAGATGGTGGGTGGCAGGTGGGAGCACGCGATGGGTAATTTAACGATCGGGGTTCATTCTTAACGGAATCCCGACTGGAGACCTGGTTTGGCCCTCACATCCCGATGGTCTAGTAACATAAGGTCGTAAGTGCTATGCTTTAGCATAGCAGTTATGATCTTATGTTACTAGACCATCGAATTACGTCTTTGGCATTTTGTATGTGACAGTTGAATCTGGTTATATGTGAGTATTACGATATTCATAATCCTATTTTAGGGGAAGGGGCCAAGTGACTTGGTGTGGTATGGACCTGGCACCAGGTCAGGTTATTTTGATTTCAGGGCTGAATATATTTGTTCTCGATGTAAATATTCCGTTCTGATTTTGGGATTTTCCCCCCAATGCAGCAGGTTAAAATGGGATCGAACCCGTTTGCCCGGCCTTACATGACCTTAGCTGTTGATAGGCTGTTAAACACCAATAAACAAACAAACAAACACAAACTCAGATGACCCTCTATCATGCTGTAGCAAATCCACAACCCACCACCCAACCCTTACCCAAAGGTCAAGGTCACAAACTTCATGTTCATAAACTTAACGTTGTGTAACTTCTGTTTCATTACAGGGAATGCTTTGATATTTCATACATGCATTCATCTGATGGTCCTCTATTGTGCTACAGCAAATCCATGACCCCCCCCCCCCCACCTTTTTCCCCAAGATCTACATCATAAACTTAACGTTGGAGTAAATATCATTTTATAACTTCTGTTTCTTTACAGGGAACACCTTGATATTTCATACATGCATTCATCTGATGATACTCTATCATGCTGTAGCAAATCCATGACCCACCGCCCACCCCTTACCTCAGGGTCAAGGTCACAAACTTAGCACATTCATAAACTTAATGTTGGGGTAAATGTCTTATAACATCTGTTTCCTTTCATGGAACGCCTTGATATTTCATACATGCATTCCTCAGATGACCCTCTATCATGCTGTAGCAAATCCACAACCTACCACCCAACCCTTACCCCAAGGTCAAGGTCGCAAACTTAGCATAAATACATTAAATACGCCTAAAAGCATAAATAAATGGAAACAAAATAAGCTAAATTTGTTTTTACCCCCTCCATATACTCCATATTAATATGGAGTATATGGAGGGGGTAAAACAAAAAGTTAGCTTATTTTGTTTTCATTTATTGATGCTTTTAGGCATATTTAATGTAGTTATAGACCTCGGTCCGTTACTTCAACCTGTGATACCAGTAGCCTATTTCACCAACAATTTCACCAACATTGCAAAGTATACTTTTCTAGCAAAGCATACTTTGAGGGAGAAATTTTCAATTTTATGATAAATTTATTAATTTTTATTATACTGAATGTATTACATTATCACAGCCAAAATTTTGGCTGTGATAATGTAATAAATTCAGTATAATAATTATGCACACTTTTAATATATGCACTTCAAATATATGCAGTTGTTAGTTTTATATGAAATAATACATTTCAGGAAAAATAAATGATTACTCCCTCAAAGTATACTTTGCTGATAAGTATACAATTTTGATGAAATCGGCTACTGAAACACAGTTGTTCGTTTCTCTTGTATATGTCTACATAGCTTGTTAGTGGCAAAAACGGCCGCTATTCTGGTTTAACCTATGCAACCACACACAAATATTCTTGTTTCTAGAATGTGGCCATATATGCAAATAACAAATGCATATACTAAATATTATTTCATGATTAAAAGTATGCAGAATTATTATACTGAATTTATTACATTATCACAGCCAAAATGGCTGTGATAATGTAATAAATTCAGTAAAATAAAAATTAATAAATTTATCCTTAAATTGAAAATTTCTCCCTCAAAGTATACTTTGCTAGATAAGTATACTTTGTAATGTTGGTGAAATAGGCTACAGTACAACATAATTATATGTGAATATTCCCTCATTACTGTATCGTATATGGCATTTGGAGTGGCCATCTCGGCCATCTCGGCCATCTTTGTGTGTTCAAGCTATTAGTCAGTTACACCTCTTGTGGCGTTTGACAAAGAACGGAACATACGAAGTAGAACATATGATATAGTTTAGATAACCATATGCAGAAAGGCGAGACCAACACACTCCTATCAATTATGTTACACATCCTATCAATTATGTTACACAATACAGTAAAATATGTCCGTTTTCTAGACAGTTTTGTGCCTGTTTTTTTAATAACACAAATGGACATTGTAAATAGCCTCATACACAGCAAATCGCATAGTGTGTCACCTTTACCTGGCTGACCACACAACGTCTACCATGTATACCAATGTAATACTGTATTATGTTATTACTATCTGTGTCAATGCTAATTTAGGATCATCTATAAATTTCAATTGATGGATTTACATTTATTGAGCATTGGCTGCAGTCTAGTCTAGTATGGATCTGGCACCAGGTCCCGTTATTCTTATTTCAAGGCTGAATATATATTTTTTGCTATGTAAATATTCCGTTCTCACTTTGGGAGTTTCCCCCCAATGCAGCAGGTTGAATACAGGATCAAACCCTTTAAGTTAGCTGTTGATAGGCCATAAACACAAACAACAAACACACATGGATCCTTAAACAATTGACGGCAAATACCGATTCAAAGTACCTATTCTTTTATAGTGTCCTTATTACGTAACGGATTTTGATGAAATATGGCGCATCAAACGCTCTTGTTAAGCTGCATTTGGTGGTCTCTGTATTTTCACACAAACTTCTGTCGTTTTGCGAAGAATTGATTTCCGTGTCTCCGATATGGAAATCGATTCTTTGCAAAAACGACATAAGTCTATGACAAACTCCATAGACCACCAAATGCAGCTCTTGAAGATGCGTTTGCTGTGCCATATTTCATCAAAATCTGTTGCATATTAAGGAAAATATCAAATAATACTTACTTTGGAGTGGGGGACATTGTTGTTGTTGTAACCACGTGATCATGCTCCTTGATATAGCTACATAGGGAGTAGTTCAAACGACCGGGTTGATATTCAAATGTCAACTTTCATGACACGTACACTACAAAAACTAGGAAGTACTATACAATGTGTAAATTAGTAATAATTAAGCGCAATGAATAATAAGGAAGTAAACGATAGCAATTGAGGAACATTTATCCCTCAGACGATCGAATAAAACCATAGAACATGCCCCGCCAGTGTAGACCCTGCTTAGTAAAACGTATATGTGTAGCTAAATTCCAGCACAAAAATATTTACACAATTCCCTAACATTTGATTGGCCCGTAGCAAGTCTCTGTCCAAAATTTATATCCCAGTAAACTCCCAAGCTGAACTACTTTCCGTAACCGTGAGGCGCAGTTAAAATAATTCTTAAGAAAACGGAAAATAAACACATTTTCTTGATGAATTTAATTCAAATGCTGGAATTATAAGGAACGAATGGCCTTTTGTGGAATTTATCGGGGATATAAACTTGGAAAAGTCGCGGGAATACTGGACGAGGCCTTCCGGCCTTCGTCCAGTATTCCCGCGACTTTTCCAAGTTTATACCCCTATAAATTCCACAAAAAGGCCATTCATTCCTATATTAAATTAGTATCGATGGCGTCGCCGACGTCTGTTTCATTTTTGATGGATGAACAGCTCAGCTCCAGATCAGAATACGCAGCTCCAGATCAGAATAAGAATACGCAGCTCCAGATCAGAATACACATTTCTGATTTGGAACTATGCTGTTCGCGGACGTTATACGATGAATTTTCATACTTGTTCCCTCAAACCGGGAAAGCATAAATCCAGCATACTTTAAAGATGGAATTGCATGACATGTGAAATACACATATTGGGCGCCACATATCTTTACTAAAAGGGCTGGAATGTAACATTTTCGTCTGCTGTTTTTCATTTTTGTCTTATTTTTCTATGAAACAAAACAGGTTTCGATATGACATGCGAAGCATCTCTATTTGAGACGATTCTTGTATGTCTTCAAACCACCTTTTGTGCAGAAATAAAAGAAATATTGAACATGATCAAAACAGCAGACGACAAAATTTAATTCACAATTCACAACATTTGGCCCTCATATACGTCTTTGGCATTTTGTATGTGACAGTTGAATCTGGTTATACCCTTCATGTGAGTATTACGATTATTCGTAATCCTATTTTAGGGGAAAGGGCCAAGTGACTTTGGTGTGGTATGAACCTGGCACCAGGTCCGTTTATTCTAATTTCAGTGCTGAATATATTTTTTCTCGGTGTAAATATTCCGTTCTGATTTTGGGATCACCCCCACCTCCCCGAATGCAGCAGGTTAAAACGGGATTGAACACGTTTGCCCGGCCTTACACGACCTTAGCTGTTGATAGGCCGTTCAACACCAATAAACAAACAAACTATCCGTCCGTCCGTAACACATAAACTTAACCCTTTCAACCCTAAATATCTGGAATGGACTGTGTTATGTTAATTTTCCGTCTATTCCAAATGACACTATAAGATTTTCAGACTAGTCCATTTATAAGAAGGGGGTATTTTTTATATATAAGATATGAAAATGCAGATGATGATGAGACGGCTTGTCACGAGCCTGCTCCTCTGGGCATACACTGTGTAAAGGTATGTAGTGTTGAACGGTTAACATTTTCAAAAGGTGTTCCAAGTGTTTGTCGGTCCAGGCGGCGACCGGGGGCGGGGGGGGGGGTATTCGTGTTCCACTTGCTCAACTGATACAATGTCTACTCTCCAATATGTTGCACTGGACTTCAGAATGAGCAGTGCGGTCTGGATCTACACTGGTCGCACCGCTAAACGCTATATAGCGTTTAGCGGTGCGACCAGCGTAGATCCAGTGATGTCGTTTTCTGATGAAACGACGACACACGTACGTAGCTAAACGCTGTATCGCTGCCACCAGACTACATCCAGTGATGCCGTTTTCTGATGAAACGACATCAGTATGTAGCTGGCCCTTCATATTATGTACTGTCATTTAACATATTTTTGGATGACATTTTCGCTGGTATACTGAGGCAGACATGAACTTGTGTTACATTGCGAGTCTCTGTTTGGGAATTTGTGGGGTATCCTTGGCGAAGTCGTGGGATGTTAAAGGTATATTATAGCCTCTTTAATTTTCATTTTTTTCTTTCAATGATCAATTGTATTATTTTCCATTATTTTCAATAAAAACATGGTTTTGTTAAGGAATTAAGGAATAAGACAAATATGAAGAAGAAAAACACAACAAAATAGAATATACGATTGACGCATGTATGGATACCAGTTTTCGGTACATAAATTGTTGTGCCCGACTCGTTTCAGACATGTGATATTAAATGGAAACTCATTTGACATCCTTAGATTATAGTATTTGTGTTCTGTTTACTTGTAGGTTTATGTATACTAGAGTAGTTCATGACAAATGAGTACTGGTATCTCTCAATTATTTATTTTTTCATTGTATCGTCGATGTTTTGAGCCGATAAAATATATTTCCGAAAAAAAACGCTCCAGCGAATTGTCGTTAACTTACGTCATAAACACATACTTTCGTGAATAAATGGATAAAAATCATCATATGAGACGCGCCATGTGATTTTGTACCTAAGAACATGTGCGATATCTCATGACAAGTATTTACAAAATTTACGTTCTTAAATGACAGCGAAAGTTGACGAAAAATGATGTCGAAAGAGGAAGAAATTTTGCTGTGAAAATTTCGTCCTCTTTTGACGTCATTTATAGGAAATATCACGGTTTCCGTAAATATATTCCATGAAAAATCGTACATGTTCCAAATGATAAATATTTACAAAATTTACGTCCTTAAATGACATCGAAAGTTGAAGAAATATTCACAGCCGCATTTGCTGTGAAAATCTCGTCCTCTTTCGACATCATTTACAGAAAATATCATAGTTTCTGTAAATATATTCCATGAAAAATCGTACATGTTCCAAATGACAAATATTTACAATGACATCGAAAGTTGACGAAATATTCACAGCAAATGCGGAATTGCTGTGAAAATTTCGTCCTCTTTCGATATCATTTACAGAAAATATCATGGTTTCTGTAAATATATTCCATCAAAAATCGTAAATGTTCCAAAATAACATGGTGTGCCTCAGTTATGTTAATTCTACATTATTTGATATATATTTGATTTATGCAGTTATATTACACAATGTAGACCCCACCCCGATCAGGGTCAGTAGGTGGCAGGTGGGAGCATGCAATGGGTAATTTAACGATCTGTGTTCATCCTTACCCGTATTCCGACTGGAGACCTGTAGCCTATTTCACCAACATTGCAAAGTATACTTTCCTAGCAAAGTATACTTTCAGGGAGAAATTTTAAATTTTAGGATAAATTTATTAATTTTTATTATACTGAATTCATTACATTATCACAGCCATTTTGGCTGTGATAATGTAATAAATTCAGTATAAAAATTCTGCATACTTTTAGTCATCAAATATATGTAGTCGTTAGTTCTATATGACATAATGCATTTCGGGAAAAATAAATTATTACTCCCTCAAAGTATACTTTGCTAGAAAAGTATACTTTGCAATGTTGATGAAATCGGCTACTGGTTTGTCCCTCACATACGTCTTTGGCATTTTGTATGTGAAAATTGAATCTGGTTATACCCCTTATGTGAGTATTACGATTATTCGTAATCCTATTTTAGGGGAAGGGACCAAGTGACTTTGGTGTGGTATGGACCTGGCACCAGGTCCGGTTATTCTAATTTCAGGGCTGAATATATTTTTTCTCGATGTAAATATTCCGTTCTGATTTTGGTACTTCCGCCCAAATGCAGAAGGTTAAAACGGGATCGAACCCATTTGCCCGGCCTTACATGACCATAGTTGTTGATAGGCCGTTAAACATCAATAAACAAACAAGCATCTTGACGAAGAATTCTGAATATGACATATACTGGTCCCACATTGTCAATCGGTGCATTTCCTCGGACGATTGGTCATGTGATATTCACGCACTTCATATGTGACTGCGTCTGGAGAAACGGTGATTTGTTACCAGTGAAGTTCCTGATCAAATGGCAAACTCCTGTAGCATGATCGCGATTTATATTGCTTGTTAGAAGCGTGACGGGCGTTTAATTGATGGAATAGCGAACAGTGCAGATCCTGATCAGACAGTGCGGATGCACAGTCTGATCTGGATCTACACTGGTCGCAAAGCCGATAAGCCCCATTTCTCCAGTAACAGCCATATATAACATCGTCATCATCATCACGATATGGACTACTTGAACCCACGAGAAGCAAATGTAGATCCTATCTCAGTCTGGCTCTATTATTAACTCCCTTATTGCGTCGCCGATTTTCACCGATATTGATTTCGAAAGTTGACACAAAAATCAGAGCTCATGCAAGGAATAAGATTAGTACTAATCATATTACTTTTGGGAAGCGTTGGTGGTTGGTCGGGCGAACGCGATGGCGTAAATTAACGGTAGGGGTTTCTCCTTATAGGAATCATGATTTGCCTGGTTTGGCCCTCCTTTACGTTTCATCTTCGGCTCGTTTGTTACCTGGGAGTTGAATTGGGTTATTGCCCATTATAAAAGTAGTAAGATTATTACGGATCCTACTGCTTTTGGGAGGGGGCCAAGTGATTCTGGTGTCGCGAGGACCTGGCATCAGATCAGGATTATTCTGATTTCAGTTCGGAATATATATTGTTTTATTGTAAACATTCAGTTCTGATTTTGAGATCCCCCATCCCCATTTGTACATGTACTTGTCGTTAGAAGTAAGAAGTAAGAAATAAGGAAGTAATGAAGTTGGAAGTTAGAAGTAAGGAAGTAGGAAGTTACAAATAAGGAAGTATTGAAGTTAGAAGTATTGAAGTCGGAAGTCCCTCCATGGCTTCCTTAATATATGTTCCATATGTAGCTATGATAATGACAAATGACATTAAATGTTGACATTAAAACGCTTATCTACCACTCCAGATCCTCTTCTCAATTTTCGGGAAGCACACACTTAACAAGTTTCAAGGAACAATTGGAAGTTACTATTAATAACCCTAATAATTCTGAATTAATTTGTGTCATTTGCTGTTTATTTATTGTGGAACTGACAAACATTAATGCAGCATTTACGTCTTTACTGAGAAAAGAGACAACAAAAAATTAACAGCAGACGATAATATACGTATCTGGTATTACTGATGGTTAAGCTTATTAACATCATTTAGAATTAGCGGTGGGTGGTTCGTTGGGCGAATGCGATGGCGTAAATTAACGGTAGGGGTTCCTGCTTATAGGAATCACGATTTGCCTGGTTTGGCGAGGACCTGGCATCAGATCAGGACTATCTGATTTCAGGGCAGAATATATAGTTTTATTGTAAATACATGTATTCAGTTCTGATTTTAGGACCCAACCCCACCCACCCCCCCCCCCCCGATTTGTACAGGTAATATATGGGATTTAGTACTAAACCCATTGACCCCGCCTTAAATGACCTTAGCTGTTGATAGGCCGTTAAACTCCAACAAACAATTATAATTAGCGCCTTTAATGCTGTAAACGGAGGCACTTACATGAGTGTTGATTTAATATGATATTTATTAAATTAGTTTACTTATATCATAAGAAACGAGGCTATGCCGAGTTTCTTATGATATCAGTTAACGAGTTTAATAAATATCATATTAAATCAACACAAATGTTAGATTATTTGTATTGCATAAGTTAAGAAGCATTAACCCTTTGAACCCGAAAGCCCGCTATAGCGGTGTATGCAAACAGTGCAGATCCATATGAGCCGGCTCGTAACGAGTAATTTTCATATTTTTGAGAACAAAATATACCCCTTTTCATAAATAGACTAGTCTGAAAACCATTTTGTGACGGTTGGATTGGTTGCAAAATTAACATATCAATATCCATTCCAGTTACTTAGGGGTGAAAGGGTTAATTGAAGTTGGACTGATCACCCAGCATATTTTCTGTTGCGGCCTTATTTGCATATGTATTACACAAGTGTATTACATGTTTCATACACAGTGATATTACATTGTGAAGACCTATTTTATGCGATAATGTACATAAAACTATTTTACCACTGCTACGGATATATCACCTCTATTGACGTATACTAGGAATTAGACGGCAAAACAAGCGCGAATTAGATATTCAGTCAGCGAATTAGGCAAAAAAATAAATTATTTCATATTGGAATAAATGGAAATAAAAAAAAGTGAAATGGCCCTAATGGGCTTCCGTACAAATGAGTCACGGCATTACATTGTATATTTGACCATTGTTGTTGACCTTAAAACGCTTATATACCACTCCAGATCCTCTTCTCAATTCTCGGGAAACACACACTTAACAAGTTTCAAGGACTATTTGGAAGTTTACTAGTACTAACCCTAATAATTCTGAATTAATGTGTGTCGTTTGCTGTTTATTTATTATGGAACTGATTCTACAAAGCTATCTTTGCTGTTTATTTATTATGGAACTGATTCTACAATGCTGACAGCATTGTAGAATCAGTTCCATAATAAATAAACGGCAAACGACAAACATTAATGCAGCATTTACGTCTTTACTGAGAAAAAATACAAAATAAAAAAAAAATAACAGCAGACGATAATATACGTATCTGGTATTACTAATGGTTAATATTATTAACATCATTTAGAATTAGCGATGGGTGGTTGGTCGGGCGAATGCGATGCGTAAATTAACGGTAGGGGTTCCTGCTTATAGGAATCACGATTTGCCTGGTTTGGCGAGGACCTGGCATCAGATCAGGACTATCTGATTTCAGGGCAGAATATATAGTTTTATTGTAAATACATGTATTCAGTTCTGATTTTAGGACCCCCCCCCCCCCCCCACAGATTTGTACAGGTAATATATGGGATTTAGTACTAAACCTATTGACCCCGCCTTTTAAATGACCTTAGCTGTTGATAGGCCGTTAGACTCCAACAAACAATTATAATTAGCGCCTTTAATGCTGTAAACGGAGGCACTTACATGAGTGATGATTTAATATGATATTTATTAAATGAGTTTACTTATATCATAAGAAACGAGGCTATGGTTAATTGAAGTTGGACTGATCACCCAGCATATTTTCTGTTGCGGCCTTATTTGCATACGTATTACACTAGTGTATTAGTATTTATCCCGTCAACACAGTGCGTATGTGCCGTGAAACACGGTGCCGTGAAACATTTTTGATATCCAGTCAATACTATTTTTGCATTTTACAGCCATTTGTAGGTGTTGACTGGATAAATAGAATAGTAGGTTAGTGCCGTAAATGGGAAAAAATATCTGGCGCGGCACGGAAACGGGATGTGCTCGGCAGAGCCTCGCCCATCCCGTTTCCTGAGCCTTGCCAGATATTTTTCCCATTCACGGCACTAACCTACTATTCTCTATTTTTGATGCACAGTGATATTACATTGTGAAGAACTATTTTATTCGATAATGTACTAGTTTTACCACTGCTACGGACATATCACGGCTATTGACGTATACGAGGAATTAGAAGGCAAAACAAGCTCGAATTAGACATTCAGTCAGCGAATTAGGCCAAAAATAAATTCTTTCATATTATGTCCATCCCACAATCTTTCGGGTGAGACTTGAAACAGAGGTCCCGTCCCTAAATGTCCTTATCTGTTGCTGTGACGTTCAACCCATTCACTTGTTTGTGCATCACATGACCATACACTTTTCTTCAATACAGTTATTGTTTCAGACCACGAACAGACGGACGGACATGTGCACGATGGAGATGAAATACGGTCGAGAATTGAGTCCAAACTATACCTAAAGAATGAGGATCAAACCTGGTTCCTCTCGGCCGAGACGGGCGTCTGGGCGTTAGTGTTTAAGCAGCTGTCGATCGAGCCGTCTTGGCGCTGCGAGCATGACTATTTGGAAGTCGTCGAACTTACGAACAGGTACATACATGTATATTGCGAGACAAACAAGCGATTTGATTTCAAATTAAATGTTATTTTATGATTGCAAACCTACGGAGTCCTGCAGGGGACGTATAATTCTTGTTTTTGTTAATTCGTTCCCAGGAAATAACAATTCTATGTTGCCAAATACAAAAAAAAACATTTAGCAAATATTTAATATCAGCAACACGTGTGAATTAACAATTCGTTCCCACGGGAACGAATTCTAATTCGTGGGAACAAATTGTTATATCGTGGGAACGAATTGTTAAATTGAGGGAACGGATTGTCATTTCGTGGGAACGAATTGTTAATTCGAGGGAACGGATTGTTATATCGTGGGAACGAATTGTTAATGCGAGGGAACGAATTGTTAAATTGAGGGAACGAATTGTTACTTCGTGTGAACGAATTAATAAAAGAAAATCCATGGAATGTGTCCCGCTTGTGTAAATATCTCATAATTTACGTTTCTTTTCATGTAGCTGCTTCATATTTCATACATGTATTCCTGAGACCTCTGATGGTCTTCTATTATATCATGCTGTAACAAATCCACGATCCTCGGGACCCCGTTAAACTCGAGGTCAATGTCACAAAACTACGCTCGGGTAAATGTATTATAATTTATGTTTCCTTTCACATAACTGCTTCATATTTCACACGTGCATTCCTCTGTCCATCAATGGCCCTCTATTATGCTGCGACAAATCCAGGATCCTCTGGTCCCCGTTAAGTCCAAGGTTAATATCGCATACTTATGCATTAAACACCTTTACACTGGGGTAAAATTATTATAATTTATGTTTCCTTCCACGTAACTGCTTCATAGTTCACACATGCATTTCTCTGATGGTCCACTATCATACTGTAACAAATCCACGTGACAAATCCACGAGCACTGTGACAAATACACGAGCACTGTGACAAATACACGAGCATCGGGCAACCGTTAATCCCAATGTTAAAGTCGCATACTTCGTGCTTCATAATTTCTGTTTCCTTTCACATAACTGCTTCTTATCCCGTCAACACAGTGCGTATGTGCCGTGAAACACTGTGCCGTGAAACATTTTTGATATCCAGTCAATACTATTTTTGCATTTTACAGCCATTTTTAGGTGTTGACGGGATAAATATAATAGTAGGTTAGTGCATTCTTCTGATGGTCCTCTACCATGCTGTGACAAATCCACGTGACAAATCCACGAGCACTGTGACAAATACACGAGCATCGGGCAACCGTTAATTCCAAGGTTAACCCTTTGAACCCGAAAGCCCGCTATATCGGTTTATGCAAACAGTGCAGATCCAGATGAGCCGGCTCGTAACGAGCCGTCTCATCAGGATCTGCACTGTTGTAATTTTTGAGAACAACAAATACTCCCTTTTCATAAATGGACGAATCTGAAAATCATTCTGTGACCATTGGATTGGTCGGAACATTAGCATATCACAGTCCATTCCAGTTCCTTAGGGTTGAAAGGGTTAAAGTCGCATACTTCGTGCTTCATAATTTCTGTTTCTTTTCACATAACTGCTACATATAACACACATGCATTCCTCTGATGGTCGTCTACCATGCTGTGACAAATCTACGATCCTCAGGCCCCTGCAAACCCAATGTCAAAGTCACTTACGTGGTACAACTACATTCAAAACCTTAACGCTCGGGTAAATGCCTTGTATGTTTTGTTTTCTTTCACTTAACTGCTTCATAGTTCACACCTGTATTCCTCTATTATGTTGTCTTTTGTAATGTATTGTCAAATGTGCCATTGTTTTCTTTGGCTGCCAGTGGGGGCATTCGTGTACCTTCAGGCCACATTTCTAGTTACCCTTCATTCATCAGCTAACAAGTGCGTCACACTGTACCCGTGCTGGTACACTTGCGGATTCACTGGACAGTGGCGGATCCAGCATTTGGGGAACGGGGCGGGGCGGGGCGTGGCGAGGTAACTCTTGCAATCTACTCCCGTACCGTCCGTAGCTATGACGGTACGGGAGTAATTGCAAGTGACCGTTCGCAACTAGGGCGTTGTCCTATTGTTTAGCGTTTGTCATGCTACTAGCATGATTTAATGTGTTAGAGTAGGTTTCCGCGAATGCATTTGGTCTCCTTCGTGTAAATATTGTGAGTTTACCATTGTTATTGTTATAGCATAGACTCCATAGTCACGCCAGCGAGATTCTGCGGTGATCAGTTGCCGCTGCCGTACCTTTCCCGCCACTCAAACCTGCGCCTGCGCTTCGTGACTGACGCACTCTGGGAACTGGAAGGCTTCCGGATCCGGGCTGTCCATGCCAACAACACAGGTAGAGTTGAATTAACGGGCCAGTTAAACTTACCAGAAGAAACACGATTATTTTGTGATTGAAGCAAACATATATATATGGCTGCAACTGGAGAAATAGGGCTTATGGCTTTTGCGACCAGTGGAGCTCCTGATCAAATGGAACACTCATGCAGCCTGCCAGAAGCATGACGTGTCATTCATTCGTGATATGGCGAACAGTGCATATCGTGATCAGACTGCGGATGCACAGGCTGATCTGGATCTACACTGGTCGCAAAACCCATAAGCCCCATTTCAAAGAGCACACTCATGTCGCCTGACAACAATCTGTATTGCTTGTTAGAAGCATGACGGGTGTTGTTTCATTGATGGAATGGCGAACAGTGCATATCCTGATCAGACTGTGCGGATGCACAGGCTGTTATGGGTCTACACTGGTCGCCAAACCCATAAGCCCCATTTCTCCAGTCACACCCACATACTAGTATGGAGTCTATATACAAGATTACAATATACAGTGGCGGATCCAGGATTTCACCTGAAAATTTTTGAATTGAGGAAGCCATTTCCTGCATTCTACGCTCAATATTTCTTTAAAAAAAAAAAATCGGGATATACTCATTTGCCGACTGAGCGGTGCGAAGAAGTTGGGTAGGGGGGTCCGGGGGCATGACCCCCCGGAAAATTTTTGTGAATTGAGGAAGCCATTTCCTGCATTCTACGCTCAATATTTCGTAAAAAAAAATCAGAAAAGAAATCGGGATTTATAATTTAGTTTAAACATAGTTTATTGCATATAAATACAATAGGCTCGGGCTACAAGTTCTCTCAACATTAGTTACAACCCTCACCTAGGCCGGGCCCCCGCCCCCCCCCCCCCCCTGAATCCGCCACTGATATAAATTCAAGAGATCCAGGGTCTACCCCGACTACCTGAAATGTATGCATTGCAAATGCATTTTTAGCTCGCCTGCACGAAGTGCAGAAGAACTTATGGTATACCCCCGGCGTCGTCGGCGTCCAGAAACTTAACGTTGGGGTAAATGTCTTATAACTTCTGTTTCCTTTCATGGAACACCTTGTTATTTCATACATGCATTCCTCAGATGACCCTCTATCATGCTGTATCAAATCCATGACCCACCACCCAACCCTTACCACAAGGTCAAGGTCACAAACTTAGCACATTCATAAACTTAACGTTGGGGTAAATGTCTTATAACATCTGTTTCCTTTCATGGAACGCCTTGATATTTCATACATGCATTCATCTGATGATACTCTATTGTGCAATAGAAAATCCATGACCCAACGCCCACCCCTTACTCCAGGGTCAAGGTCACACACTTAGCACATTCATAAACTTAACGTTGGGGTAAATGTCTTATAACTTCTGTTTCCTTTCATGGAACACCTTGTTATTTCATACATGCATTCCTCAGATGACCCTCAATCATGCTGTAGCAAATCCATGACCCACCACCCAACCATTACCCCAGGTCACAAACTTAGTACATTCATAAACTTAACGTTGTGGTAAATGTCTTATAACTTCTGTTTCCTTTCATGGAACGCCTTGGTAGTTCATACATGCATTCAACTGATGATACTCTATCGTGCTATAGCAAATCCATGACCCATCGCCCACCCCTTACCCTAGGGTCAATGTCACAAACTTAGCACATTCATAAACTTAACGTTTGGGTAAATGTCTTATAACATCTGTTTCCTTTCATAGAACGTCTTGATATTTCATACATGCATTCCTCAGATGACCCTCTATCACGATGTAGCAAATTCACAACCAACCACCCAACCCTTACCCCAAGGTCAAGGTCACAAGCATGTTCATAAACTTAACATTGGGGTAAATGTTGTGTAACTTCTGTTTATTTACAGGGAACGCTTTGATATTTCATACATGCATTCATCTGATGATCCTCTATTTTGCTACAGCAAATATATGACCCCCACCCCTTTCCCCATGAAAATATATGGGACAAAATTACGACCGATCTCGAACAACAAGCATGACAAATGATTGATTAATTTAATTTCAGATGCATTGGCGGAGAAGATATCCAAGTTGTCCACGAGTGACATCGGTCCGCCATTAGGTATGAATAGTGCCCTTCACTTTGGAGTTGAGGCTATTTAAATATGTGGATATTAATGGAGAATGTGACCAATGTATATTCAGATTCCATCGAACTTGTGAACTTGTATCCCATTCACATGTATTCGATGGTCCAGCAATACTCATAACTGCCTTATGTACAAACTTTAACATGCTTTCTCACATAAAATGAGTCTAAAAGAGGTTACGTCAGCCTCAGCAGACCGTGGCAGAGGGGTAGCACCGCCGGACTGCCACGCTGACGACGCGGGTTCGATTCAGGGTTCAGTTCCCGGGCATCAGTATGTCTGAGATACTTTGTATTGGGAATGGGAACTTTAAAAGGTCGTCCCGTGTATCAGGTTTGAAGGAGAGTCTGTGCACGTTAAAGAACCAGAGGGGACTATTCTAATAAGAGCTGGGACCGGTTTCCTCTGTATCCACCTTCTTCCTTTCTCCCCTTCTTGGGACACGTCATGCAAGGTCATCCAGCCAGTGCCGTCGTTAAATCCAAGCATTTACATTTAGTTACGTCAGCCTGAGACTCTAATTACCTTGTTCATGGAGAGGAACTCTATAAGATAGCAATCGTTCTTTCGAATCCCCTTACACTGTTTGTATACCCAAAATGTATCTAAATTATTATTTCATAAAATTTATTTATACGGAAGCCCATTAGGGCCACTTCACTTTTTTGTTTATCTTTTCTTGAATTTTCCAGATACTTTCTTGAATTTTCCAGATATTTTCTTGAATTTTCAAGATCTTTTCTTGAATTTTCAAATTCTTTTCTTGAATTTTCAAGATCTTTTCTTGAAAATTCAAGAAAAGATATTGAAAATTCAAGAAAAGAACTTGAAAATTCAAGAAAACCTCTTGAATAAATGGAAATTAAAAAAAAGTGAAATGGCCCTAATGGGCTGCCGTACAAACGAGTATAACTAGATCCATGTAAATGCATCACACTCGCGGCATGTCGATCACATGTGATGTTTGTAGAAAATCAATCTTTCAACATGTGTAGTTTATTATAGGAATGAATGGCCTTTTTGTGGAATTTATCGCGGTATAAACTTGGAAAAGTCGCGGGAATACTGGACGAAGGCCGGAAGGCCTCGTTCAGTATTCCCGCGACTTTTCAAAGTTTATATCCCCGATAAATTCAACAAAAATGCCATTCATTCCTTATAATTCCAGCATTTGAAATAAATGCATCAAGAAAATGTGTGTATTTTCCGTTTTCTTAAGAATTATTTTAACTGCGCCTCACGGTTACGGAAAGTAGTTCGGCGTGGAAGTTTACTGGGATATACATTTTGGACAGAGACTTGCTACGGGCCAATCAAATGTTAGGGAATTGTGTAAATATTGCGTTAGTTTCTTTACATGGGTTCATGTATCTCATTTCGGTATCTTGTTCTATATTTCGATTTAATTCTATGTGTTGCAGCACTGCCGGCAAAGAAAGCCGGAAGTGGAAATGATGAAATATGGTCAGAACGAGGCTCGCTATTCTTCATTTTGATTGGCGCCTCCTCGGCTTCGTTTCTCGTGTTTGGTGCCCTGCTTGCGTATTTAATCGTTGCAATCCGTAAAGCGCCGCCGCCCAGCCCTGTTGTGGTACCCGGCATGTACTGCAACATCAATAGAGAAATCGTCACGCAACAACCAACGAAACTAAATGGAGGAATGGACACCAATACGATACTGCAAGTAGACAGTAAACGTGGTAGACGATATTTGAAGGATAAATCTGGGACTAGAACATGTCAAGGAGACACTTGTAAAAAGACAAGTTTCCCGGTTGGAAATTCGGAACAAAATAATGTGTACACCATTAGCAATCTGGTGGCTCACAATAAGAGTACAGTATTCACATAATTCATTCGTAGCCCATTTACATGTTGGGGCCACATATTTTTAGTACTAAAGACAAGACATAATTTTAATTATGCATAGAAATATATGCTGTTACCACTCGGTTCCAAAGAGTGGTAACAACATATACTTCTGAGAAGCAGTAAGAAAAATAGCGAAATTTGCTATGTCATACCCTATCCCAAAAAGTACTTGCGCACAGTATCTCTTGCAATCTACTCAAGCAGATTTCAAGAGTTACTGTCAACTACACCGAAAATGCGTTTACATAGAGAATACATGTACCATGTTAGTCTCTTTTGATATCAAGTTTATCAGGCAAGGCTGGAAACGCGTAGGAATTTCGAGGCTTGCCGAGCAATATGTTAGCAATCAGTATGCATTCAGCCAATACAAAATTCGTTACCTGGTTAAGCATGGAATATGTTAACCCTTAGCCTGCTGATCTCGAAAACTGTCGTCTGCTGTTGCTTTATATTTTGCCCTGTTTCTCAATAAAAACATGGTTTGACAGCACTTTAGAATCATTTCCATTTCCATTGGAAATGATTCTAAAATGATTCTAAAATGCTGTCAAACCATGTTTTTTGACGAAAATAAAACATAAACAGCAGACGACAACATTACATTCAGCAGGCTAAGGGTTAATCACGGTGTGTATATTCAGAAAACTATAGACATTCGGTGCACCGATTTGTCACTGAAAAGGCTTAAAGCAATTAATAATTCAGAAATCCAGTTTAACCCTTTTATCCCGAAATATCTGACAATAATAGTTCGTGCTTAATTCTGGACTATTCCTTTAATGGTGCATGCCCACTCAGTATAGGCACAATATGTTCTTTATATCAGAGACATCGTCTGAGAAAGACATTTTCTGGCAAAATAAATAGAGAATAGTAGGTTAGTGCCGTGAATGGGAAAAAATATCTGGCAAGGCTCAGGAAATGGGATGGGCGAGGCTCTGCCGAGCACATCCCATTTCCGTGCCGCGCCAGATATTTTTTCCCATTCACTGCACTAACCTACTATTCTATTTATCCAGTCAACACCTACAAATGGCTGTAAAATGCAAAAATTGTATTGACTGGATAATGAAAATGTTTCACGGTACCGTGTTTCACGGCACATACGCACTGTGTTGACGGGATAAACATTCATTCACCATTTCCCCACGTATTGACTGACATTAGTATATATTTTATATTGGACGTAAATTTCAACACTGATATCAGGGGCGATAACCGTGTTTCCTTAAAATGTTCACGGACAATACTATTTATTCTCTGTATTCATTGTGTTTGCTGTACAATGATCTGATGATCATACTGTATAATCTGTCGAAAATATTGTTTTCTGGTAACGCATTTAAATAGTAGTCTGTAAATAATTAAATAAATATCATGCCTCATTTGCATATGAAAATAGCCTGATACCACCGCGAGTCACTATCAGTAAAACAAATAATAATACTAAATGATTATATCTGTATAGCGGGCACTCGTAATTTTTAGAACTGGTGGAATATTGACACAATTGTACACTTATTTAATTTCTATAAAGAACATTTTGTACCTACTGAGTGGGCATGTACCTTTAAAACCAGATGTTTAAAACATCTGAAACATACTGATAAATACTGCACAGATTATTACGAGACGTTTTTTACATGCCGACTCATCTGAATACAAATGTTTGCTGTAGGTTAGACACAACCAAATAGTTCTACTATATAATTCAACCGAATGCCATCCAATAAGGCCAGTCTCTCCTACTTTCACTATTAGTATGGATGCTGTGGGACCTGTATGACCTGCAGCCAGTCTGTACTGGTTCTTCATGAACTAAACAATAGGTTCACTTACTCCTAAGAAAGAAAAATCCAACCTTGTCATATCCTCCAATATTGTGTACATTTTTTGGCCACGGAAACTCTGTTTACATCAAGTGACCAACAGGTTCAGTGTTTTCTTTTAAATGCTACAAATATGCTGAAAACTGGTGTTAAAGGCACCCCGAAATGTTCCTCAAGTGAAACGAAACTGTGTAGTAATGGATCAAGATTTGCAAGCAAACGGTGTATGTGACCTCGAAACTACGCGGCGCCAAGTGGGACATGGCTCAATTTTGTCAACAAAATTCATTTTTGTGCCACAAAATTCAATTCTGTGTCACAAAATTCACTTTTGTGCCATAGAATTCAATTCTTCAATTCTGTGTCACAAAATTCACTTTTGTGCCACAAAATTCAATTCTGTGTAACAAAATTCAATTCTCAAAAAATTCAATTCTGTGCCACAAAATTCAATTCTGTGTCACAAAATTCACGTTTGTGCCACAAAATTCAATTCTGTGTCACAAAATTCAATTCTGTCAATTCTGCACACGCATGTAAGAAGGACTACCATTGGTCAGAAACTGCACTGGAGAAATGGGTCACGGTCGCCGATCTACACATTCAATGTCGATGATTCATTTCTCATTCTGCCGATGATTCATTTCTCATTCTGCCATTTTGCTTCAACTATCTCCAAACAGGTCAAAAAAACGTTGACAAACCCATTTCGTATTTAAACTATTTGCGTTATAATGTACACATAATTCATGTACATGTAGATCTCCCGCGAGTACTGACGTCATTTATTGTGTATCGCAGGGTACATCTGCCCCAGTTAAATCAATAATACACGCGCTGTGGCCTGTGTTCTGACTGCTGTCTGTGTTTATAAACAGAATGTGTGTATTGGGCCATTTGAGGAAAACCATTTGTAGTATTTGTGTAGATACCATGGATACTAAGATGGTGTATACTGTAAATAATGCATGTAGACACATAGTTGCGAACACGTAACTTCGCAACTAGTAGACACAGATCCAATACCATTTGTTTCACAAGGTTAGATCTACTGTTATAATACGGCGTCATCTAATGTCATTTTCGAGCATAAAACGTTACCTGATAAATAGAATACCAGGCTAGTGTATATATACAAGATTATCAGGCTCGGCTCGGAAACGGTAGGAATTCCTCGGCAAGCCTCGGAATTCTTACGCGTTACCTAGCCTTACCTGATAAACTTGATATAAAAATACACTAGCCTGGTATTCTCTATATATGGGCATGCTCTCAGGTCTAGCTATGTCCCGGCTACTTTATGTTTGACCCTGTTTACATAATTGAGGGAAAATTCTGAATATTTTTCTTATTTCTCCTTCAAAGTATATATGCTTATATGGTGTGACCACTCATTTGTAATCATAATATAACCAAAATAACTGTCCATAAAGAAGTATAATATTTATATATTGGGTTATATTTTCGCATTGAAATATGTAAACCTGCAAGTGTACTCCACCATCTAGTAAAATGGACTAAGACCGATCTCAACCAATCAACGTAGAGATGACATAGACTATCATACGCAAACTAATTTTTGTGGACAAAAATGAATTCTGTCCCACAAAACTGAATTTTCTT
Source organism: Conchocele bisecta (assembly GCA_029237695.1). Taxonomy (NCBI): domain Eukaryota; kingdom Metazoa; phylum Mollusca; class Bivalvia; order Lucinida; family Thyasiridae; genus Conchocele; species Conchocele bisecta. The sequence goes on from CM055277.1 coordinate 28,681,270, forward strand.
CACAAAACTCAATTCTGTCTTACAAAATTGAATCCTTTATAACAAAAATGAATTTTGTATACGAAACGTATGCAGAATTGAATTTTGTGACACAGAATTGAATTTTGTGACACAGAATTGACAGAATTGAATTTTGTGACACAGAATTGAATTTTGTGACACATAATTGAATTTTGTGATTTTTAGTGTTACAAAACTCAGTTTTGTACACATAATTAACCTGTCCTGCATGGCGCCCCGTAGAAACACCCGAAACTATTTTTTTTATACCGGACTATTTTTGCACCATGTGGTGTCTTCTAACCTGTATAGTATGTATGTTTGACATGTTTGAAGGATGAACATTAACCCTTACACCGCTATCTTATTTTATTTGTCGTCTGCTGTTTATTTTCTATTTTCCATTTCTATCATCAAAAACATACTTTGACAGCACTTTAGAATAATTGGCAACATGGTTTAACAGCACTTCAGAATCATTTCCCTGTTGTGTGGGTACATTTACTTCATTGGAAATGATTCCGAAGTGCTGTCAGACCATGTTTTTATTGAGAAATAAGGCAAGATATTAAAGCAACAGCAGATGTCAACTGTTGTGAGTAGCGCTCTAAGGGTTCAGCTAAGCTGTTCCTTCATTGTCTGGGGCCCGTTTCACTAAACTTAGTACGACTAAAATGTTCGTAAGTGCAAATTTAGGATCGTCTGGAAAGTGATGGATTTACATTTATTGATCATAGGCTATGCTCAATAAATGTAAATCCAATATTTGTTTACAAGAAAACATTGTTAATGTGATAATTACAGACTATCATAAGTTTGCACTTACAAACGTTTTAGTCGTACGACGTTTAGTGAAACGGGCCCCTGTTGTGTGGGTACATTTACTTCATGAATATGCTGAAGAGCCATATCAGGATTTTTGAGAAAAAAATATATTAAAAAACATTATTACCCTGTCTAAAGTGGTTTAATTGAAGATATATGAAGATACTAGGACCCGCTCATTATACCCCTCCCCCCGAGGGGTATATATTTTTCGTAATTCCGTCCGTCAGTTTGTCCGTCCGTCCCACGTCGGATTGGCTTCAAACTTAATATACTTCCTTATCATCATCCATGTTTTCATTCCATACCACATCCACTTTCTATTTTCATCCATATAGGTACATACATATCAGAGTTCATATCTTGTTGCGTCGAAAAACTCCTGAAAAAAGCCAGCAGTCCCAGTATCGTTTATATCTTCAATTAAACCACTTTACACTGGGCCATGAATAAACACGTTTTTTATTTTTATAGTATTTTAAAAAAAAAATCTTTATGTGCCTCTTTAAGCAATGCAATATACACTTATGTACGGAAGCGTGGATGGGGACATGTGTGTGTTGTTTGTTATGAGGTCACTAAAAAAAGAAAAAAAAGAAAAACACACCTTGGCTACGCGACTTAGGTATGTTGCTGTAATTAGAGTCAATGTCGCTTAATGACTGGAGGAATGTGGCTCATGGGTTTTGCGACCAGTGTAGATCCAGATCAGCCTGTGCATAATCCGCACAGTCTATACATAGTCGAACATTTGTTTATGTTTGTTTATTGGTGTTTATCGGCATATCAACAGCTAAGGTCATTTAAGGCCGACTATTTGTACTGCCTTGTCGCTTGCGGTCAATGCCGGCTTTATAGTGACGTGGTACCTAGTGTTCGGCACACACACAGGCGGTCCGAGTTCAACTCGTCATGCTTCTAACCCGAATTTCCTGTCTGTAACGCAAGGCGACAATTGTGATATTTTAATGATTTGATTGATTTTTAAATGCACAACTCTCTGCACCAGCGGGCGCAAGAAGAATTGACAGAAAGTTGATGCCTGTGCGTTCTGGCTGTAAGTCGCCCTACGGTACAGACAGAGCATTACGGTTAGCTTCTGACAAGTAATATCGATCATTATCAGGCTACACACATATGATATTTGATCAGGAGCTACACTGGGCACAATCCCATCAGCCCTATTCCTCCAGTCACAGCCACAAATCAGGGCCACGGTTTCGAGCCCCAATCCGCCAGAGCACATTATAAAAATAGCATTACGTTGTAAATAGAAATGTACTGATCAAAATGACGTTAATGTTGTTTATGACATTTATGATTAACCCTTTCACCCCTAAGTAACTGGAATGGATTTTGATATGTTGATTTTGCAACCAATCCAACCGTCACAAAATGGTTTTCAGACTAGTCCATTTATGAAAAGGGGGTGTTTTTTGTTCTGAAAAATATGACAATTATTTTCAAAAAGTGCAGATCCTGATGAGACTGCTCGTTACGAGCCGGCTCATCTGGATCTACACTATTTGCATAAACCGCTTCCTTTCTTTGTTTTAACCCCTTCCCCACCCCCTCCCCACTCCCCATTCCACCTCATATTATAGGTTTGGGAAATAAAGACATTATAAATATGAATCTAGTAGAAGAATATAATATACACAGAGTAATACAGGTTCAAGCAAAGACCATGATATGACGGAACCAGCCGCGTTTTGTAACAACTGTAACATTTAACCCTTTCAGCCCTAAATAACTGGAATGGATTATATATAATATGTTAATTTTCGGTCAATTCCATTCAACACAAAATACTTTTCAAATAATCTATTTATAATGTTTCTCTTTTTTTTAACAAATATGAAAATTACTTGCAAAGAGTGCAGATCCTGTTGAGCCGGCTCGTCTGGATCTACACTGTTTAAAAACACCTATATAAACGGCTGTAGTGTTGAAAGGGTTAATACACGATTTAAACATGTAGATGCACAGTAGGATTGAACTTTTTACAGAGTGGGGCTGGTTCAGTTGGATCATGGGTAATATGAATGATAACATATAATCAATTACATGTATTACATATGCTAAATCAAACTTTGGCTCTTGCAGCGCTGGAGAGTGACATTGTCATCTGCGGGTTTATTATAAGTATTACTGTCTTTTTTGAATAACACGTGCAAGTTTTTTATTGAAAATTCAGGTCTCTCATTAATGACGATTCTAATGTACCACTCAACCATGAAGTCTTAATAGAACAGTGATTTATACCCAGTACTGCAAGAGCAAAAGAGGGTGAATATCTGTAATTGTATATTTTGTATTTGTATCTGACTATTACATGTATATTATGTACGGTTTGTGGGGGATGGCCCCGACCCACCACAAACCTATGACGGGGAAAATAAATATTTTCAAATCTGAAAAAAAATAATAAGAAAGATAAACCGCTATAGCGGGCTTTCGGGTTCAAAGGGTTAGATAAAAATGCTTGTATGTTCTAAATACTCATAATTTAACCGCAATTCCATCAAGCGTTTATTCATGTCACAGTTATTGAAAACAATACATCTTATGACCTTTGCAACCGATGTAGACCCTGACCAGACTGTGATACGCATTTGTTTGTGCGTATCCGCACAGTCTGGTCAAGGTCTAGTCACGAACAGTAACTCTTGCAATCTACTCCCAGCAGCGGGAGTAGATTTCAAGAGTTACAATTCGCAAATAGTCATAGTCTGCACTAGTGGATATTATTATCCGGCTACAAAATGCATTTCTAAACCAGAACAAATTCGATAAGAAACCCCATGTTTCCATTAACAAATCAGGCCGGGGCTAGAACGGAACAGGGATAACAAACATCCCGCCCATTTCTCCAGTTACATTACTAGACTGGCACTAGCTACCCGTTTTCCACTGCATAGGCAATGTAATGTAATGTAATTAGAGGTATATATGTGCTCAGAACAAGACAGGCACCGTATGACATAGGCCCCATTTAGTCAAGGAACAGATCATAAGCTAGACCGACCACGTATGACAAAAGTCGTATGTCTCCAGTCACAGATCAGGACCTAGACTGGCCGACTGTCTTCTTTAATCTTTGTTTCTCTATACACATTTACCAATCAGAAGCGAGACGGGCCGCACATTCAGTAAGCCCCGTTGATCCTTTCGCGTTCACAGATCAGGTCACACATCCCTTGAACTACAAATTTACCAGCCGCACATCATCACAAATGTCATGCCAACCTACATGTACAACCTCAATAGTGACCCAAAGTATTTCACAGTCGGTGTCATACTGAGTTGCTTTATGGGCTATAGGTATAGGTATATAGTTTATTTATAGTGCAACCTGTTACACATATACATACATATGTATTACAAGAAGTTACAACTGATGATAACAGCCAGCCTACAGAGGCTCATGCGGCACTAGCATATAAATATTCACTGTTTCGTAATGATGTTGATATCCAATACTTCACGATCTAAAGTAATGGTTTTGATGTTCATTTAGAATATAACGTAATATAAAAGAAAGGAAGATAGCACAATGGAGCATACAACGACTTCTTACGCCGTGAGAATGTGATCGTGCTTGATCCGAAAACCAGAAACGATCAATTGTCTATGCGTCACACAGTAGCATTCAATAGTTATTGAAAACAAGACTTTATTATGCAAACTGATTTGACAACGTGTTAAATATCAGATTGACAAGCAACATTGTTTGATCAGGAAACCAATCACCATCACTTGACAATGCGATACTGAACACCCATTAACACATTGAATATACCACTTACATTATACTAACAGATGATTTATTTACTGTTAAATATAGCACTGGCAAGTGACATTGATTGATCCGGAAACCAATCACCATCACTTGACAGTGCGATACTGAACATACAATACTCGATTAACACCTGCATACACATTAACCGATTGAATTTACGACTTGCATTATAATAACAGATGCCTTATATACTGCTCAGTATAGCACTGGCAAGCGACATTGATTGATCCGGAAACCAATCACCATCACTTGACAGCGCGATACTGAATGTACATTAACATATTGAATTTACCTCTTACATTATAATAACGGATGCATTATTAAATGTTCAGTATAGCACTGGCAAGTGACATTGATTGATCCGGAAACCAATCACCATCACTTGACAGTGCGATATTGAATACACATTTAATATACCACTCACATTGAATATACCACTAAATACATATTGAATATACCAATCACATTATAATAATGGATGCATTATTTACTGTTCAGTATAGCACTGGCAAGCGACATCGATTGATCCGGAAACCAATCACCATCACTTGACAGTGCGATACTGAAGTGACTGTCGGATGAGAATGAACACCCCTCCACCCATTGAACCCATGTCTCGTCTGACTACTTCAAAGCCAAGTTCATCAGGGAATAGCTCAGAGTTATGAATGTCCGAATGCATCCAAGAGTCAGTGCCGAGAACGATGTCTGGCTGTACATGCTCTAGTAAAGTATGACGCTCGTCCTCTGAGTATTGCAGTGAACCGTGTTATAAATTAATCACTAATTACAACTACCGAATTTAAGGGTGTACCATTCAACTGGTTGGAACTACAACAGAAAGAAAGAAGACCGGAAGTGTATGGCTGCTCCATAATTACACCTGGTAGTTGCATTATAACATTCCAGGATCGAGTCCGCCATGCCGGCATTTTTTTTTTTTTTATTCACTGTGGCAAATTTATTTTATTTGTACTTTATGCGTTGCACTTGTGTTTGTTTTATGGGCCATAGTATGACGTAGTACACATGTTTTATTGTCACACTGTTATAATGTATGCCTGTTGCACCATAATAATTAAGTGTTTGGTGTGGGTGGGGTAATGGGACATGGCGGACTCGGGGGAGGGGGGAGGGGGGGGGAGGGGGAGGGGGGGGGGGACTTGTAAGATATTGAGTGAGAGTTTTCTCAAACTTGTTTGCAGAGATTGAGTGAGAGCTGTCTCTGCACACCGCTGAGTTAATTCAATAGTGTTGACAGTGGGAGTGCTGCCCTCCCATTGATGATGCGGCTTGGTTGATGATCATTCGGTGCCCCATCCTGTTGGTGGGCAGCTTGTCTGTTGCGGAAATTCGATTCCCGATCAGCTGGACCAATGGCACTCCAGTTTTCCTCTATATTAAAAACAGACTGCCGCCACCCAACTGACGCTGTGCCATCATGCTTGTCGTGGGTACATATATATATAGCAAATCCCGTTTTTTTGTTGGGTATTTTTAGACCAGTAGCCTATTTCACCAACATTGCAAAGTATTCTTTCGAGCAAAGTATACTTTGAAGGAGAAATTTTCAATTTTAGGATACATTTATTAATTTTTATTATACTGAATTTATTACATTATCACATCCATAATAATTATGCATACTTTTAATCATCAAATATATGCAGTCGTTAGTTCTATATGCAGTAATGCATTTCAGGAACAATAAATGATTACTCCCTCAAAGTATACTTTGCTAGAAAAGTATACTTTGCAATGTTGGTGAAATCGGCTAGGTAACAGGTCAACTGGGGTGTGTCGGAACAACTCTATCGGTAGTCTTTGTGGCTGTAAATAGATTGAGGCGAAAAATAAGCGCCTGAATTACAGACATACAACAACAACATATGAAATTATGTATTAATTTTGACATCTTGACCATATTTTGGCGTTTTATATGTCTCAACGGTGTTTAATTCATTGGTGAGTGCTGTAGTGTGATAGTCAATATTGTTTTAGACATGTTCGTTTCAGGTTTCTTGTTTGAAATTCATTGAATATCAATATTTTACTTATTTTGTACCCAATGTAGCTACCCGTGACAATGGCTAATAACCGACATTAACCAGTAGCCGGTTTAAATGCAGATATTTAGCGAAGCGTTCATGCTGCAATTAAATAGGACCTTGACTTCGACCATCACAACTTTGGTTATATACTTAGACATTTTGATTAAGGAGTTTGGCGGAGTTTCTCAATTTGTCATTTATAACTTCAGTCAGAGGTCCAGATAAGCAATTAAAAAATGTAAAAACCCAATTAAAATCAGAGACAATGCATACCAAAAAGCAATTAAAATGTCCGGTACGCAATACTTTTTTTATCCTGTAGCGTACTCCTCAAATATATTTTCAGTCTGTCGCGTACTGCTAGATTTGTTCATGTATACAATCCTACAAAATCATCGCCGATTATCTGTGCGGTCGGCCATACAATGTTTACAAAGTCTGGTCCCGGCTCTAGCTGCGGACAATGTCTCGCTGTATTTCACCGATAACGGCTGGAAACCAGTATTCGGGTGTACTCGATTTGAACTCCAGGATTTAGCGGGAACGATTCCAACTCTCAGCAGGAAAAAATGCGTCCAACTCGATACGAAACTCTAGTAATCCACCACACGGCATTTGTTTCGAGTACCGTTCAAGTTAATGATCCCAAATCTAGAATATCCACCCTTATCGCATCGGCTGTTTTTGCCCATATTGATTTTGAAAATCGGATAAGACGGGGCCTATCAATTATGGCGAAAGTTAACACAAACTTCAGAGCTCATGTAAGCCGGAATTGAATTCCCATTTACCTCTGAATTTGTTGTCATTTACGGAAAATATTACTGATTTTCAAATCAATAATTGTGGGGGAAAAACGGCGATGCGACACTATCGTGAACCCGAGATCAGGCTCATTACAAGTCTATTTTCTTAAATTCAAATCGATGTGAAACTGCTTGTTTCGACGACCCCGAGTCTACTCAAGGAGATGCAACGAAAAACGTCCGTAGACATTCGTAAACGACTATCCGCACGGATAAAACAAAATGTACAGTTGAATTGGTACTGGGGGAGGGCGGGGCACAGCAGACATTTTATTATTTTGGATGTGTCAGGTTTATATTTTACATGTGGGACAGTATCATAAGTAATAAATGAAAATATGGTAACATTATTACTATTTCGACCAACGCACACGTTGAATAAAATGGCGGTCGAATTAACTAAGTTAAAATAGGACGAGTTGAATGGCGCCCGAATTCACCAATTAATATAATCGTAGTAGCGATAGACACTATAAATAAAACAATCGGATCATGTCAGATTTTTTCGTAGAAAATTGGTGACACATGGCGCAACAAAATGGCGGCCACAACAAACAAACGTGGAAGAAACAAATTGCAAAAGTCCAGCACCAATGTTAACCTTATTTCGATTTATTTTACGACCGATGCAAAGGCGGAATCTCAATCCATTGTACAAGGCATCATACAGTCATTTTGTTGATATCGGTGTGTGGAGACCCCAAATTAATCGTGATTGACATTATTGATGAATTGCTGTCAAACGTGGTCAGCCAAAAAAAAATTAGATCGCGTGTTGCAAAGATCAATCTGCCAATCAAAGCATTCTTGATCAGCGTATGCACTGTTTGTCATTCAGATAATGAAACATCTTGCATGGTTTTTTTAATACATGATACTGCTTGTTACATAACTTATAACTATAAGTGTGCTAGCAGATCCGGAACTACACTGGTCACAAATGCCATAAGCCCAATTACTCTAGTAACAGTTACTTATATGTACTTGGTTTGAAAACTTGAACTAATCATCTTATGCTTCAATTAATTATATGAACAACAAAACGGTACCATTAATACATAAATTAGTACGATTTGTTTCCGAATCGGTTTTTGTAATCAAAATATGGAAATACCCAATTGAAAAAAATTGATGGGGTAACGTTTTTAAAATAAATACCCAATTGAAAATTGAGAATACCCAATTGATTTCAAAATTATGGAGTAACAGTACCCAATGTCAAATTCCTTATCTGGAGCCCTGATTTCAGTCATTTCGGCTAATTCTCTAATTCTGCGCGACGGCTAAATTGTGCAATTCACGTAATGTTTTGCCGAGCGTACTTCATAATAAATTATGTTGATTTTGGAATAAACTAAGTGATTTACAGTTACGCTAAGTCACAATGTTATAACATTCCGATTGTTTGGTAAAAAGTAGTTGAGAGCATCACCAACCGGGTGTCAGAGGTTTCGTCAACTGAGAGGTTTCGTCAACTCGGCGTCCGGTTCGTCAATTAGGCAATTAAGAGTAAAACTCGATAAAGTATGTTTAGTTGTATATGGGCATTTAATGGTAGATATTTGATGTATATGGACATTTAATGGCATATATTTTAATAACATTTTAAAGTATCTTTAGGTGTATATTTTGTGTATTTGTGTATAATCACCCGCTTCTGCAGCATTTGTCAGCCATCACCAGATACACAATCTGTTCAGGGCCGTAGCGGCCACCACGACAGCACAGCGCTGCCGTGGCATTATTTTGGCCTGTTTTTTTTTCGTCAGCTTCATGCGTTGAACATCCAAGTGGAATTTTTCCCGCTAAAAATTTATTTTACACATCGCTACGAGCCTGCTGTTGAATAGAAGACATACGTTAGCATATCTTTTTACTTGATGAAAGTGCGAAAGTCAATTAGCCGATTTGTGATAAATACTATTCAACTATAATCGCCTAATTGACGAACTGGTAACCAGTTGACGGAACCACTCGACTTTTCACTCTATTTTGCCTAATTGACGAAACCTCCAGTTGACGGAACCTCCTGAATCCTCACCAACCTAATTCATTGCGAACAGTATACATGGTATATATACCTCTTGAAATCCACTCGTGTACCGTCTGTAGCAGAGTGACGATTCCATTCATAAGCTTCCTCTACAAATCTGGGGCCCGTTTCACTAAACTTCTTACGACTAAAATGTTCGCAAGTTCAAATTTAAGATCGTCTGTAAATTTCAATTTATGGATTTACATTTATTGAGCATAGGCTGCATATGCAGCCTATGCTCAATAAATGTAAATCCATCAATTGTTTACAAGAAAACATTGTTAATGTGATATTTACAGACTATCACAATTTTGCACTTACGAACATTTTAGTCGTACGAAGTTTAGTGAAACGACCCCCTGATTCGCACATTAGCAGTTAATTGTGAAGAATTTCTATATTTTTAACTGAAATGAAAATAACGTACCGCTGTTCCAGTAATTATGACATACATTTAGATATGTAGATGACGAGTATGCTGGTCTACCTGGTTTTCGTGTATTAAAGCAGTCCACAATTCGATGATAAAAACATATTTAGAGCCATGCTCCAGATAAGGAATTAGTAATTGAGTATTGTCACTCCATCATTTCTGAAGCAATTGAGTATTTCAAAATTTTTATTGGGTAAAATAAAATCACACTACTGTTTACACATCAACAGACCGCAATTATTGAACAGTTTGCTTTGAAATTAAAACATGTTCATGGAAAATAAGAAAAATATGCTATATTTAAAGACTAACTGAGGCCCGTAATCAGCGGGGTCAGTGTGGTCAGAACGTCCAACCCATACTGCCTTGAAGTCCACTTTTACTCGTTCTATAACATAAAACGTAAATAATCAATTCTTTTTCATGTGTTATTTCTGATTAAATACTCCATCAGGAAGCAAATGCCATAAGCCCTGTTTCTCCAGTTACATATCAGTAGGTAGACTGGTCCTAATGCCATAATCCCCAATTATCCAGTTGTGGCAGGCGGGAGCATGCGATGGGTACTGATAATTTAATGATCAGAGTTCATCATTAGACATTATTGGAATCCCGACTGGAAACCTGGTTTGGCCCTCATGTACGTCTTTTGCATTTCTGTATGTGAGAGTTGTTAAAGGAAGGGGCCTAGCGACTTTGGTGTGATATGGACCTGGCACCAGGTCAGGTTATTCTAAATTCACGACTTAAAATATTTTTATTTCGATGTAAATATTTAATTCTGGTTTTGGGATTTTCCCCCAAATTCAGCAGGTTAAATACGGGATCGAACCCGTTGGCCCGGCCTTAAATTACCTTAGCTGTCGATAGGCCGTTAAACACCAATAAAGCAAATCAAATAAACCAATATTCCAGTCACACGAGGGGCTGGATTGTTCACAAATGCCATAAGCCCCATTTCCAGTCACATACCAGTAGCCTATTTCACCAACATGGCAAAGTATACTTATCTAGCAAAGTATACTTTGAGGGAGCAATTTTCAATTTAAAGATAAATTTATTAATTTTTATTATACTGAATTTATTACATTATCACAGCCATTTTGGCAAAATGGCTGTGATAATGTAATAAATTCAGTATAATAATTCTGCATACCTTTAATCATCAAATTAATGCATTTCAGGGAAAATAAATGATTACTCCCTCAAAGTATACTTTGCTAGATAAGTATACTTTGCAATTTTGATGAAATCGGCTACAGGACTGGTCATGGAATGTCATGATTCCCATTTTCCAAATCACATTCCAGGAGCTGCATTGGTTACAAATACCATAAGCCCCATTTCTACCATCACATATCAGGAGTGGGTGGCAGGTGGGATGTGATGGGTAATTTAACAATCGGGGTTCATCCTTACCGGAATCCCGGCTGGAGACCTGGTTTGGCCCTCACATATGTCTTTGGCATTTTGTATGTGACAGTTGAATCTGGTTATACCCCTTATGTGAGTATTACGATATTCGTAATCCTATTTTAGGGGAAGAGACCAAGTGACTTTGGTGTGGTATGGACCTGGCACCAGGTCCGGTTATTCGAATTTCAGGGCTGAATATATTTGTTCTTGATGCAAATATTCTGTTCTGATTTTGGGATTTTCCCCCCAATGTAGCAGGTTAAAATGGGATCGAACCTGTTTGCCCGGCCTTACATGACCTTAGCTGTTGATAGGCCGTTAAACACTAATAAACAAACAAACAAAACACATATCAGGAACTAGACTGGTCACAAATGCCATAAGCCCCATTTCCCTGGTCACATATCAGGAACTAGACTGGTTACACAATGCCATAAGCCCCATTTATCAAGTCAGATGTCAGGAACTAGACTAGTCGCACAATGCCATAATCCCCATTTCTCCAGTCGCAGTCACTAACGGGTTAAAGCTGTTATTTTCCTGGGCAGGGACATAGACAGTATTGGATTTTCTGCATTGGATTTTCCGATGCCTTCCTGGTTTGGTTGGGAATAAATGTCCGTACACGCTAGCACTGCGCTCCTGGAAGTGAGAGGCATTGGATGCAAACTTATCTGTAGGCCCTCAGATAACCCTCACATTTATCCTCAATTTCTGTTGTTTATCCATAAAATCATGGAAATATTAAGTGCTTTAGAATGTCTCGAAGAGACGATTCTAAAGCACTGAAAATTCCCATGTTTATATTCAGTAGAAAGAAAATATTGGCAAAAATGCGATGAAATGCACTAGTTAGCACAATGGCTGGTCGCTATTGATCAGTTTTAAATGTCACGATATGTTAATAAGACTCCAATTGAAAGCTCTGATGCTGGCTAGTAATATAGCATTGTGGGAGGCGACAATAAATTGTCTCAGCTTGTGCTATCGTTTAGACCCTCACACGGAGGTACATGGGATTTTAATTGGTACATGGGTGGCGATACGGTTGCAGATTCAAGGTACAGTTGGGCATGTTGTATATTGTAAATATATGTTTATGTGGGGTCAGGGGTGTTTTAGCGTGTCTTAATTTTGTGCTACCATTTAGACGCTCACATGGAGGTATAGGGAATTTTAATTGGTGCATGGATGGCAATACGGTTGCAGATTCAAGGTAAAGTGGACATGTTTGTCATTGTAAATATCTGTGTGTGTGGTCAGGGGGTGTTTTGGGCTGTCTTAAACTCTTAATGTTGTGCTACCATTTAGACCCTCATGGGGAGGTATAGGGAATTTTAATTGTTGCATGGGTGGCAATATGGTTGTAGATTTAAGGTACAGTGGGCATGTTGTGTATTGTCAATATCTGTTGGGGTCTGGGGTGTTTTGGTGTGTCTTAATTTTGTGCTACCTACATGCTACATGCGGAGGTATAGGGAATTTTAATTAGTCGGTTGCAGATTCAATGTAAAGTGGGCATGTTTCTCATGGTAAATATCTGTTTGTGTGGGGTTCGGGGTGTTTTAGGGTGTCTTAATTTTGTGCTACCATTTAGATCCTCATGCGGAGGTATAGGGACTTTTAATTGGTGCATGGGTGGAAATATGGTTGTATATTCAAGGTAAAGTGGGCATGTTTGTCATTGTAAGTATCAGACTGTGGGGTCAGGGGTGCTTTGGGGTGTCTTAATGTTGTGCTACCATTTAGACCCTCACACGGAGGTATAGGGGTTTTTAATTGGTGCATGGCGCGATACGGTTGCAGATTCAAGGTAAAGTGTGCATGTTGCGTATTGTAAATATCTGTTTGTGTTGGGTCGGGGGTGTTTTGGGGTGTCTTAATGTCTTTTTATGTTATTATAACCAATGATATTTGTATGAACACATTTAAATAATTTTCACATTTTTTCTTGCTTTTCAAAGTGTATGTTGTAACCACTAATTTGAACCGACGATTCAAATGAGTGTAACCACATATTCTTATGTGCATAATTAAGAGAATTATTTTTAGCATGAACAATTGTGTAGTTAAGCAGAGCTCCAGATAAGCTGCACATTTGCTTAAATACCCAATTAAAATGGCCAAAAACCCAATTGAAATTAGAAGTAGCGAGTATCAAAAAGCAATACAAATTTTCTTGTACCTTTTTCATGCTGCAGAACCAATGCAGCAGGTTAAAACGGGATTGAACCCGTTTGCCCGGCCTTACATGACCTTAACTGTTGATAGGCCGTTAAACACCAATAAACAAACAAACAAACATGCTGCAGAAAACAATAAACAGACCACAAATATAGCATATTTGTCTTATTTCCATGGAAACACATCTTGGTATTTCATTAGAATTCCCTCCAAGAGACAAGTCTAATGAAATGCCAAGACATGTTTTCATTTCGAAGCAAGCTATTCAATAATTGCTGTCTGTTGATGTGTCAACAGTAGTGTGATTGTATTTTACCCAATTAAAATTTTGAAATACCCAATTGCTTCAGAAATGATGGAGTGACAATACTCAATTGCTAATTCCTTATCTGGAGCCCTGGTTAAGTCTATTATATAGGTATAGGGTATTTTTGTGGTGCTTGGATGCAGGAAATATGCTTGAGAATTTAGGTAAAGTGTACACATGATATAATTCCAGCACAAAAATATTTACACAATTCCTTAACATTTGATTGGCCCGCAGAAAGTCTCTGTCCAAAATTTATATCCCAGTAAACTCCCACGCTGAACTACTTTCTACAGGTGCGCTGTCAGTGCTGTCAATGTAAACAAATGGCTGCCGTCTGTCAAAATAAACACATTTTCTTGATGAATTTATTTCAAATGCTGGAATTATAAGGAATGAATGGCCTTTTTGTGGAATTATCGGGGATATAAACTTGGAAAAGTCGCGGGAATACTGGACGAGGCCTTCGTCCTGTATTCCCGCGACTTTTCCAAGTTTATACCCCGATAAATTCCATAAAAAGGCCATTCATTCCTATATTGTTGAATGCCAATCTCTGTTTGTGTGGAGACAGAGGTGTTAATGGAGTTTTGGGGTGTCTTGATTTTGTGTTATCATTAAGTCAGTCATATTGGTATTATAGGAATTAATGGCCAGTATTTCCGCGACTTTTCCAAGTTTATATCCCCGATAAATTCCACAAAAAGGCCATTCATTCCTTATAATTCCAGCATTTGAAAGAAATTCATCAAGAAAATGTGTTTATTTTCCGTTTTCTTAAGAATTATTTTAACTGCGCCTCACGGTTACGGAAAGTAGTTTGGCGTGGGAGTTCACTGGGATATAAATTTTGGACAGAGACTTGCTACGGGCCAATCAAATGTTAGGGAATTGTGTAAATATTTTTGTGCTGGAATTATAGGGTGGTATGAGATTCAGATTGGAAGAACAGGGCTCCAGATAAGCTGCGTATTTCCGTAAATACTCAATTAAAATTACCAAAAACCCAATTGAAATCAGAAGTAGTGAGTATCAAAAAGCAATGAAAACTTTGTGGTATCTTTATCATGCTACAGAAAACAATAAACAGATCACAAATATAGCATATTTTCTCATTTTTCCATGAAAACACAACTTGGTATTTCATTAGAATTGTCTCCAAGGAGACGATTCTAATGAAATACCAAGATGTGTTTTCATTTAGAAGCAAACTATTTAATAATTGCTGTCTGTTGATGTGTAAACAGTAGTGTGATTCTAATTTACACAGTTAAAATTTTGAAATACCCAATTGCTTCAGAAATGATGGAGTGACAATACAATAAGTAATCCCTTATCTGGAGCCCTGGAAGAATGCGAAGACATTCATCCATACCGGTATCCCGATATCTCTGGTTTGGCCCTCGGGTTCATTTTTGGCTTTCTTGTATCTTGAGAGTTTAATCTGGTTATACCCAATATAAAAGTAATAAGATTAGTACTATGCGACTCTGGTTTGGTGAGGACTTTGCACCAGATCAAGTTCTTCTATTTTCAGGACTGAATATGTAAATATTCAGTTGTGATAGACTACATGAGTGGGCAGTTACACTGGTAAAAAATCCATTAAGCCCAATTTTTCCAATCACAGCCACATTTCTGAAGGACAATAATGAACATAGTGTCATGTTTTCTGCTTTATAGGCAACATGTTGCATTATATCGCTACACCATGGTCAACAGTAAAAATGTGTGTACGGTAATAGCATTTACACTTCGCGCACACAGGTTGAAGTAACGGACCTAGGTCTATAAATAAATTAAATATATGCCTAAAAGCATCAATAAATGAAGAAAAAAAATAAGCTAAAAAAAATTAATATTTTTTTTTAGCTTATTTTTTTCTTCATATGGAGTATTTGGAGGGAATTAAAAATAAAATGTTTAGCTTATTTTTTTTCTTCATTTATTGATGCTTTTAGGCATATTTAATGTATTTATAGACCTCGGTCCGTTACTTCAACCTGTGATCGCGCACTAAAATATAGAAAAAAACTTGCAGGGCGTTGACGTTCATACTTCGCTATATTGTTATTGAGAGACAATTCTACAATATGAGACAAAACTATTATAGTCCGCAGGCGATAACTTGCTACTTGTTTACAAACAAGCCGATCATAAACAAAACACAGAATAGGGGAGACAGGTAAATATACCCGTGCCTTTATTTCAATATTGATTTTGAGAATTGTCATCAAGTCTTATGTAGTCGAGGGGTTAGAGACCGTACTAGCTACAGACCTGAAACTTCAATTTTTGATTCGACCCCAGGGTCATGGATTATCTCCTCCTTTTCGACTTAGAATTTTCCAATTTTGGCTTGTAAGTTGTAAAACTTTTATTAAACCATAACAGCTACAGACCTGAAACTTGGTATGTAGCTAGCTTCCTTATGATGAGTAGATGCGCAAAGTTTATTTCAATTTTTGATTCGACCCCTGTCATGGATTATTTCCCCTTTTGGACATGGAAATTTGCCTCGTTTATTATCAAAGCGATATGTGGGGCATCCGTGTTCTATGAACACATTTTCTTGTCTTTTGTTGTATGAATGTTGTGGGAAATGTTTGGATACAATTTGTTTTGGGGATTCCCGTATGAAATACGGGTTTCCCAAAGCATTTGTTGTCCGAATACTTAGGGCTATTTTGGAATACATCATAGTCGACTACAGTACATAGACTATAGAACTGGGTGGGTGGGGTAACTTTTGAAATTGTTTATTTTCTGTGCACAGAAGCGGGCCTAAAAGCAGGCGTGCATAATGTAACTCACCCACCATAGTGGTATGTTCTCTATGTTGGATTGGAATGCACATCTTATGATCCTTGGAACTCTTTTTTTGATGGGATCTGTCAGTCTCATTTTACTTGCCGTTCACATTTGATCTTTTTGATAATCGGATTTGTGCGCAGATTATTTGCATGGATGATGTTTCTAGTTGATAGCTTCCTTGAAATCAATATGGGACCAGTGCTACAAATGGCGCTTATCGGTTGTGTTTGTGGTAGAACATGGTAGAGCAGCGCAGACCCAGATCAGACTGTGCAGATGCACAGTCTGATCTGGGTCTACGCTGTTTGTTTACAAAGTGTTGTTGACACTGTTCACTATTTTATAATTCAGTGAAATACGTGTTTGATGCTTGTAGTTGATGCAGGGTTATGTTGATAAAATATTGAATTGAATAAACCCTGTTTTTTATGTACCCAAATCGACACCTTGTCGGTCTGTTCATCTGTCTGTCCGAGACTTGCGTTAACATTTTCGCCTACCTACTATGTCTGTTGCCATAAGTCAGATTGGCTCAAAACATCTCAGTTACCATACATGTAATTGTGATTGGCTTAACATTTCACATACTTGTTTGTCATGCTCAAGGTCATTTACTTTTTAAAATGACAAATTTGCATTAAAGGTACATGCCCACTCAGTAGGCACAAACTGTTATTTATAGGAATTAAATAATTGTGTCGCTATCCCACCAAATTACAAGTGCCTGCTATACAGATATAATCATTCAGTAATATTTATTCTACTGATAGTGACTCACGGTGGTATCAGGCTAATTTCATATGCAAATGAGGCATGCTATTGTTTAATTATTTATACTAATTAAATGCGTCGCCTGAAAAACAATAATATTTTCGACAGATTATGTATGATCATTGCACATCAAAAAATTAATACAGAGAATACATTGTAATGTCCGTTAATATTTTAAGGAAACACAGTTATCAGTGTGGAAATGTTCGTCTGATATAAAATGTATAATAATGCCAATCAATACGTGGGGTAATGGTGAATGAATGTTTATTTTGCCAGAAAGTGTCTCCCACGATGTCTCTGATATAAGGAACAGTTTATGCATGGGCATGTACGGTACCTTTAATGTTTTGTACACCCTCCGTCAGTTTCTTTTTTTGAACGATAAATGTGCCTGAAATGTTTGTGTAATTCCCAAGTCCTTTGTTTCATCACATCATTGCCAATAGCGAATTATGGGTGGAGGAGGTAGAATATTATATAATTGGTGAATATCAATTTCTCCCCAGTTCATAGGGGTGCGGGAAGCGAGCAAGTTAGGGAAAATTAAACTAAGATCATTCACGATCCCAGGATGTAAAAAAATATGTCTACTCTAATTCCCAAGTTAGATGATCGTTTTTCCATCCAGTATGTGAAAACATACCGGAGAAATGTGGCTTATGACAAATGTGAATATTTTGATCTTGTAGCGCATTCCTGAATCCTGATAAGGATCAACACTATAAGCATAACACTTGTTTCATTCATTGAATGGTGAACAGTGCAGGCCCTTATCTACGGAGTCCCGCAGTTCCCACGAAATAACAATTTGTTCCCTCAATTTGTTCCCACAAATTAACAATTTGTTCCCAACGAATTGTTAATTTGAGGGAACAAATTGTTAAATTGAGGGAACAAATTGTCATTTTGTGGGAACAAATTGTTAAATTTTTTATTAATTCGTTCCCACAAAATAACAAATTGTTCCCTCAATTTGACAATTGGTTCCCACAAATTAACAATTTGTTCCCAACGAATTGTTAATTTGAGGGAACGAATTGTTAAATTGAGGGAACAAATTGTCATTTTGTGGGAACAAATTATTAAATTGAGGGAACAAATTGTTAAATTGAGGAAACAAATTGTTATTTCGTGGGAACGAATTAATAAAAAAAATCCATGTCCCCTGCGTGGCACCGTACTTATCAGACTCTGCGGATGCCAAGGCTGATCTGGATGTCACTGGCTGCATAACCCATAAGCCCAGGGCTCCAGTCACAGCCACATGTTTTATCAGTGCTCCAGATAAGCTTTGTGTCTGAAGCGTACTATACCCCCTGATTTCAAAATCATTGCATATTTTACTTTCACAAATTGATTATTGACTTTCTTCATTACAAACTAGGGAACAAATGATAAAAACAATATGTATAACAAATTTAAACCTTCACTTATTTGAGTTGCAAAAAGCAAACCCTGTTTGCTTTTTGCAGCTCAACTAAGTGAATTTTCAACTTTATGACAGTATTTTCAATTCTCAATTTGAAAATCAATGCGTATTTTCGCATTGCTGTGCGTATTTTGTACTCCCACTTTTGATAATCAATGCATATTCAGATAAAATAATTGCGTAAAATATGCCAATACGCAGCTTATCTGGAGCTCTGTATTATTCCCTCCGAGCCATCATTTAGCGGTCAAATTCCACTGGGATTTTTTTTAATATCAGTCCATCAATCAATCAGTCCTTTTTTCCTGTGATTATTTTATCGCTGAGTCTGATAAACTAGATATCACAGGGGTATCATGGTATTCTCCATGTCTCTCGAGTGCTAGACATTAATTCCGTAACTCGATAACATCTTGCGTAATTAAATCATGTTCGAGTCCATAACGGCTGATTGTAAATTTGTCTGTTATTCCGCAGAAATACTCTTTTCAGCCAATAGGAAGTGTTGTTAACCTTAAAAAGTCGGCTGTTTTGCATTTTTATATGCCATTCAATATACATGTACTGTGGTTGGGTGATCGGTCGGGCGAGCTGGTCGTCAAGTATGAAGTGGATTCATTCTTTTTGGACTCCCGATATACTTGGTTTGGCTCTCAGGTACATTTTTGGCGTTCTCGTTTATTGAAACCGGTTATTAGTAGTAAGATTAGTATTAATCCTATTACTTTTAGGGAGTGGGGTGTAAGTGACTCTGGTGTTGTGAGGACCTGCCACCAGGTCAGTACTTTAACTGTTGACAGGTGAGGCTGTTAAAACACAACTAAATAAATAAATTAAATCAACATATTATGGCATGGCACATGTTTTAATTTTCTAGCCCATCTAAATGGCCCCCACACCCAAAGTCGTCAAGGTCAAATGACAAATGCGTGCAAACACATACAATGTACATATGCACACTGATATCATTCGCATTCTTCATCTAAATTGCTTGGCCCTAAATGATACTCTTTTGTGTTGATGGGCCGTTAAGCACCATTCCATTCTAGTTTTGCACATTCTAGTTTTGCACAAGCACACTCAAACAACTGACTTTCGTTGTACGAATGTTTATCGCGACAATGTACATATTGATTTTC
The DNA here is from genome assembly GCA_029237695.1 of Conchocele bisecta. Lineage (NCBI taxonomy): Eukaryota > Metazoa > Mollusca > Bivalvia > Lucinida > Thyasiridae > Conchocele > Conchocele bisecta. The sequence continues at coordinate 28,701,285 of CM055277.1, forward strand.
AAAATGTCACTTTAGTGATCTCCCCTTGGCAGCATGCGTTGTTGTTGTTGGCAAGTGGATCGAGCCGACGTATGTGTTCTGTCATTGACGTCTTAATTTATGACTTTGGCACTGGAGCTAACTATTCTGACATTTTCATTAGTTTCTGATAATTTTTAAGCCTTGAAGGGAATCGGTGGAAATGAGACATCAGGTGATAAAACGATCTGGCATAGCTGACAAAACTTTACTTATTTGATCTTCAACCAATGTAGACCCAGATTGGACTGCGCGTCCGCGCAGTCTAATCTAGGTCTACACTGTTTGTGATGATCAGATTCAATCGGCGAAATAATCAGTTTGCTCAGTACATGTGGTTGGTTAGGAGCATTTGAAGGGTGGTGGGGTTCATCCTGTTTAACCTTAGACCGCTATCTTATTTTATTTGTCGTCCGCTGTTTATTTTCTATTTTCCATTTTTATCATCAAAAACATGCTTTGACAGCACTTTCGAATAATTTACAACATGCTTTGACAGCACTTCAGAATCATTTCCATTGGAAATGATTCTGAAGTGCTGTCAAACCATGTTTTTATTGAGAAATAAGGCAAGATATAAAAGCAACAGCAGACGACAATTGTTGTGAGTAGCGGTCTAAGGGTTAATACCTGGTTCTGTTTTAATACTTTAGTCAAATTTCCTTTGTATGCACACCCCACTCACACACATTGATATACAATGTAAAACAAAACCCAGATTTTTCAGGATACCTACGTTTCAGTATAAGTCTACATCAGGGATTCCGCTGGCGATCGTCAGTTTCGCAATTGGCGATAAAAATAAATAATTGGCGATAAAACATTATACTTTTTGAAAAATAATAAAAAAAAACATTTTTTTCTTTTCTTTTTTTTCTTTCGAAAATTGTAATTTTCATCGCAAATTGTTTTATTTTTTTTTAAGTGGTGATTTTTTTTTCCCCAGCGGAATCCCTGCTACATTCGTTATCTTCCTTAGGTCACTTTAATCCTTAGATGTTGAGGAAATAGAAATTGTTGTCTGCTTTTCAAAAGTACCTTATTTCTCAACAAAAACATGTTTTCACAGGACATTAAAATCATGTCCATAGATAATTCTTAGGTGCTGGCAAAACATGCTGCCACCAAGCAAGATGGAAGCTAAAAATTACACAGCAGATAAAAAAAATAATCCACAATTATATGTATAGTATGGGTGACAGGTTGAAGTAACGGACCGAGGTCTGTAAATACATTAAATATGCCTAAAAGCATCAATAAATGAAGAAAGAAAAAAAGCTAACATTTTTTTTTACTCCCTTTTTCTTCATTATTAATTTTATTGATGCTTTTATGCATATTTAATGTATTTATAGACCTCGGTCCGTTACTTCAACCTGTGGTATGGGTCAGAGCTCGGGATGACTGTCATTCCCAAAAAGGAGTCAATTATACACAGATACCAGATATTTATTCTAATAAACATCCCCGGGACTGCAATCTGTGGGGATCAAAACGTGGAAAATAGGATCAAAATATGTTATTTTCACATACAAAAGCGATGTGTAAGAATTGACTCCTAAACTTGAGTGTTAACCCTTTCAACACCACAGACCTCTATAGAGACAATGTTTGCAAACAGTGCAGATCCAGATGAGCCGGCTCGTAAAGAGCCGTCTCATCAGGATCTCCACTGTTTGTTAATAGTTATCAAATTTGAAAAAAATTACCCTTTCTGAAGAATGGAATAGCCTGAAAATTTGAATGGACCAATGAAATAGCATGAAACAGTGGCATGGAACAGCCCATTAAGTTACTTGGTGTTGAAAGGGTTAAGGAGTCATTACTGGCTCTACATCATTCACATGCATTTTGCATAATTTGCTCCTAGATTTGACAACCGTCTTTGATAATAATGCGGAAATAATTTGTAAGCTAATTTATTTATCCTTTGAAATGTGCAAAAAAAATGTTGATGAAATTAGGCATGAAATGACACCTAAATTTGACCAAATGACTCAAAAATAAAATGCAGATAGAGGAGTCAAATGACACCTGGCGTAAACTTGCTACTGGGAGAGTTACAGGTTAATTTCCCCCAGTTAACAGATAATTGAGATGGAACTGCTTCCAAGTTGCCGTTATCTCTGGATTGGGCCATAATCTGAGCAAACCAGGCTTATGGTATTACAGGGCTCCAGATAAGGAATTAGTGAGTATTGTTACTCCATCATTTTTGAAGCAATTGGGTATTTCAAAAATGTTATTGGGTAAAATAAAATCACACTACTGTTTACACAGCAGCAGACCGCAATTATTGAATAGTTTGCTTCTAAATGAAAACATGTCTTGGCATTGGAGACAATTCTAATGAAATACCAAGATGTGTTTTCATGGAAAATATGAAAAATATTTTTTGTATTTGTGGTCTGATTTTTGTATTCTGCAGCATGATAAATGTACCATACATTTTTTATTGCTTTTTGATACTAGCTACTTCTGATTTATATTGGGTTTTTGGCAATTTTAATTGGGTATTTACGCAAATACGCAGCTTATCTGGAGCTCTGATATTTTATTTCAAGGAAATAAAATATCAGTGCTCCAGATAAGCTGCGTAGTGAGGTATCCGTTGTGGAATTGACCACTTGTTAAACTACTTCCCAGTCTAATAATAGACTACTGTACATGTACAGGCAAACCTGTGAATAAAGGCCAGCAATGGGAAGAGAAAAATCTGGCCTTTGTTCACAGGTGCAGGCCTCGACAAATCCACTCGTCCGTTTTGGCGAGTGAATTTTCTATCTGGACGAGTGGCAATTAGAAGAGACAGTGCGGCATAAACATTAAAACATATAGGAATGTATGAGTGGAAATCCAATCTGGACAAGTGGAAATTGAGGAATTTGTCGAGGCCTGCAGGTGGTCTTTGTTCACAGGTTCATTTAAGTAGTAATTGGGTAATTAGGAAAACAAACGCGTGGCTGCTATAACCAGGTAAGTGTTATACCAAGGTGGGCTTCAGCACGGGTTCCACTGTACCGCCTGTCTTAAACCTTAGAATGCGGGAAACGAAAATTATCGTCTGCTGATATTTGATATTTTGTCTTATTTCTCAGTGAAAACATCATCATGGTTTGACAGTGCTTTAGAATAATTTCCATTGGAAATGATTCTAAAGTGTTGTCAAAACATGTTTCTGATGAGAAAAATGGAAAATAAAGAATAAACTGCAGATGACAAAACGACTTAACAAATTTGATCAGGCTTGGATCAACATGGATTGTGCCATGAATTGCTTATATGTGGATGTCACAGGTGAAATGGTGCTTATGGGTTTTGCGACCAGTGTAGATCCAGATCAGCCTGTGCATCCACACAGTCTGATCAGGATCTGCACGGTTCGCCATTCCGTCAAAAACCTTTTATGCCTCTATTAAGCAATTAGGTCGTTATCAGGCTACATAACACGAGTGTGCTACATGTATTTGATCCGAAGTCACACGGTCACAAATCCCATAAGCCCCATTTCTCCAGTCACAGCCACAAATACATGTATGGATGAGCTGGTCTGGGTCTACACTGGTCACCAAGTCAACGGTCCCATAGATTGCAGGCACATGTACATCATTGCCCTGCCAAAAAGCGCTCGTCAGCCCAAAAAACTAGTGCTGCTCACTGACGTGTGTTATTATCTTGTGTGTGGTCTGAAGCAATAAACTTGTATTGCATTCTGGAACGTGTTTTATCCCGTCAACACAGTGCGTATGTGCCGTGATACACGGTGCCGTGAAACATTTTTGATATCCAGTCAATACTATTTTCGCATTTTACAGCCATTTGTATGTGTTGACGGGATAAATAGAATAGTATGTTAGTGCCGTGAATGGGAAAAAATATCTGGCGCGGCACGGAAACGGGATGTGCTCGGCAGAGCCTCGCCCATCCCGTTCCCTGAGCCTTGCCAGATATTTTTTCCCACTCACGGCACTAACCTACTATTGTCCATCTATTTTCCTTATTTCTGAACCAAAATATATGTTGTGACCACTCATTTGAACCGTCTCGGTGAGACGGTTCAAATGAGTGGTCACAACATATATTTCTGATGAGAAATAAAGAAATTCTTGAGCCTTGTCGGATATTTTTTCCCATTCACGACACTAACCTACTATTCTCTATCTATTTTCCTTATTGCTGAACCAAAGTATATGTTATGGCCACTCATTTGAACCGTCTCGGCGAGACGGTTCAAATGAGTGGTCACAACATATACTTCCGATGAGAAATAAAGAAATTCTTGAGCCTTGTCGGATATTTTTTCCCATTCACGGCACTAACCTACTATTCTCTAATTCTATGGAGCCCCATAGGGGACGTATAAATATTTTTTTATTAATTTGACGTAGCTTCCTTATGATGAGTAGATGTGCAAATTTATTTTTCAATTTTTGATTCGACCCCCTGGGTAATGGATTTTCTCCCCTTTTCATACGCGACGGTATTATGTATTCATCTTGTACGGGCGGGCGGGCGCAGCTTGTCCACACAAGAACTAGAGTGCTACTTGACGGATTGTAACCAAATTTGGTATACATTTTTATCACGGCAAGCCGAAGAAGCCTATTAATTCTCACATTCTACTTCACCGATCGAAACCAAATTCGGTATACATGTTTATCACGGCAAGACGAAGAAGCCTATTGATTTTGAAAAAATTCTCCCCTTGGCGGCCATTTTTAATTTTCGGACTCCGTATCCTTGTCCACGCAATAGGTCGAATTTTACTTGACGGATCGTAACCAAATTTGGTTTACATGTTTATCACGTCAAGATGAGTTATCTCCCCTTGTTGACTGACCTTGCCTCGACGGGCGTATATTGTGACCTTCGGCACTCTTGTTTTAATTAGAATTTGGCAAACACATTTTCTAGTTCTATTTGTGGTAGGCCTTGGGGATATGGCATTGGACTTCAATACCGGAGGTTGTAAGTTCAATCCTCACCCTAGCGTGAGAAATACTTTAATACATAGTATTTCCATCCCACTGGTCCATCGGATGACACTTTAAACTGTGGTCCTGTCCCTATATGACATTAACTCTTGCTTGGACGTTAAACCCATGATTCACTTTTTTGTGTTATATTCATGGCCCACCAATTATCAGTGACAGTGGTGTGTGGGGGCGTCCCTTGTGAGAGGTGGTGGGGGCTGTTGTATGCCAGTACACACTTTTACTTAGTGTGAAATTATCCTGGGAGTTTACATTTTAGTTACGTGCCCCGGACATTTTGCTCCAAGTTCTCATTATATATTTGGGTACATATAGTTGTCACACTGTCACATGGGTCAAATGAGTGGTCACAACACATACTTTGCTTGTGAAGCAAGAAAAATTGTGGAAAAATATAGAGTTTTTATACCCATAAAAGGGGTTTTCCCATGTAATGGATTTTATCATCCAGGGCATGATTAATGATATGTAACATATTGATACATATTTTTATCTTTCCACATCAATAAACAAACTAATGATTGGGATGCCCATTTTAAAGGCATATGAATGGGCCTTATGTGTGTTGTGACCAGTGTAGATCCAGATCAGCCTGTGCGTCCGCACAGGCTGATCAGGATCTGCACTGTTCACCCTTCCATCGTTATCAGGAGTTCTCTATTTCATTAGGAGCTACACCAGTCATACATCCATAAGCCCTATTACTCCAGTCACGCAGCCACAATGTAGAGATGGTCTCAGATATGCACAGAAAGTGGTGGAAAGTAAAGCGAGTTAAACTTTTTTAATCGTATTTCTCACCTATGTACCTAAAAAATCTAGGATGTGGTAAAAATCTTTTAGAAATGCCATAAGCCCCATTTCTGCAATCACAGCCACATACCATGAGTTAAGACTAGTCACAAATTTAATAAACCTATTCTCCAATCACAGCCACAGACCAGGAGTTAGACTAGCCACAAATGTCATAAGCCCCATTCTCCAATCACAGCCACAGACCAGGAGTTAAGACTAGCCACACATTTAATAAACCCATTCTCCAATCACAGCCACAGACCAGGGGCTAGACTAGCCACACATTTAATAAACCCATTATCCAAGCACAGCCACAGACCAGGGGCTAGACTAGCCACAACTTGAATAAACCCATTCTCCAATCACAGCCACAGACCAGGAGTTAAGACTAGCCACACATTTAATAAACCCATTCTCCAAGCACAGCCACAGACCAGGGGCTAGACTAGCCACACATTTAATAAACCCATTATCCAAGCACAGCCACAGACCAGGGGCTAGACTAGCCACAAATGACCACAAGTTTCATAAGCCCCATTTCTCCCATCACAGCCACAGTACAGGAGCTAGACTAGCCACAAAAGCTATAAGTCCCATTTCTCCAATCACAGCAATACAACAGATCGGGAGCTAGACAGGCCACATATACCATAAACCCTATTTCTCTAATCACAGCCACATATCAAGATCTAAACAGGACAGAAATGCCATTAACCCTATTTCTCCACTTAACTCCCAGCCATATTTGTGTATGTTTAGAAACTAATGGCTTTATGCAAATTTCCGTCAATAACCAGTCAACGGCCCAAACAAAGGCCACATCAATCAGTTGAGGCAACAATTTACTGAGATTATCAATTAACCCTTTCACCCATAAGTGTCTTGAATGGATTTTGATATGTTAATTTGCTACCAATCTAACCATTACAAAATGATTTTCAGACCAGTCCATTTATGAAAAGGGGGTGTTTTGTTCTGAAAAATATGAAAGTTACTTGCAAAAAGTGCAGATCCTGATGAGACGGCTCGTCACGAGCCGGCTCATCTGGATCTACACGTTTTGCCAATATAGAGGTCTGTGGAGTTGAAAGGGTTAATTTGGTAGCCGAAGGTGAAACGTTTATGTTCAAAGTTCACAAACAATATACAGTTAACGATTGCTTCTTCGTCATCATAAATATTTTTATATTCATTGTATGCCGCCCCTATAAAGCTTCCATTATCATGATGAAGGTTAACCTTTTCAACACTACAGCCTTCTATAGTGGTGTTTGCAAACAGTGTAGGTCCAGATGAGTCGTCTTGTTATGATGGTTAACCTTTTCAACACTACAGACCTCTATAGCGGTGTTTGCAAACAGTGTAGATCCAGATGAGTCGTCTTGTTATGATGGTTAACCTTTTCAACACTACAGACCTCTATAGCGGTGTTTGCAAACAGTGTAGATCCAGATGAGTCCTCTTGTTATGATGGTTAACCTTTTCAACACTACAGACCTCTATAACGGTGTTTGTAAACAGTGTAGGTCCAGATGAGTCGTCTTGTTATGATGGTTAACCATTTCAACACTACAGCCTTCTATAGTGGTGTTTGCAAACAGTGCAGATCCAGATGAGTCGGCTTGTTATGATGGTTAACCATTTCAACACTACAGCCTTCTATAGTGGTGTTTGCAAACAGTGTAGATCCAGATGAGTCGTCTTGTTATGATGGTTAACCATTTCAACACTACAGCCTTCTATAGTGGTGTTTGCAAACAGTGTAGATTCAGATGAGTCCTCTTGTTATGATGGTTAACCATTTCAACACTACAGCCTTCTATAGTGGTGTTTGTAAACAGTGTAGGTCCAGATGAGTCGTCTTGTTATGATGGTTAACCATTTCAACACTACAGCCTTCTATAGTGGTGTTTGCAAGCAGTGTAGATCCAGATGAGTCGGCTTGTGATGATGGTTAACCATTTCAACACTACAGACCTCTATAGCGGTGTTTGCAAACAGTGTAGATCCAGATGAGTCGTCTTGTTATGATGGTTAACCATTTCAACACTACAGACCTCTATAGCGGTGTTTGCAAACAGTGCAGATCCAGATGAGTCGCCTTGTTATGATGGTTAACCATTTCAACACTACAGACCTCTATAGCGGTGTTTGCAAGCAGTGTAGATCCAGATGAGTCGTCTTGTTATGATGGTTAACCTTTTCAACACTACAGACCTCTATAGCGGTGTTTGCAAACAGTGTAGATCCAGATGAGCTGGCTCGTAACGATGGTTAACCATTTCAACACTACAGACCTCTATAGCAGTGTTTGCAAACAGTGTAGATCCAGATGAGCTGGCTCGTAACGATGGTTAACCATTTCAACACTACAGACCTCTATAGCGGTGTTTTCAAACAGTGTAGATCCAGATGAGCTGGCTCGTAACGATGGTTAACCATTTCAAACAGTACAGACCTCTATAGCGGTGTTTGCAAACAGTGTAGATTCATATTAACCGGCTCGTAACGATGGTTAACCATTTCAACACTACAGACCTCTATAGCGGCGTTTGCAGACAGTGAGATCCAGATGAGCCGTCTCTTCAGGATCTACACCTTTTGCATGTAATTTTCATATCTTTTTTAAGAAAAAAAAGCACACCCCTATTCATGACTTTTCTGAAAATCAGTTTATTTTGGTCAGAAAATTATCATATCAACATCCATTCCAGCTATTTAGGGGTGAAAGTGTTAAATTACTGTGACTCCTGAAATGGGGCTTATGGGATTTGTGACGATGCAATTGAATTTGAAATCATGGGGTTCAAAACCTACCTTAGGGCATGAAAAATACTTTCATATTATTTCCATCACACTGGTCTGTCGGATGAGACTAACCCTTACTACGCTGAAATAAATTTTGTCGTCTGCTGGAAATGTTTTATTTTCAATATTTCTCGATAAAAACCTGTTTTGACGGCGCATGAGAATCATATCCACTGGAGCTCTCATGTGCTGTCAAAACAGGTTTTTTTTTAAGAATTAAGGTAAAAATGAAAAACAGCAGACGACAATTTTCGTCTCCCGCGTAGTGAGGGTTAAAGTGTGGTCTCGTCTCTATATGACCTTAGCTGTTGCTGAGACGTTAAACCCCAATTCTTTCATTTCTTTCTTCTTTCAGACAACTAACTGGGAAAATTACAAATAGATAACGGATCTTGCTTCTGATGAGAAAACCTGCAGATTTTCGCCACTTGCAGTCCCGCCATTGGCTGAAATTTCACCGGAAAATCCATCAATTGATTCTCGCTGCAACGACAAACTGTCTCCTGGCACGTAATTTGCTTCCAGTCGATTCGATTCCTGTCAATTTGGGCAATAAATGAAGGAATATGATGGTCATATCACCGGAGCCAATTCTCAAATGGTGCGTATTTCAATTTCAGATGTAGTTTTCAGATGTAGATGTAAACTGCATTTTTAGCTCACAATTCGGGGAATATGTGGCTGTGACTGGAGAAATGTACGGAAGCCCATTAGGGCCACTTCACTTTTTTTGAATTTCCATTTATTCAAGATGTTTTCTTAAATTTTCAAGTTCTTTTCTTGAATTTTCAAGATCTTTTCTTGAATTTTCAAGAAAAGATCTTGAAAATTCAAGAAAAGAACTTGAAAATTAAAATTAAAAAAAAGATCTAGAAAATTCAAGAAAAGAACTTGAAAATTCAAGAAAACATCTTGAAAATTCAAGAAAAGATCTCGAAAATTCAAGAAACTATGAAAATTCAAGAAAATATATTGAAAATTCAAGAAAAGATAAAAAAAAAGTGAAGTGGCCCTAATGGGCTTCCGTACATTTCTCCAGTCACAGCCACATATTCCCCGAATTGTGAGCTCAAAATGCAGTGTACATCGCGGTTGCTTCTCGCGATATTATAGGAATGAATGGCCTTTTTGTGGAATTTATCGGGGTATAAACTTGGACTTTTCCAAGTTTATATCCCCGATAAATTCCACAAAAAGGCCATTCATTCCTTATAATTCCAGCATTTGAAATAAATTCATCAAGAAAATGTGTTTATTTTCCGTTTTCTTAAGAATTATTTTAACTGCACCTCATGGTTACGGAAAGTAGTTTGGCGTGGGAGTTTACTGGGATATAAATTTTGGACAGAGACTTGGTACGGGCCAATCAAATGTTAGGGAATTGTGTAAATATTTGTGTGCTGGAATTATTAACTGTTAACCCATTACATGTGGAATACTACAAAACCCCGCAGGGACATGGATTTTTTTTATTATTAACTCGTTGCCACGAAAATAACAATTTAAAAATTTGTTCTCTCGAATTAACAAATTGTTATTTCGTGGCAATGAATTGTTAAATTGATGGAACGAATTGTTAAATCGTGGGAACGAATTGTTATTTTGTGGGAACAAATTAATAAAAAAAAGAATTTTACATCCCCTGCGGGGGCTCCATAGAATAAATATTTATGGGTATGGAATTTTTTAAATATTTTATTTTTTTGTTTCTCAATGAAAGTACATGTTGTGACCACTCATTTGAACCATCTCGATGAGACGGTTCAAATGGTGGTCACGACATACACTTCTGAGCGCATAGAAGGAAAATATTTAGGATTTTCCGCAAAAATAATGGCGTATCCTCAGCATGAAATTGGTTAACGTGTGGTTGTCACTGAAGCAATGGGGTTTATGGCATTTGTGACCAGTGCATTCATGTCGGCTGATCAAGGTCGGGCTCCAGATAAGGAATTAGTAATTGAGTATTGTCACTCCATCATTTTTGAAGCAATTGGGTATTTCAAAATTTTAATTGGGTAAAATAAAATCACACAACTGTTTACACATCAACAGACAGCAATTATTGAATAGTTTGATTCGAAATGAAAACATGTCTTGGCTTTTCATTAGAATTGTCTCCTTGGAATACCAAGATGTGTTTTCATGGAAAATAAGAACAAATATGCTATATTTGTGGTCTGTTTATTGTTTTCTGCAGCTTGATAAAGGTACCACAACAAATTTATTGCTTTTTGATACTCGCTACTTCTGATTTCAATTGGGTTTTTGGCAATTTTAATTTGGTATTTAAGCAACTATGCAGCTTATCTGGAGCTCTGTCAAGGTCTACACTGTTGGCCATTCAGTCAGTGAAACGAGTCTCTTGCTCCCAGCAAGCATCAAGCTGCACGAATGTGCGGTATTTCCGCAGTTGCTATGAAAGTTTTGTCATCTTTCAACGTCATTGCAAGTAAGTTCTCCAGATAAGCTTTGTGTCTAAAGCGTACTATACCCCCTGATTTCAAAATAATTGCGTATTTTACTTTGACAAATTGGTTATTCATTTTCTTCATTACTAAATAGGGAACAAATTGCAAGTAAGTTCTCCAGATAAGCTTTGTGTCTAAAGCGTACTATACCCCCTGATTTCAAAATAATTGCGTATTTTACTTTGACAAATTGGTTATTCATTTTCTTCATTACTAAATAGGGAACAAATGATAAAAAATATATCAAATTTAAACATTCACTTATTTGAGCTGCAAAAAGCAAACACTGTTTGCTTTTTGCAGCTCAACTAAGCGAATTTTCAACTTTATGACAGTATTTTCACTACTCAATTTGAAAATCAATGCATATTTTCACATTGCTGTGCGTATTTTGTACTTTCACTTTTGATGCGTATTCAGCTAAAAGAATTGCGTAAAATACGTCAATACACACCTTATCTGGAGCTCTGGTATGTTTTTAGGTACAACATTACTTGCCACATCTCATATTTGGCTGAGACTGGAGAAATGGGGCTTATGGGTTTTAGTGTAGCTCCCAGGGACAGATCCAGCATTTCGGGTTAGGAGGCTCGGGACTTCTCAATTGAAATAGCTTACTATATTTTGGAACTAGCACCGTTTGTTCGTCGACCAAACGGAGATGGGGAGACTGCTAGGTGGGTCCATCTGTATGCCATCCGGAATATTTTTACACCCCATTTTGCTGCGTTCTGGTGTAGTTTAGAGCAAAAATATCTTTACTGCTAAATTTTAGGGGGGTGCACTTCCACTACGTGAATCTGCCCTTGGCTCCTAACCAAATAGTATACTCGTGTAGCCTGATAACGGTCTATATATCTTGTTAGAAGCATGACGGGTATTTCATTGATGGTATGGTGAACACTGGTCACAATACACATAAGCCCCATTTCTCCAGTCACAGCCATATTTTAGTCTGGGCATATTACTGAGGAATGTAGCATTCCCATACCAGATATGGCATGTGAAAATCATTGTCATGTGTGTACTTGAGACTACAGTATGAGCGGTACACGTACATTGTATATGCCAGAGCTCCAGATAAGCTGCGTATTTGCGTAAATACCCAATTAAAATTGCCAAAAACCCAATTGAAATTAGAAGTAGGAATATCAAAAAGCAATAACAAATTTGTGGTATCTTTATCATGCTACAGAAAACTATAAACAGACCACAAATATAGCATGTTTCTTATTTTCCATCAAAACACATCTTCGTATTTCATTAGAATTGTCTCCTTGGAGACATGTTTTCATTTCGAAGTAAACTATTCAATAATCACTGTCTGTTGATGTGTAAACAGTAGTGTGATTTTATTTTACCCAATTAAAATATTGAAATACCCAATCGCTTCAGATATGATGGCGTGAAAATACTCAATTACTAATTCCTTATCTGGAGCGCTGGATGCCAAAATGTAACAAAACCATTCTTATTTCACTCGTGTCCAGTGTAGATTGGTAGTGGAGTACAGTCAAACCTGTGAATAAAGGTCAGCCATGGGAAGCGACAAATCTGGCCTTTGTTCACACGTGGTCTTTGTTTACAGGTTCATTTATGTAGTACAGTCGAGTACCAGTATCTCGAATATCAGTATCTCGTTGATATCCCCTATCTCGATGATTCACTAAAGTTGACTGTTCATTCTGTCCCCTCCGTATAAAAATACGTTGAACATCTCTTCGCTATCTCGATCACATAAACGCTTGAATAAATCGCCTAAGCGTCTGGCTGCCAAGATCGATTTGGTTGATACTAACTTTCAAAACATATTATCAAAAAAAACACAAATTAAATTTACACCTACCTCAGGTTGTTAGCTTAATTGGTCCACCTGGATATATTTGAGTGTTTTACACGATTCATTAAGCATATCACGCTGGTCCTTTAAGCAATTCACTGAGAGTCGTGACACCACCTGGTAATGTTGATTACGGTAGCTTACTACTTTTGTTCATTAGTTAATTGGTGATTGTTTACTTGTGGTGTAAAGGGTACATGATTTCATATTTTTCGTGAAAATATTCGACAATCTCACTTCATCGTTATGTCGAACCTAGTCCTATCTCGACTATATGCACAATCTCCCTTCGACTTAGGCATACTGCTGCTGGACTAATTGAATAGTTGACAAAATGCCAAAACACGACAAAACCACGGCTTATATTACAGAGCTCCAGTTAAGATGTGTAATTTGACCAAATATTCAAGGTATTTTTCTTAGTTCTTCACCAAAAATGGCAAGTTGTGAGTTCTTTAGAATCGTCTCAATGAGACGATTCTAAAGCACTCCCAACTTGCCATTTTTGGTGAAGAAATAACAAAATTCCCCCAAAAGTTGATCAAATTACGCACCTTATCTGGAGCTCTGTATTATACTTGAGTGGAGTGCTGTATATGAGTGTTATTATGATATCGTAAATACACTTGCACTCTTGTCACAGTTTACTGAGGGAGTGGGTGGCAAGTGGGAGCTCCATGCGATGGGTAATTTAACGATCGGGGTTCATCCTTACCGGAATCCCGACCAGATACCTGGTTTGGCCCTCACATAATATTTTTTTGCTATTTTTCTTATGTCTAGTCAAAAGTATATGTTGTGACCACTCATTTGAACCGTCTCGGTGAGACGGTTCAAATGAGTGGTAACAACATATACTTCCGTGCATATTTAAGAGAATTATTTTTATTTTTTCGAATAAATTTTTTTAGTAGCTGCAGCATGTAATGGGTTAATTGCTGCATTATTGCCCAAATTCTGAACAGTGTAGACCCTGATTATTTGGCACAGTTGGGCAGATTGATTTGGATCTATACTGTCTTAATAACTTTAAACAGTAAGCCAAAATATGTCGGGCAGTAACACGATGCATGAGCAATATTTGACAAAAGAATGAACTAACGATTTTGATCTAGTTTTAATAAACAATGTGGAAATAATTTGTGTAAAAATAAATTTAATTTGTCATCGTCTTAACGGTACATGCCCACTCAGTAGGCACAAAATGTTCTTTCTAGGAATTAAATAAGTGTATAATTGTGTCACTATTCCACCAGTTCTAAGAATTACGAGTGCCCGCTATACAGATATGATCATTTACCGGTAGTAATATTTTATTTACTGATAGACTCGCGGTGGTATCAGGCTTTTGTCATTTGCAAATGAGGCATGATATTATTTAAATATGTAAAAATAATATTTTCGACAGATTATCAAGTATGATCATTGCACATCAACAAAATAAATACAGAGAATAAATAGTAATGCCCGTTAACATTTTAAGGAAACACGGTTATCGCCCCTGATATCAGTGCGGAAATTTACCTCAGATATAAAATGTATAATAATGCCAATCAGTATGTGGGGTAATGGTGAATGCATGTTTATTTTGCCAGAAAATGTCATGGATGATGGATCAGCCGCCTATTTCATCAACATTGCAAAGTATACTTTGTGGGAGTAATCATTTATTTTTCCTGAAATGCATTATTTCATATAGAACTAACAAATGCATATATTTCATGATTAAAAGTATGCAGAATTATTATACTGAATTGATTACATTATCACAGCCAAATTGGCTGTGATAATGTAATAAATTCAGTATAATAAAAATTAATAAATTTTTAAAAAAATTGAAAATTTCTCCCTCAAAGTATACTTTGCTACTAAAGTATACTTTGCAATGTTGATGAAATCTGCTACTGATATAAATAACAGTGCCTACTGAGCGGGCATGTACCATTAATAAATGTCACAAACTTTCAGCGCAATTGGGCAAGTATGTTGATCTGGATCTATACTGGTCTCTGACAGCAGTAACCCAATTCATGAGAAATAATTGACAAAATAATGACATAGAAATTATTATATATTTTTCATCAGATTTAGTTTTTCACAAATTGTCACTGGTGTTTACAGAAAGCTTGTTGAAGTAATTGTCTGGAAATTATGAATAAACGGTCGCCAAATTGTGATCAGGTATATTTTCTCGTGAATGGGCATACACTGTATATTGTGCACTGACTGTTACATTTGTGATATTTGTGTATTGTGATGTTACCAGTGATTCTCAGTGAGCAATGACGTGTTAACCCTTAGACCACTATCTTATTTTTGTTATCGTCTGCACAGGTTGAATTAACGAACCGAGGTCTATAAATACATTACATTTATACAGTCTATATGAAGGGGATAAAAAAATAATTTAGCTTATTTTTTTCATTTATTGATGCTTTTAGGCATATTTAATGTATTTATAGACCTTGGTCCGTTACTTCAACCTGTGGTTGTCTGCTGTTTATTTTCTATTTTCCATTTTTATCATAAAAAAAAACGTGCTTTGACAGCACTTTAGAATAATTTACAACATGCTTTGACAGCACTTCAGAATCATTTCCGTTGGAAATGATTCTGAAGTGCTGTCAAACCGTGTTTTTATTTATTGAGAAATAAGGTAAGATATAAAAGCAACAGCAGACGACAATTGTTGTGAGTAGCGGTCTAGGTGTTAAAAAGGATCTACTGAATAAGTGGAAAGACGGTGCTTATAAGTGAATTATTACCAGTAGCCTATTTCACCAACATTGCAAAGTATACTTATCTAGCAAAGTATACTTTGAGGGAGAAATTTTCAATTTAAGGACAAATGAATACTCCCTCAAAGTATACTTTGCTAGATAAGTATACTTTGCAATTTTGATGAAATCGGCTACAGGTCCGTCGTTATAAAACGTTTTTCGGAAACCATTCTCAACTTGGACTTATGGGTAATGTATATTTTTGTTTTGTTGCAAACGATGTTTTCTCCGTTTACGTACATAATGGTTTCATTGATAGAATGGCGCACATACAAGTGGTAACAACATGTACTTTCATGGAGAAATGAACAAAATACATGTAATAATTATGTTGTCAATAAACAGCATTGTATCCATAGTTTTCACTTGGTTAGTGCACGTACATTATTCCATAGTTTTCACTTGGTTAGTGCACGTACATTATTTGTAAGTACATTATTTGTACTTCATGTTAGCCTGATGAAAAAGATAAAAGTGTCACTGAGAAGTGAACATTAAATTGTGTGAAGTATTTGTTCTTGCGTTTTAAGTGGTGATTTCGAAAAGATAGACGAGGTAATGAAATGTGTTGTTCATAAAGTCAGCTGATGTGCATGTATACTTCACTGTATAACGTAATATGTCGCCGTAGCTTGAGAAATGAGGCTTATCGTTTTTGCGAGCAATGTAGATCCAGATCAGCCTGTGCATCCGCACAGTCTGATCGGGATCTGCACTGTTCGCCATTCTATCGATGAAACACCCGTCATGCTTCTAACAAGCAACATACATATATCGTTATCACGCTACATGAGTGTGCTACTTGATCAGGAGCTACACTGGTCACAAATCACATGAGCCTCTTTTCTCGAGCCACAGTCGCATATGTGTAGAGTACCAGTAGGTCAAGTTCCATACTCATTGCATATGTCAGGCTCCAGATAAGCTGCATATTTGCTTAACCCTTTCCCTGATAGGGACGACTTTTCACGCCTCTGCAGAAGATGTCTTTAGAAAACATTGTGGGAAAAGGAGAAATTGCTTGTAACAAGCAATTTCTCCTTTTCCCACAATGTTTTCTACTCTATCAGATAATTTAACCATCATATATCGCAAAACAGGGAAAGGGTTAAATACCTAATCAAAATTGCCAAAAACCCAATTGAAATCAGAAGTAGAGAGTATCAAAAAGCAATACAATTGTTATGATACCTTTATCATGCTGCAGAAAACAATAAACAAGCCACAAATATAGCATGTTTTTCTTATTTCCATGAAAACACTTCTTGGTATTTCATTTTTTATGTGTAAACAGTAGTATGATTTTATTTTACCCAATTAAAATTTTGAAATACCCAATTGCTTCAGGTATGATGGAGTGACAATACTCAATTACTAATTTCTTATCTGGAGCCCTGATATGTGTACTGGATTATTGTCATTTTACAGATGAGGGATTTTATGTGTCTTTGTCTATATAGACTTTTTATCAGAGGGTCATATGCAGATGATATTTATATGCTGCCAAAGAATGTTATTTTTTTTTATTGCTGATCACCCTTAAATAGACTTGTTAATATGTTAATTAATAATTCCAGCACAAAAATATTTACACAATTCCCTAACATTTGTCTCTGTCCAAAATTTATATCCCAGTAAACTCCCACGCCAAACTACTTTCCGTAACCGTGAGGCGCAGTTAAAATAATTCTTAAGAAAACGGAAAATAAACACATTTTCTTGATGAATTTATTTCAAATGCTGGAATTATAACAAAAACTGCACATTTCCCATGTGTTATATGTTACCTTATAACCAGATAACACAGTATTTATTGCATTTTCAGTACAGTCTGGTGAGGGTCTATACTGTTCACAATTTCATCAGTGATTCATTTTTCATTCAGCAAACACTGAATGATGTTTAGGCTGTATCATCTGCGTCTGATCAGGATTTCTAAATTGGACAGGAATTAATAATGAAATAAATCTGGCGTTGTCTAATGTCATGATTTGTAATTTATTTAATGGTGTTTAACGGCCTGTCAACAGCTAATATAAGGCCATTTTAGGCCGGGCTAACATGGTAGAATCCCAAATTTCACCTGTTGTGATTGTGGGGAAAATCCCAAATCAGAACTAAATATGTACGAACAAACATATATTTATATTCAGCCCAGAAATTAGAATAACCTGACCTGGTGTCAGGTTCTCATCACACCAGAGTAATTTAGCACCACTACCTAAAAGTAATACAATTAGTATTAAATCTTACTACTTTTATAATGGGTATAACCGGATTCAACTCTCAAGTAACAAGGAAGCAAAACATGCACCTGGGGGCTAAACCAGGGATATCAGAACTCCGTTAAGGATGAAACAAATTGTTAAATTTACCCTGCGCATGTTACTAAGAAACTGCCTATTCCATGAACTGCAATGAAGCTGTCCCTTAATTATAACCGTGCGATACGACTACATAATAATTATTACTAAACATCATTATAAAATTACATTGTACTTGCAAAGGTACTGCATTTTACGATGTTTTTTCTATATAGCTGTGACCCTGATCATGACATTTAATGTTGGTATGTATATGATACCAAAGTAAACTGGAAAAGGTGGCATCACATACCAGTTTATGGCGAAAGGTTGAAGAGTTTTATTTTTATATCCATCAGTGAACATCTTGATAGCCATCTTAGATTTCTCAAATTGCTGAATGATGTCCTCCTGAACAACCACAGCGTATATAGACGGGAGCGCATATTGTAAGAGGGAGCACCGCATATTTCACACACAGGTTGAAGTAACGGACCAATGTCTATAAATACATTAACTATATATGGAAGCGTCCTGGTGCCAATGCTAAAATAGTTTTTATCTCCTAATTAGGAGATACTATTTCCTAATTCTTAATTAGGGCTTACTATCTCATAATTAGTACTTACTATCTCATAATTAGGATTTACTAACTGTGTCAATGCGTTCAATTTAGACGTTTTTTTATCGAAAAATGCAGCCATTTTGAATTTCGGTCATGTCTTCATGAACGGATATTGTTGAAAATTATTTTATTGATTTCTGTGCATGCCAGTACATGGGAATAGACACCAAAATCATGTTTCTAGCATGATCAGGTACCAAGTTACGCCAATTTTAAGATTTGACCTATATTTACGGCGGCCATCTTGGATTTCCATGGATACCGGCAGCTGAAAATGAGATAGAGCGTGTGTCTTTGGATAACAAGTTTTCTATTGTCCTAGGGAACTTCGATACCAATGGCCATGTTTGCATCTGTAGCCTATTTCATCAGCATTGCAATGTATACTTTAGTCGCAAAGTATACTTTGAGGGAGAAATTTTGAATTTTATGATAAATTTATTAATTTTTATTATACTGAATTTATTACATTATCACAGCCAATTTGGCTGTGATAATGTAATACATTCATTATAATAATTCTGCATACTTTTAATCATGAAATATATGCATTTGTTAGTTCTATATGAAATAATGCATTTCAGGAAAAATAAATGATTACTCCCTCAAAGTATACTTTGCTAGTAAAGTATACTTTGCAATGTTGATGAAATCGGCTACAGGAAGTGAAGTGAAAAGTCAATTAACACGCCTACTAATTGACATTATTATACTTTTTATATCAAACACGAAATGCCAGTTTTATATCAGGGGCGATAACCGGGTTTCCTTAAAATGATAACGAAAGCAACTATTTATTCCATTTATTTATGTTTTGATGTGCAGTATCATACTTTATGAATTGTCGATAAAATTATTTATTCAGCATTTAGTTGATATAAATAATTTAAAAATACTGCATCATTTGCATATGGAACTAGCTTGATACCATCGCGAGTCAATATGAGTTCATTAACGATTACTAAATAATTATATCTGTGTAGCTGGCACTCGTAATTTTTAAAAGTGGTGGACTAGTTGCAATTATACACTTATTTAAGTTCCATAAAGAAAAGTGTGTACCTACTAGATGGGACCCCAGCTTCAACAATAATTAAATCTATATTTTAATTAGTCAAGATCGAGAGCAGAATGGGTGTAGGTTATTGGAAATTAGGTCCCACAACATCCATAAGGAAAATGAAAGTAGCAGAGAATAGAAAACTGTGTGGTAACGGGTTATTTTTTTTAGGGAAAAGCAATGGTGGTGGCCAACCTTAGTCTGATCCCGGACGGTTATTGGTTTGCATCGGTAATGGGCTAGGTTGACAGTCAATATATAAGTTACCATATAGTAACACTATTTGGTGTCTTTTAACCTATACTGTGACCATTTGTAGGTGAAATCTTACATCAACACCGGCATTGGAGGTGTGCCTCAAACAGACAATCACATCTCGTACTATTATTTATTAGTCTGAGGATTCCTAACATTGACAGCAGTGCCATCTGGCGTCATAATGAGGCACTACTAACTCATATATTGCTTGCATCATTCTGCTTTTGGCTTGATGCTTTCTGCTTGCGGCTTTGTCCTTACTGCTTTCGGCCTTATTCAAAGTGCTAAGTGCTTTGTTCTTACTTTCTATTGCAAATGCTTAGTGCAATAAAACAGGGACATGAATAAGGACGTATCAATAATTGTAATGTAAATAAGACGAATGAACAAAGCAATCAGCAGAATGCCTGAATGGACATGCAAGAAAGACAAATACAATTACAACAAGCAGATTTCAAATGTAATAAATACAAATGACAAATGAAATAACATGAATGTAAGTTGTAATGTCATCAGCACGCAAGCATCTAGTCACATAGAATTATGGCGGATATTACCTTCCATAACCTGGATCTACACTGTTTGCAAACATAACACCTTCATTTTTTAATAACTTGTGAACCGCTTGTCTGATTTTGATAATATTCGACCACAATGTGTGTAGGAATGGCGCCTTGTTTTGAATTTGGCCCACATTCAACCGCCCAAGGTCCAAGGTCACTGAGGACTAATGTTCACCTTTTTTGTAAGGCAAATGCGTATTTTTTTTTATTAATATCAAGGCTGTCAGTGAGGGAGTTGATTAGCTTAGTGATAACAATGTTCTTATTTCATTTAAAGTGATATTAAACCTCATGAAAAATTGGGGGCTTCTGTATTTTTTCTGTTTGTGTTCAAAAGTATATCTTGTTACCACTCATATGAACCGTCTCATCGAGACGGTTCATATGAGTGGTAACAACATATACATGTACTTTCATGGAGAAATAATGTCGTCTTAATGGCGTGTATTATAATGAATAATTGGTACATATGAAGTACAGCTCAGACATATCTAATTTACATGTACAGGTATATATGTAAACGTGACTTTGATATTTGTAATTGTTAATTGTTCCTTCAAGTTTACCTCATTTAGCTCATTATAGAATCAGAATGGATTTATGGATATTTCGACAATTTTAAACATTTATTTCCTAATTTTTTTACTACTCAATGAAAGTATATGTTGTAACCACTCATTTGAACCGTCTCGACAAGACGGTTCAACTGAGTGGTAACAACATATACTTTTGGTGTGAAATAAAGTGGCAACTCATGAAAAATGTTTTAACTTTTGTTGTAAGCTTTTGACTTTTCAGTTAGTTATCCTCAATACTTGCTTTGGCAGCTCATATTAAACTCATGTAAATATTTTATATACACTTGTAAATGAATTTGCCATGGATTAATTTTACAGATCTAAAAATATTTTTCAGTTGAGTGGAGATTGATGCCGGTAGATCTTCGTGGCTACCAGGGATTGGTGCGCAAAGTGTAGGAGCGGTGTATTTGAATGGCAGATATAACGATGGCGTGATTTTGTAAAAACAATAAATTGGAATTACCGGTATATTTTTACTCATTAGCAATACATGTTCGTCACTTTAACTTCAGGAGTGTAGATTAATGCAAGGCAAACGTGATATGTGGAAGGGGAACGAACGTTAGTGTTATATTAATTTTACAGTGAATTTGTGTCGAAATTGGATTTACAATTATTTATACTTTGAAAGAGATAAGATTACATATTCACTCAGTTTGAGTTGACAATAGCATTATCATGAATTTGATCTGCAAACAGTGTTAAATGTACACCAAATATTTAAAACTTTGAGTTGAAATTAGCATTTATAATGAATTTCAGATGAAAACAATGTTTCAAATGTAGTGGATTTGTGCTGAAAATTTATGATGGATTCACTTTGAAAACTACTGAAATACAATTGGTTTTGACTTTCAAAAAACATTTGCAATGACTTGAGGTTGAACCAGTGCAACGAATACAACGGATTTCCTGTGAAAAATGTATCTACCGGTATAATGAATTGGCGGCGAAAACAATTCGAAAATTGATTTGTTCACAGAATGAATTGGAGGAGATTTTTTTTTGGAAGTTGAATCATTGAATGGGATTCTGATTTGAAGCCGGATTTAAACGAACGACGTCACGATGTTGATTAAAGAGTATCGGATATCTTTGCCGATGAGTGTGGAGGAATATAGGATCGCCCAGTTATACATGATACAGGTATGTACAGTGGATCCTCTCTAAACCGGACACCAACGCACACACAACAATTGTCGTCTGCTGTTGCTTTTATATCTTGCCTTATTTCTCAATAAAAACATGGTTTGACAGCACTTCAGAATCATTTCCAAATGATTCTGAAGTGCTGTCAAATCATGTTGTAAATTATTATAAAGTGCTATCAAAGCATGTTTTTGATGATAAAAATGGAAAATAGAAAATAAACAGCAGACGACAAAAGCAAAAAATTAAGATAGCGGTGTAAGGGTTAACTAAATGAAGGCAAACACTTGTCTGGTTCTGCTCAGGGAGTGTAGCTCATGATCATCCGCAAAACTCCTGAAGTCTGGGCATATTGTATGTACACATTTGTGGCTGTGACTGCAGAAATGGTCATATGGGATTTGTGACCAGTGTGGCTTTTTATCAAATAGCGTACTTCTGTACTCTGATAACGAGCTACATTTGTATATTGCTTGTTAGAAGCGTGCTGGGTTGATTCATTGATGGAATGGCGAACAGTGCAGATCCTGATCAGACTGTGCAGATGCACAGGCTGATCTGGATCTACACTGGTCGCATAACCCATAAGCCCCATTTCTCACAGCCACAGTTGCGAGGAGTGTCGGTTCTGAATATATCGTGTTGACGCACATGCGAATCTGTGCCTACACTGATCGCCATGGCAAATAGGTCTATTCTATCATAGCGTGCCACAAATTTACAAAAAAAAACGAATCGTAAAAAACAGATTTTCTCACACATTCACATAATATGACTAGATCCAATATTTTTTCCACCTATGACAGTATGGCTGCTTCAATGATTGAATGACAAACAATGTAGGCCATGGTCAGACTACGCACATGCGTCTTACCAGTCCGGGACTAAATACGCTATTGAACTGCCCAGAATGTGGGAAACACACATCAGCAGCAGAGCTCCAGATAAGGTGCGTATTGGCGTATTTTGCGCAATTATTTTACCTGAATACGCATTGATTATCAAAAGTGGAAGTACAAAATACGCACAGCAATGTGAAAATACGCATTGATTTTCAAATTGAGTAGTGAAAATACTGTCATAAAGTTGAAAATTCACTTAGTTGAACAAGTGAATGTTTAAATTTGTTATGCTTTTTTATCGTTAGTTTTTAAAGTAGTTCGGCGTGTGAGTTTACTGGGATATAAATTTTGGACAGAGACTTGCTACGGGCCAATCAAATGTTAGGAAATTGTGTAAATATTTGTGTGCTGGAATTATTTACCCCGTTTGGTAATGAAGAAAATCAATAATCCTTTTGGAAAAGTAAAAAACGCAATGATTTTGAAATCCGGGTGTATAATACTCTTTAGATACAAAACTTATCTGGAGCTCTGGCAGGCCCTGATCAGACTACGCACATACGCAGGCTGATCTGGAGTTATGCTGGTTGGAAACGTTTCAAGGCCCGTCTTACCACTCCGTGACTAAATACACTATTGAAGTGTGCAGCATGTGGAAAACACACATCAACAGTAGACATATGTTCCATTACTTAACCCTTTCACCCCTAAGTAACTGGAATGGATTTTGATATGTTAATTTTGCAGCCAATCCAATCGTCTCAAATGATTTTCAGACTGGTCCTTTTATGAAAAGTGCTTTTGTTCTAAAAATATGAAAATTACTTTCAAAAAGTGCAGATCCAGATGAGACGGCTCGTTACGAGCCGGCTCATCTGGATCTGCACTGTTTGCATAAACCGATATAGCGGGCTTTCGGATTCAAAGGGTTAATGTACGACCATTTACAGATTGCCCCACCGATTTATATCATTTTGTATTTGATGATAGAATCTGATTTATGCGTTTAATTATTAAACAGTACGATATTACCTGGGGTGGGATCAATTCATTGCAAAACCGGGACCCGTTTCACTAAACGTTGAATGAATAAAAAGTTTGTCAGAGCAAAATTTGATATTAGGATAACATCCACACTGATAGGCTATGTTTGGTTATTTTTAACGCTGAATTAAATTTTGTCGTCTGCTGGAAATGTTTTATTTTCAATATTTTTCGATAAAAACCTGTTTTGACAGCGCATGAGAATCGTCTCCGCTGGAGACGATTCTCATGTGCTGCCAAAACAGGTTTTTTGTTAAGAATTAAGGCAAAAATGAAAAACAGCAGACGACAATTTTCGTCTCCCGCGGAGTGAGGGTTAAGTTGATGTGTTCTGGTGGAATGTTGTGTACATGCTGAAAATCCATCCATATCAGTGCTCCAGATAAGTTTCTAAAGAGTATTATACCCACATATTTCAAATTCAATGCATATTTTACTTTTACAAATGTATTATTGATTTTTTTCCATGTTAAATAGGGAACAAATGATACACAAATAAAACAAATTAAAAAAATTCACTTATTTTGAGCTGCAAAAGCTGCTTTTTGCAGCAGCTCAACTAAGTAAATTTACAACTTTATGACAGTATTTTCACTACTCAATTTGAAAATCAATGCGTATTTTCACCTTGCTGTGAGTATTTTGTACTCCCACATTTGATAATCGATGCGTATTCAGCTAAAATAAGTGAGTAAAACAGAGCTCCAGATAAGGTGCGTATTGGCGTATTTTACGCAATTATTTTAGCTGAATACGCATTGATTATCAAAAGTGGGAGTACAAAATACGCACAGCAATGTGAAAATACGCATTGATTTTGAAATTGAGTACAAATGTAGTGAAAATACTGTCATAAAGTTGAAAATTCACTTAGTTGAGCTGCAAAAAGCAAACACTGTTTGCTTTTTGCAGCTCAAATAAGTGAATGTTTAAAGTTGTTCTATTTTGTTTATCATTTGTTCCATATTTAGTAATGAAGACAATCAATAACCCATATATAAAAGTAAAATACACAATGATTTTGAAATCAGGAGGTATAGTACGCTTTAGACACAAATCTTATCTGGAGCTCTGTAAAATACGCCAATATGCCCCTTATCTGGAGCTCTGCATATAACATACCCATATGTCTATGCTGGCTGCAAATACACTGTTCTATGAATCACCTTTTCATACACCGTTGTTAATAGGAGCATCTGTTGTAGACATAAACTTCTGTAACATTTTCATCAGGAGGTCAAGTACCTGGAATTACTGTAATCCTTAGAATGATAGCTCCAGATAAGTTTAATTTTGGGTTAATCAGCTGAAATAGATCTGAAGGATTAAAAATCAGCCTTGACATTTGAATTTTCTACAAGTAGCAAGTAGTCTACAGATGGACATATTTGTGTATGTCTGTTCAGTTAACAAGTTTATGAAAAGTTTAGTTTTCACTACTACAATTCAATTTGGTGGTGAAATACATCTAATTTCAGCATTGTACACTACTTTAGGGGTTAGGGGGTAAATACTCTTTAAGGCTAAACCTTATCTGGAACTCTGAATTAGAATGCAGGAAACATAAATTACCATCTGCTGTTGTTTTATATTTTGTCTTCTAGCTCAATAAAAACATGGTTTAACATTGGAAATGATTCTAAAGTGTTGTCAAAACATGCTTTTGGTGAGAAAAATGAGAAAATGAAAAAATAATGAGCAGACGACATAATGTCATTATTTGGGTTAATATTAATGGTGTGTATTGGAACACAGACTATTTCTAAGAAAACTGTAGGTTAATATGCTACCAATTTTTTTATAACAAAGAGTCGACAAATGCTAATTCACTAACGTTTGGTCAGGTGGGAGCATGCGATGGGTAATTTAACAATCGGCGTTCATCCTTACCGGAATCCCAACCGATCTCTGGTTTCGCCCTCGCATACGTTTTTGGCATTTTGTATGTGACAGTTGAATCTGGTTATACACCCCTTATGCAAATCTTATGATTATTTGTAACCCTATTTTAGGGGAAGGGGGCCAAGTGACTTTTATGTGGTATGAACCTGGCACCAGGTCAGGTTATTCTAATTTCAGGGCTGAATATATTATTTTTTTTCGGTGAAAATATTCCGTTGTGATTTTTAGCTCACCTGAGCGAAGCTCATGTGAGCTATTGTTACTGCAATGTGTCCGTCGTCGTCGTCCGTGAACATTTTCAAACGTCTTCTCCTCGGTAACCATTGGGCCTATAGTCACCAAACTTCATGGTCATGGTCCTTAGGTAGGGGGATTACAAAATTGTTAAAATGACGTTATTACGTAATCCAAGATGGCCGCCGTCTAAAAATAGCACAAATTCTTCAAAAATCTTCTTCTTAAGAACCGCCAACCGGATTTCGACAAAACTTGGTAGGAATGATCGATGTACAATACTCTTTCAAAGTTGTTAAAAGGGTGACCCCGGGATCAAAAATGGGTGTGGCCCGTCGGGTCAAATTTTATTTTTGACCGAATATGGTCATGTCTTATATCAAATTGAAGGTATCAATGAGGCGATCACTCTGGTGCATTTTTGTCGAAATCGGATGGTTATGTCATCCAAGATGGCCGCCGAAAGGTCAAAAGGTCGTTCCTTTATTAAGAGATTTCAAAATTCTTCTTCACATGAACCGCTTGGCCCATGGTAGCCAAACTTAAAAGTTATGGTCCATGGGTGCAGCCTTTTCAGGTTTGTTAAAATGGCGGTCATAGCTAATCCAAGATGGCCACCGTCTAAATATAGCATAAATTCTTAAAAAATCTTCTTCTCATGAACCGCTAGCCGGATTTCGACGAAACTTGGTAGGAATGATCGATGTACAATGCTCTTTCAAAGTTGTTAAAATGGTGACCCCGGAGTCAAAAGTGGGCGTGGCCCGTGGGGTCAAATTGGGGTCAAATTTTATTTTTGACCGAATATGGTCCTGTTATATATCGAATCGAAGGTATCAATGAGGCAATCACTCTGGTACATTTTTTGTCTAAATCGGATTGTTATGTCATCTAAGATGGCCGCCGAAATGTCAAAAGGTCTTTCTTTTATTAGAGATTTCAAAATTCTTCTTCACATGAACCGCTTGGCCCATGGTAGCCAAACTTCACAGTTATGGTCCATGGGTGAAGCCTTTTCAGATGTGTTAAAAGGAGGTCATCGCTAATCCAAGATGGCCGCTGTCTAAAAATAGAATAAATTCTTAAAAAATCTTCTTCTCATGAACCGCTGGCCGTATTTCGACTAAACTTGGTAGAAATGATCGATTTACAATACTCTTTCAAAGTTGTGAAAATGGTGACCCCGGGGTCAAAAATGGGCGTGGCCCGTGGGGTCTAATGGGGTCAAATTTTTTACCGAATATGGTCATGTCATATATCACATTGAAGGTATCGATGAGGCGATTGCTCTGGTGCAAAATTTGTCGGAATCGGATGATTATAACATCCATGATGGCCACCAAAAGATCCATTTATTTGAGATTTTGAACGTCTTTTTTCTCAGGAACCACATGGCCGATGCTGGCCAAACTTTATAGGAAGTTAAGATCCTTGGGTGACGCATTTTCAGATTTGGTAAAATGAGAGTCATCGCTTAATCCAAGATGACCGCCATCTAAAAATAGCACAATTGTTTTTTAAAACACATGAACAATGTCACATTCTCCTCTGGTGTTCATGGAGTCAGGTGAGCGAATTAGGGCCATCATGGCCCTCTTGTTTATTTTCCCCCCAATGCAGCAGGTTATAAACGGAATCGAACCTGTTGGCCCGGCCTTAAATGACGTTACCTGTTGATAGGCCGTTAAACACCAATAAAATCAAATCAGATCGCTAACTTTTGTTTCTGTAATTAAAAACATGAATATTTTTGCATTTTTTTTTCCAGAAAAAGAGTCGACAGGAGAGCAAGGGTGCGGGCAGCGGCGTGGAAATCCTGCAGAACGAGCCGTACACAGATGGGCCGGGCGGTAGTGGCCAGTATACCTACAAGATCTACCACATCGGCAACCACCTCCCAGGTACCGTATTCACCTTAAATATTTGGTCACCATATGTTTTGGAAAACTCGGGGATTCCGCTGGCGATCAATAAACAATTGGCGATAAAAAATGATAATTTTTTGGAAAAAAAAAATCCTTTTTTTTTTTCCCGAAAATTATCATTTTTTATCGCCAATTGTTTATTTTTATCCTATTGGTTATTCCTTTTTTATGCCACCGGGTTTCGAAGAACTTTTGGGTTAACCACTTTTTCACAGTTTCTCAAATTTTGGTTAACCACTTTGTCACAGTTTCTCAAATATGCTGCAGGTGGCATCCGCGTTCGACAGACGCATTTCTTGTTTTTATTATTTTTTTTTTATTTTTTTTTTTATTTGGCGATTTTTTTATTTTCCCCAGCGGAATCCCTGAAAACCAAATTGTATCCAAATACACTAACATTATGATAAGCCAGTACAACCATACTAACCCTAAATATTGAGACACTGTATATTTATATGTGTTCCCAGAATAAATTGTGTCCAAATATTTAGGGTTATTACGGTATATATAGAAATCACAGTGTTGCAGAATGCTTGTATTTTACCCTCGCCGAATATTCTTCCCCGGTCCGTTTAGCTATATGGTTTAGCATGGTAATTTCAGGGGTAATTTGTCTTGTATTCTACTGAAAACGTTAATCCATTACATGCGGGAGACATCAGATGGAAATGATTCTACAGAGCTGCCAACATTATGTTTTTACTGAGAATAAATACGCAATATGAAACAACGGCAGACGACAGTTTTCGTTTCTCCGCATTCTAAGGGATTTAACCCTTTCAACACTGCAGGCCTGTGTAGTGATATCGACAAACAGTGTAGATCCAGATGAGCCGGCTTGTGACGAGCCGTCTCATCAGGATCTGCACTTTTTGCAAGTAATTTTCATATTTGTGAGAACAAAAACAACCCACCACCTTTTCATAAATGGACAGATCATTTTGTGACAATTGGATTGGTTGCAAGATTAACGGATCAAAATCCATTCCAGTCACATGGTTGAATCAGAGCTCCAGATAAGGTGCGTATTTGCGTAAATACCCAATTAAAATTGCCAAAAACCCAATTGAAATCAGCAGTAGTGAGGATAAAAAAAGCAATGAAAAATTTCTGGTATCTTTATCATGCTACAGAAAACAATAAACAGACCACAAATATAGCATATTTTCTTATTTTTCCATGAAAACACAACTTGGTATTTCATTAGAATTGTCTCCAAGGAGTACCAACAAGGAGTACCAAGATGTGTTTTCATTTAGAAGCAAACTATTGAATAAGTGCGGTCTGCTGATGTGTAAACAGTAGTGTGATTCTATTTTACACAAATAAAATAAAAATAAAATTTTGAAATACCCAATTGTTTCAGAAATGATGGAGTGACAATACTCAATTCCTAATTCCTTATCTGGGCTCCAGAGAAGGAATTAGGAATTGAGTATTGTCACTCCATCATTTCTGAAGCAATTGGGTAAATGATTTTCCAGATAAGGAATTAGGAATTGAGTATTGTCACTCCATCATTTCTGAAACAATTGGGTATTTCAAAATTTTATTTGTGTAAAATAGAATCACACTACTGTTTACACATCAGCAGACCACACAGATTATGGAGCCCTGGTTGACCCACCGATTCTTGAGATGTGTATTCATGGAAAATATTGGCAATAAATGCACTTTTGACAGTTATTTATTGCTTTGACCTTTTCCTTAGAAAGTTTTGCATTTTATTGACGCGTTAATGTCCGTAGCGCCATTTCCGATGATTTATCGCTTCCACGTTATGAAGTGTGCCAAATAAATCAGATCTATTTTTGTATGCTTCAAGTATTAAAGTGACTCCGGTTGTCAAGGTGTATGATCACGTGGTACTAACAACAACAACAACAACTACTGAAACTTCCAGAATCCATCTGATTCAAATACGTATTCTTTTATATTGTCTTTATAACGTAACGGATTTTGATGAAATATGGCGTATCAAACGCGTCTTGTTAAGCTGCATTTGGTGGTCTCTGTGTTTTCCCCAAACTTCTGTCGTTTTTGTGAAGAATCGATTTCCGTGTCTACCGACACGGAAATCGATTCTTCGCAAAAACGACAAGTCTGTGCCGAACTCCATGGACCACCAAATACAGCTCTTGACGACGCGTTTGCAGCGCCATGTTTCATCAAAATCTGTTGCATATTAAGGAAAATATCAAATAATACATTATTTGGAGTGGGCCACGTTGTTGTTGTTGTAACCACGTGATCATGCACCTTGTATTTGGCTATAACCCATTTATAGAGTGGTTGGTGGGGAGCATGCGAAGGGTAAATTTAATAATGGGGTTTATCTTTACCGGAATCCCGATATGATTGTTTTTGGCCCTGAGGTAAATTTTTGGCTTCCTTCTCTTACTTGAGAGTTAACCCATTATAAAAGTAGTATGATTAGTACTAATCCTATTACTTTTAGCGAGTGGTGACTCTAGTGTGGTGATGACCTGGCACCACGTCGGGTTATTCTAATTTCAGGGCTGAATATATTTTTCCCCCTGTAAATATTCAGATTTTGGGATTTTCCGTAGCTGTTGAGAGGCTGTTAAACACCATCAAATCAAATCAAAACCCATTTAGCCTTTTCAAGGTGGCCATGGCGAAAACATGGAAAACTGAAAAAATGTAAAAATATATATTCCCTCCAGAAAAAAATCAGGGAAATTGCTGAAATAACAAAAAATAAGTGGAAAATCAGGGAAATATATTTTTCTTTGGCCAGTGATTAAAATTTTAACCCTTAACCCTTTCACCCCTAAGTAACTGGAATGGAATTTGATATGTTAATTTTGCAACCAATCCAATCGTCACAAATTACCAAACAAATTAATAAAACAAATTATTCTATGTCCCCTGTGGGTCTCCGTAGATAAATGCAGTATTTCATTTGAAAAATAAAATATGCATTGCATTTAAAATCGGGGGAATACAATCCTCTTTCAGGGATTCCGCTGAGAAAAATAAAAAAATCGCCACTTCCAAAAAAATAAAAAATAAATAATTTTTTTTTTTGTTTTTTTTTTAAAAAAAATCTCGATAAATTGTAATTTTTTATCGCCAATTGTTTATTTTTATCGCCAATTGCAAAAGTGGCGATCGCCAGCGGAATCCCTGCTCTTTAGACACAAAGCTTAATTTGAGCTCTGGAAATTGCTCACACCACACGTTGTTGTTTTGCTGATGAAGATTTAGATTGTTTGCCATTGGCAACCTTTTTAGTATAACGTGGTAATCAAACCGATGCTCTCAGTGAGTCGGATAAGGAAATGAAAGCAATTTCATCGTAATCTATCAAAGACCGCGAGGATTTTATTTTTATAAATTAGTTGCCGGGTGAGAAAATGTACCATATGACACTTTGTCAAGAATTCGTTGTCATCGTATAGCTGAGAATCTGGGTCAGATCCTGACGGCAGTAAGTGTGTCTGAGTGACTTAACGGCGATCAGCGTAGACCCTGATCAGACTGCGCAAATGCGCAGTCTGATCAGTGCCTATGCTGTTCGCAAGCCTCGTCGCACCCGTTCCCTTCTCTCAGCCGACCGTCCAAATTAAAGTCATATTGAAAATTCTCATTTTATTTTCCCCGAATTGCGCAGTAATAAATTCCCCCCGAATTGCGCAGAATAGCTTGAAATAAATTCCCTTCTTAGTGTGAGATGGTTTTGGCATGACGATCTGTTGCCACGATATTGTCTGCTATAATACATAAACGTCTCACGGACCGACACAACGATGATACATCTGTGCCATCTAATCAAAATCTCCACTGTCTATAATTAACCCCTCGCCAATAGGCAAGATTGGATATAGCGTTCGTCTATGTACGTAATACATCAGTGCAGTAACACCTTTCATTTTTCAACTGCTTCACCGACTTTGATAATATTTGGCAATGCTCTTCATACTTGGTATACATTCCAAACATCAAGTGCAGGAAGGAGTGCGTAACATAAACTTTTTTTTTTGTCTCACCGATCCATCTGCAGTTATGCTTCTTTTTCTCCAATTACTCACTCGGTGATTGCTGTTGTATTCATGAATGCTCAACAGCGATGGCGTTTTTGTTTTGCAAACAATTTTCTTTGTTTAGTCAGTGAGGTCTTCGTCTTGCACCAATCAATCACCAAGTGGATGCACAGGCTGATATGGATCTACACTGATCACAAAACCATGTCTCTAATCAGAGGCACAAATCAATGAATTGTTTATTGGTTCAGACTAGTGCTGGGCCATTTTGCAACCAACCAACAACAATCAACCAATCAATCAATCATCCAACCAACGAACCAATCAACCGTCCGACCGACCGACCGACCGACCGACCGAACCGACCGACCGACCGACCGACACCAATCAATTCAGACTGGTTCTAGACCATTTTGCAACCAACCAATCAACAATCATCAACCAACTAACCAATCAACCAACCAATCAAGCAATCAAACAATCAAACAACCAAACAACCAAACAACCAAACGGAATAATCAATTCAGACCGGTTACGGGCCATTTTGCGACCAGCCAATCAACTCAATCAACCAATCGACTAACCAATCAATCAACTAATCAGTTGACCGATCCATCATGCAATCAATTAATCAATCAATCAACCAATTAATCAATCGATTGCAGGATGGTTCCGTGCCATTTTGCCCAAGTCTGCCCTGCGGGTGGATGAGGAGGCCTGGAATTCGTACCCATACACGAAGACGCGATACAAATGTCCGTTCGTCGAGAAGTTCGTTCTTGAAGTCGAGACAAAATACCTGAACGATGCTGGAGAGCTGGACAACGTGTTCCAGGCTCCCGACGCAGAAATGCGCTCCCGAACTGTCGGTTTGTATAGTTTAATAGAGCATTGTTCACATATTGGCTTTTTAACCCTGACACCGCTATCTTAATTTTTTGTCGTCTCGTGTTTATTTTCTATTTTCCATTTTTATCATCAAATACATGGTTTAACAACACTTTAGAATAATTTACAACCTGGTTTGACAGCACTTTAGAATCATTTTCCATTGGAAATGATTCTGAAGTGCTGTCAAACCATGTTTTTATTGAGAAATAAGGCAAGATATAACAGCAACAGCAGACGACAATTGTTGTGTGTAGCGGTCTAAGGGTTAAGGAATAAAATGCGAGGGAGAATTAGCGACCGCAGCATTTAGTTACTTAAACATCCAATATGTAGGAATTCGAATGAGACGATTCTGGACATTGTATAGTCCCATTTTCTCATCTAAGGGCACAACTATTCAAGATAAGAGAATGACTGCTATATATCTGCATAAATAATGCCGAATTTACTGTGGCAATCTTTTTTGATATAATATAGAGAATACCAGGCTAGTGTCTTTTGATATCAAGTTTATCAGGCAAGGCTAGGAAACGCGTAGGAATTCCGAGGCTTGCCAAGGAGACAATTCTAATGAAATGCCAAGACATGTTTTATTTTGAAGCAAACTATTCAATTATTGCTGTCTGTTGATGCGTAAACAGTAGTGTGATTTTATTTTACCCAATTCAAATGTTGAAAAACTCAATTGCTTCAGAAATGATGGGAGTGATAATACTCAATTACTAATTTCTTATCTGGAGCCCTGATCCTTCATTTTCACAAACTTTCTATTCTATAACACACATCGAAAATATAGATTTTCCCATATTTTTAACGTTGACGAATTTTCATAGCAAATGCCGAATTAAAGTGACAAACATTTTGACGTCGAAACGTGACAAAATGTTCATAGCCTGTGCAGAATTATAGTGACTAACATTTTCATTGCAAATGCAGAATTATATGTCATCTTTTGACGTCATTTACATGAAATATCTGTATACTGTAAATATCTTCTTAGTTAGAAAATCACGTGGTTTGTCTCATACAAGCGTTCCACACCACTAGATGACAGCTTAGCCATATTTGTTTCATCAATCTGAATTCTCACAGCCTCTCAGCCTTTGCCCTATTATTTCCTGTTTGTCTCGGACCGATGATTAGATTGGGCTATTTCCGTCACTCACACGGTCACTCCCACAGAATGACATCAGTAACACGTGGCTGTCACGCGAGAAATGGGGCTTATGGAATTTGTGGTCAGTCTAGCTCCTTGTTTATGGATGTGACAGGAGAAATGGGGCTTATGGAGAATTGTCCAGTCTAGCACCTGTAGCCGATTTCACCAACATTGAAAAGTATACTTTTCTATCAAAGTATACTTTGAGGGAGAAATTTTCAGTTTTAGGATAAATTTATTAATTTTTATTATACTGAATTTATTACATTATCACAGCCAAAATGGCTGTGATAATGTAATAAATTTAGTATAATAATTCTGCATACTTTTAATCATCAAATATATGCAGTCGTTAGTTGTATATGAAATAATGCATTTCGGGGGAAAAATGATTACTCCCTCAAAGTATACTTTGGTAGAAAAGTATACTTTGCAATGTTGGTGAAATAGGCTACTGATCTGTTTGTTACTTCAGCCTGATAAGGGTTAAAGGATCTATAACATTTGTAACAGGGATTTCATTAACTGAATGACAAACAGCGTGGAACCTGATCAGACTGCGCGACTGAGTCCACACTGTTCGCAAATGTGATAATCTCTATCTCGTTCAGTCACCGTCTCAAATCACAGGGTTTGTGACTGGAGAAATGGGGCTTATGAGATTTGAGACCAGTCTAGCTCCTGATCTACTACCGCAGTCATTCAACCTTAAACAGGGATTCCGCTGGCGATCGCCACTTTCGCAATTGGCGATAAAAATAAACAATTGGCGATAAAAAATTACAATTTTCGAATTTATTTTTATTTATTTATTTTTTTTTTTCGAAAATTGTAATTTTTTATCTCCAATTTTTTTAAGTGGCGATTTTTTTTTTTTTCCCCCAGCGGAATCCCTGCTTAGATTGATCTATACTCTTTATTAGTTGTATGAAAGGTGGTCCACTGAATGTTCAAGGAGAGGAACTCTAGCTATAAGACAGCAATCTTTTGTTCCAATCCTCTTTACACTGCGCGGGTGGTTGGTCGGGTGAACGTGACAGCGGAAGTTAACGGTAGGGGTTCCTCCTTATAGGAATCACGATTTGTCTGGTTTGGCTCTCGGGTACGTTTTTATCTTTGGCTCTTTTGTTACCTGGGAGTTGAATTTGGTTATTGCCCAATATAAAAGTAGTAAGATTATTACTGATCCTTCTGCTTTTGGGAGGGGGGGGGGGGGGGCAAGTGATTCTGGTGTGGCGAGGACCTGGCATCAGATCAGGATTATTCTGATTTCAGGGCTGAATATATTGTTTTTTTATTGTAAATATTCAGTTCTGATTTTGGTATTGACCTGGCCTTAAATTACCTTAGCTGTTGATAGGGCGTTAAACGCCAAGAAACAAACTGTTTACACTGCTTGTATACCTAAAACTGATCTAAATTATTATTTAATAAAACATGTTTATACCAATGATGAGTGAACAGTGCAGGCGCTGATCAGACTGAGCGGATGCACAGTCTGATCAGGGCCTACACTGGTCACAACAGTCGTAATCCCTATTTTTCCATGGTCCTATTTTACCATCAGAATGTCCCTGTCTTGCCAGATTACAGTATTGACCTGTAGATCAATCATGTGTTTATAGGTTGGTCAGTAAATGAGAGTAGTTGTCTTCTCACATTTGCAAATCTTCCCAAAATTGATCTGTACCTATTTTCGGTAAATCACATCGAAGGTGGACTACAATGGCTTAAAGGACTTGCCGAATATACATCCCGTTAGGCTCTGACATTAATGTAAACTTTTGATATCATTTACTGAAAACATTGCACTTGTTTTTCACAATTGATATTAGCGCCCCTTTTGAATCGCCGTTTTCCGTCAATATTTTCTGTAAATTGACATTGAAAATTAACACAAAATTCAGAGCTCAAACGGATTTGAATTTGTTGTCACTTTCAATGTCGGTTTCGGAAAATGTGATTTAATTTCTAAATCGATATGGGCGAAAACATTGATACAATAGGCAGGCCCCAACAAATCCACTCCCGCACGTATTGGCAAGTGAATTTTCTAGCTGGACACAGGGATGGGCCATGGAATATAGCGGATATAACATTGGACTTCAATACCCGAGGCTGTGAGTTCAAGCCTCGTCATAGGCGTGAAAAATACTAACAGTATTACCGGCCCACTTGACACTTTAAACTGTAGTCTCATTTCTATATGACCTTAGCTGTTGCTAGGACAAAGTCCCAGCAACAGCTAAGGTCATATAGAAATGAACCCATTCACTTTCACTTTTGATCCGGACGAGTGGCAATTTGAATAAGTGGGATGTACATCCACATTAACCCTTAGAATGCTGGAAACGAAAAGTGTCGTCTGCTGTTGCTTAATATTTTGCCTTTTTTCTCAATAAAAACATGGTTTGACAGCACTTTAGAATCATGTCCATTGGAAATGATTCTCAAGTGCTGTCAAAACATGTTTTTTTATGAGAAAAATGGAAAATATAAAATATACAGCAGACGACACAATTTAATTCAGGGTTAAAACATATAGGAATGTACAAGTTGAAATACAATCTGAACGAGTGGAAAATTAAGAATTTGTTGAGGCCTGATTAGGACTGGGCTGGGCTCGTTTGCAATAAAGCAATCATTTTCATGGACTTGACCACCATTTTGACCACTATTGGAAAAAGTTTGCCCAATTCTCTGCAGCCAATCTCAGATCTGTATACATGTCATTCCTTAGAATGATGAATGCTTGATCAATGGACATCCAGCTGATGAAATGGACCCTAAGGTGTTTGCAACAATATTAGTTCTTAGTCGCCTTGTACATTCTCTGTCCGACCGAATTACCGACCGAATTACCGACCAACCGACCAACTGGTAAATCAATCCAAAATTATAGTTCAATAAATACTATACAGTATTTATTATTCTTTATGTTTGGATTTACAGACATATCTGGTAAATATATCCCATATTTCAAAAACTCATGTGCTGTCAAAACCAGGTTTTTGTCGAGAAATATTGAAAATAAAACATTTCCAGCAGACGACAACATTTAATTCAGCGTAGTAAGGGTTAACCCTTACAATGTTGAGCTAAATTTTGTCGTCTGCTGTTTATTTTTATTTATCATCAAAAACATGCTTTGGCAACTCTTATGAATCATTTCCAATGGAAATGATTCTAAAGTGCCATCAAACCAGCTTTTTAAGTGGGAAAAACGACAAATATGAAACTACAGCAGACGACAATTTTCAGTTCCCACCTTTTAAGGGTTAAATAAACTATATTTCAGACTATATTGACATAGTGAAGGATCCAATCAGCAGCGGTGATTACAAAAAGGACGAGGACCCCAAATTATACGTATCCAAGACGACCAATCGTGGCCCCTTGAACGATAATTGGCGCGAGGATTATCGTCGGACTTACAAGGACCCCAAATACTCAGATCGTAAAATAATGACAGCCTATAAGCTGTGCCGTGTAGAGTTTAAATACTGGGGTATGCAGACGAAGATCGAGAGATTTATTCATGATATAGGTGAGTTCCCGCCTTTTTATGCTCCCAAACAATTTTCAGGGGGAGCATATACCGCCGTGTCCAGGGATTCCGCTGGGGAAAAGAAAAAAATCACCACTTCAAAAGAAATATATTTTTTTTTTTTTTTTTTTTTTGAAGAAGTGGCGATTTTTTTTTTTTTTTTCGAAAATTGTAATTTTTTATATCGCCAATTGTTTATTTTTATCGCCAATTGCGAAAGTGGCGATCGCCAGTGGAATCCCTGCGTGTCCATCTGGCGTTCGCTGTCCAACATCCACACTATCCTTGTGACCACGATAACTCGAAATATGAAAGTCGATTTACACTAAACTTCGTCAATATGCTTATATTGACAATGTCTCCGATGCGTTCTTAACTCTTTGCATGCTGGGAAATTTGTGGGCTATAAATAGTTAAAAAATAACGGACAAGAAATCATCATATTTTCTTTTTATTTCTCCCTGTAAATATCATGAATATGTCTTGGAATTTCATTAGAATTGAGTCCTGAGGACTCAATTCTAATGAAATTCCAAGACATATTTACAGAGAGAAATAAAAAATATACTCCTAATTTGTTTGGCGGATATTTTCACCGCTAGCATGCAAAGAGTTAAACCATGTATGTCACATGAACAGTTTCAGAGTTATTGCCCTTTGATTTTTCTGATTGGCTGAGCTTGTGACCGCGATAACTCGAAAAGTTCATATGTCTGATTTCCATTGTCACATGCTTGTATTATATTAAAGCACATTATGTCATATGACCTGTTTCAGAGTTATTGCCCTTTGATTGTTTTCATTGGCAGACCTTGTCTCAATGTTAAAAGCTATGTTTGTATCATGAAGCATCTTTACCGACTATCTACTGTCTGTTTCACGAAACCTGCCCAAATTTTACGGCTATATAAACAATTCAAAAACAAGATTTATTTTGATAATATTAAATTAGAGGAAAAATTAAGAATGAGCCTTCTTTTTATTTCGTGAAATTTTGTCAAATATTGATTTTATTGCGAAAAAAACAATTTCCCCATGTTAAATCCCCATAGACATCTTCACGGAGTGAAGATGTCTATGGGGATTTTACATGTGAATGAATATGAAATACTGGACCGATTTTTAAAATTTAACTTTTGTTTTCTTAGTTAGATCATATCCAAGCTATCTAGTCAGGTTTCGGAGTCAATTTCCAAAATTTTTCGTTTTTTGACTCCTCCCACACTTCCTTACCACTTTTTCCCCCATGTTAAATTCCCATAGACAAATCAATTTTTCGTAATAAAATCAATATTTGACCGAATTTCACGAAATAAAAAGAAGTCTCAATCTTAAATTGTCCTTTAATTTAATATTATCGAAAATAATATTGTTTTTGAATTGTCTATATAGCCGTAAAATTTGGGCAGCTTTCGTGAAACAGACTATAGTCTTGTTTTTAAAGTAAGACGAGCTGTTATTACATATTCCATTATATTTCGACAAAGTTTTTGCAAATGTGATTTCAACCAGACAAAAATCAATAAATGACAAATAGTAATTTCCCGCCTTTTACAAAGGCTTAAGAAAAACAAGTTTTTAAAAGGAATCAGCAGATGAATACTGATAATTTCCTGCCTCTTTTCAGGTTTAAGAAAAACTATGCTGCGTGCCCATCGGCAAGCCTGGTGTTGGCAGGACGAATATCACGGACTTGAACTCGCAGATATACGTCGACTCGAGCGCGAGACTCAACTCGAACTCCAACAGACAATGGCGGGTGCAAATGGTGACAATGAAATCGACATAAACGACGCCAATATCGTGCAAAATGCTGCGAATCGAACGTTGGAAAATCAGACGTCTTCTATTCAGGCGAATGTGTCGGATTCTAGTCCAAAATCGCCCGTCTCCAAGACAATCGGACAATCGCGATCGAGACAGAAGAGTTATTCCCCTTCGCGGTCTTCTTACCATTCCGTAGTGTCGCGTTCAAAGGGAGATAAGGCTTCACTGCCGTCGATAAGGTCAAAAACTTCTTTAGGTAAATATTTATGTTCACATGTATAAGACGCGCCATGTGATTTTGTGCCTGTGCGATATCTCATGAAAATTATGTACAAAATTTATGACGTTTTCTGTTCATGACGTCGGAAGTTGACAAAATTTCCATAGAAAATATAAAAATTTCATCATCTTTCAACGTCATTTACAGAAAATATCACAGTTTCTGCCCAGTAGCCTATTTCATCAACATTGCAAAGTATACTTATCTAGCAAAGTATTCTTTGAGGGAGAAATTTTCAATTTAAGGATAAATTTATTAATTTTTATTATACTGAATTTATTACATTATCACAGCCATAAAATGGCTGTGATAATGTTAATTTTTATTATACTGAATTTATTACATTATCACAGCCATAAAATGGCTGT
The DNA here is from genome assembly GCA_029237695.1 of Conchocele bisecta. Classification (NCBI taxonomy): domain Eukaryota; kingdom Metazoa; phylum Mollusca; class Bivalvia; order Lucinida; family Thyasiridae; genus Conchocele; species Conchocele bisecta. Next base: position 28,741,496 of record CM055277.1, read on the forward strand.
GATAATGTAATCAATTCCGTATAATAATTCTGCATATTTTTAATCATCAAATATATGCAATGGTTATTTCTATTTGAAATAATGCATTTTGGGAAAAATAAATGAATACTCTCTCAAAGTATACTTTGCTAGATAAGTATACTTTGCAATGTTGATGAAATCGGCTAAAGGCGTCTTATTGTAGTCATTACGGTCTAGTTCACGAAAAATCTCATATGTTCTTAGGTATAAAATCACATGGCGTATGACCTTGCTGTTGAACAGTCGTAAAACCTCAATCAATCAATCTTCCTGTTGGCTCTAAATGTCTGTGATGAATGGCCGTTAAACACCATTTACATTCCATTCTTTCAAAACAAGATAAAAAAATAAGTTAACCATTTCAACCCTAAATAGCTGGAATGGATTGTGATATGTTAATTTCCAACCAATCCAATTGTCACAAAATGATATTCACACTAGTCCATTTATAAAAAGGGGGGGGGGTGTTGTTTTTTTTTGTAAATAAATATGAAAATTATTTACTGCAAAAAGTGTAGATCCTGATGAGCCGGCTCGTTATGAGCCGGCTCATCTGGATCTAGACTGTTTGCAAACACCGCTATTGAGGCACGTAGTGTTGAAAATGGTTAAGAAGCATTCCATTCTTTCAAAACAAGACAAAAAAATAATTAAATGTTGTGTTTCATCTATCGATCCAATTGTAACAAAATGATTTCCAGACTAGTCCATTTATAAAAAGTGGGTGTACAAGAAATGAAGATCCTGATGAGACAGCTCGTTACGAGCCGGCTCATTTGGTTTTCATACACCGCTATAAAGGGCTGTAGTGTTGAAAGGGTTAAAGACCATTTCCATTCAATTCTTTCCAAAAAAAGACAAAAAAAAAATCATCCATCGATGTATAGGGATGGGTCGTGACCTAGGGGATATGGCATTCGACTTCAACACCACAGGTTTTGAGTTGAATCGTCACCCTAAGCGTGAAAAATGCTTATATAGTACTTCCATCTCACTTGTCTGTTGGTCATTTGCTCATCAATGTATCTCAGAGCTCCAGAAAAGTTTTGTCTAAAGAGTTTATCCCCATATTTCAAATTCAATGCGTATTTTACTTTTACAAATGTTTTATAGTTTTCTTCCTTATTAAATAGGGACAGAATGATTTTATTTTTTTTAAATTCACTTATTTGTTGTTTGCTTTTTGCAGCTCAACTTAGTAAATTTTCAACTTTATTTCTGTATTTTCACTACTCAATTTGAAAATAAATGCGTATTTTCACATTGCTGTGAGTATTTTGTACTCCCACTTTTGATAATCAATGCGTATTCAGCTAAAAGTAGTGCGTAAAATGTGCCAATACGCACCTTATCTGGAGCTCTGTAGTAGACTTTCGTCACTCAGTGGTCAATATTTATTACATGCATTTACATGGCATCAAAATATGTCGGTACATGTAGTACGAAAAAAATCCTATTTTCTTTATTTCATCTCGAAAGTATATGTTGTTACCACTCATTTGAACCGTCTCAACAAGACGGTTCAAATGAGTGGTAACAACATATATCTTTATGGAGAAATAAACAAAATAATGAGATTTTTTCAGCAAAAAGGTACCGTATTCTTAGACTGAAATGGGTGAAGTGTGTACAATACACACCTTATCTGGAGCTCTGTTGATAATCTATGTAGTACTACTCCCACTGGTCTGTCGGGTGAGACTTTAAACTGTATTCCCATCTCTATATGACCTTTAATAGCTGTTGATGGGACATTAAACCCCATTCACTTTTCCATCGATGTATCTATGACAGATTCCAGCCAGCTTTCTGACTGGCGATTCCAGAGCCTGGAACAGTTGCAGGAATCAAGTTCCGATGAGGACGACGAATTCTTCGACGCCCAAGGTATCTATCTTATCTTTATCCACAATTTTCTTTAACCCTTTCACCCCCCAAGTAACTGGAATGGATTTTGAATGTTAATTTTTCAACTATGCAATCCAATCGTCACAAAATGATTTTCAGACGAGTCCATTATTTAAAACGGTGTGTTTTCGCTCTGAAAAATATGAAAATTAGTTGCAAAAAGTGCAGATCCTGATGAGACGGCTCGTCACGAGCCGACTCATCTGGGTCTACACGTTTTGCCAATACCACTTTACAGGCATGTGGTGTTGAAAGGGTTAATATACAAGTTATAATGTGGTGAATCTAAGTGTTTATGCACTTAAATATTGTCTAACGCAGTTGAAATTTACAATCTCTATGCTAGAATTTGTTGGTGTGTGTAAATAAAGAAATGTGGAATATTAATTTTCTGATCTGATATCTGCTGTTTAACATTAATAAAAACTGGCATATTTTAAAGGTACATGCCCACTCATTAGGCACAAACTGTTCTTTATAGGAAGTAAATAAGTATATAATTGTGTAACTATTCCACCAGTTCTAAACATTACAAGTACCCGCTATACATATGTAATCATTTAGTAGTATTTATTTTACTGATAGTGACTCGCGGCGGTATCAGGCTCTTTTCATATGCAAATGAGGCATGATCTTTTTTTAATTATTTAATTAAATGCGTCGCCTGAAAAAATAACATTTTCGACAGATTATAAAGTATGATCATTGCACATCAAAATATAAATACATAGAGTAAATAGTAACATCCGTTAACACATTTTAAGGAAACACGGTTAACGCCCCTGGTATCAGTGTGAAAATTTATGTCTGATATAAAATGTATAATAATGCCAATCAATATGTGGGGTAATGGTGAATGAATGTTTATTTTGCCAGAAAATGTCTCTGGTGATTTATCTGATATATTTTGTGCCTACTGAGTGGGCATGTACCTTTAATTCTAGATTTTACAGTTGAAATTTGCTATTTCAATACTAAAATTTGTTGTTTTAAAGGTTAAGACAAGCTGTTATTATTTATTCCATTATTTCACGGAATATTTCAGTAAAATAAATATTACTAAATGATTATATCTGTATAGCGGGCACTCGTAATTTTTAGAACTGGTGGAATAGTGACACAATTATACACTTATTTAATTCCTATAAAGAACAGTTTGTGCCTACTGCGTGGCCATGTACCTTTGTGATCTGTGCAATTTATGTGCATTATACGTCTGTTGCGCATCACAATATTGAAACTGATACTTTTGTTGATTTTGCTTTTGGAGTGTTAGGCATAGACATATCAATGATGTCTAAGTGTCCGTCCGTTTGTGCATGCGTGAAATGCCTCTGAGAGCTTGAAATTTTATCATAAAAAGATCTCATTATTTCGAGATTTTTCAGTTTTAAGTCATATCTTTCCATGATAATTAGTTAATTATGGTGATTACCAATAACCTCTAAAGGGAAGCAGATAAATAGATTATATTTAATTAAAAGAGTGACTATTTAAACATAGCATATTTTTGAGATTATAAATTTCATCTGCGTTGTCGACATAGTCGTCTATATACATATTTACATGGATACATTATGTGGTGCTTATGTAAAAAAACAGTAAAATGTATGACCCATGCAGAGAATTAAATTTCTCATATATTAAAATCCATAATTTCCTGCTTTGAATACAGTTAAACCTAGACTTTTTTTATTTTAAAAACATACCCGATTATGGAATGGTTCATTCCATGACCGATGTTTAGGGGTGAAAGAGATAATTTCTAAATTTAAATAAAACCTGTTTGTCGATGTGTGCAGGGTCGTACATTTGAAAATGTGTTGTATATTCAGATGTGGAAGATGTTGTAAACCAGGGGGCCGTTTCACTAAACTTCTTACGACTAAAATATTCGTAACTGCAAATTTAATTTCAATTGATGGATTTACATTTATTGAGCATAGGCTGCATATGCAGCCTATGCTCAATAAATGTAAATCCAATAATTGTTTACAAGAAAACATTGTTAATGTGAAATCTACAGACTATCATAATTTTCACTTACGAACATTTTAGTCGTACAAAGTTTAGTGAAACGGCCCCCAGAGCACTGTATTTAGACGTAAATCATTTTGTCACTGTTGTATGCTTCTGCGAAATTGTTGCTTCTATTCAATGGTGGTTGTTTTTTTATTTATTTCGGGGGTGGCTTAGAAAAAAGGACATTACAACATTTCCAGTAATCACGGTGGATGAATTACGTATCTTGATTTTTCTATTTTCAATGGACAAGCATGACTGACATTGATATTTGTGTTTCATAAGTATGGCTTGATCTAATAATTATACTTTTATCATGTTTATTGAGAATTAAAGAATGTTTTTAAGAGTGCTATTTTGGATTAAAACTTGGACTTCAAATTGATTTTGTCTCTTCTGTTGTGTACCATGGTAGATTAAAACTGTCGTCTGCTGATTTTTTTTTCTTCAAAATGTTTTTTTTAGATTTTGAAAAAAAAGAAATCAGCAGACTACAGCCTGTTTTGGTGGCAGATGAGAATTGTCTCCATTGTGCTGCCAAAACAGGTTTAGACAAACATGACATAAAACAGCAGATGACGGTGTTTCTTTCCAGCATTGTTTGGATGAAACACTTCAAATCTTTCAAGATTCAAAGTCGGCCATCTTGTCTTCATTTGTAACCACTTGGTTGTTTTCACCGTACTGCATGTCACAGAATTCAGAACTGGTGTGTTTGCCCTGTTTTCATTTAGTTGCTTCAATATTTACTTAAATCCATGATTCACTGAAAGAATTTTCAGAAAATGAATTAGCCAACAAAATTTCCATTTCAGGTACGTACGGTGAATGTTCGTGTGTGCCTGTGCTGATGATAATGCTGATAGAATAATTGTTGTTGTTGTTATTATTGTTGTTGTTAATATGTGCAACCTCGCATCGTGTACTTGTTATCTAGAAAATAGGAACATCAGTAGCGTAGCCAGAATCTTGCCGACGGGGGTGCGAATTGCGGATCGAGTTTGGAAAAGTAATTTTAATATTTTTACCGTAATACCAAAACACCCCCTTTTCATAAATGGACTAGTCTGAACATCATTTTGTGACGGTTGGATTGGTTGCAAAATTAACATATCAAATTCCATTCCAGTTACTTGGGGGTGAAAAGGTTAAAGCAATAGTTTTGATATAATTTATGTTATCTTTATTACCCTCAGAAAAAATGCAAGTTAAAAGAAAAAATACACACCGGACCACATTTTAGGGGTTGAGTTCGCACCTCTTGCACCGCCCTGGCTACGCCACTGGCCACTTACCATTTTATGTTTTGTTTATTTGTATGATAACGATGCCTTGCGATGCATGTGAATGTGTTTGCTTAAAAGACTGGTTTGTTTGCTTATATTTACAATCTGTTGAGATGTTTTTATTATGCCCCCTATGCAGTAGCAGGAGTGGCATATTGCGTTGGTTTTGAGGTTCCGTCCGTCCGTCCGTCCGTCCGTCCGTCCGTCCGTGTATATTTAGGTAAAAAAGATTGTAAGGAGTTTCTCCAACATGTAATATCTTCAGTCCAGTATGCCAATGAGGAATATCTGTTTTACAAACATTAATGTCTAGTTTACACATTTATCACGTTATTCTTCTGTTATAAAATAATGCTATTTATGGTGTGCGTGTCTAGAGAAGTGGGGTTTTTGTTCATTACGACCAGGGTAGATCCAGGTCAGCCAGATCGGGCTCTGCACTGGTCCCCACCAGTCAGTCACTAAATCAGACGTCCTGCTTCTAAAAAAATATTATAGATCCTTTTCTGGGTATTATTACAAAACATATACTTCGTATGGATATGTGGCTGTGACTGGCGAAATTGAGCTTATGGGTTTTGCGACCAGTGTAGATCCTGATCAACCTGTGCATCCACACAGTCTGATCAGGGTGGGTGGCAGGTGGGAGTATGCGTAATTTAACGATCGGGGTTCATCCTTACTGGAATTCCAACTGAAGACCTGGTTTGGCTCTCACATACGTCTTTGGCATTTTGTATGTGACAGTTGAATCTGGTTATACCCTTATGTGAGTATTACGATTATTCGTAATCCTATTTTAGGGGAAGGAGCCAAGTGACTTGGTGTGGTATGGACCTTGCACTAGGTCAGGTTATTCTAATTTCAGGGCTGAATATATTTTTTCTCGATGTAAATATTCCGTTCTGATTTTGGGATTTTCCCCCCAATGCAGCAGGTTAAAACAGGATCAAACCCGTTTGCCCGGTTTGATAGGCCGTGAAACACCAATAAACAAACAAACAAACAGTCAGTAGCCGATTTCACCAACATTGCAAAGTATACTTTACTAGCAGAGTATACTTTGAGGGAGTAATCATTTATTTTTCCTGAAATGCATTATTTCATATAGAACTAACAAATGCATATATTTCATGATTAAAAGTATGCAGAATTATTATACTGAATTTATTACATTATCACAGCCAAATTGGCTGTGATAATGTAATAAATTCAGTATAATAAAAATTAATAAATTTATCATAAAATTGAAAATTTCTCCCTCAAAGTATACTTTGCTACTAAAGTATACTTTGCAATGTTGATGAAATAGGCTACTGATCAGGATCTGCACTGGTCGCCATTCCATCACTGAAGCATCCATTCTGCTTCTAACAAGCAATATAGATTGTTATCATCCTTTTTCATCAGGAGCTACGCTGGTCACACTACCCATAAGCCCCATTTCTCCTGTCACAGCCACATATGAACTTTGAGCACGCGGAGCTCCAAGTCTATTGGCGTATTTACGCACTTATTTTAGCACAATACGCATTGATTATCAAAAGTGGGAGTATAAAATAGCGACAGCATTGCGAAAATACGCATTGATTTTCAAGTTTTCGACTTGGAAAAATACTGTAATAAAGTTGAACATTTAATTTTGCAGCTAAAATAAGTTAATTTTTAATTTTGTTTCATATGTTATCATTTATTCCTTATTTATTAAGGAAGAAAATAAATTAATAATACATTTGTAAAATTAAATGTATAATACTCTTTAGATACAAAACTTATCTGCAGCTCTGAGCAGGGTTTCCTGTTTCTACAGTCTGTCATCCGATCGCCTCTTATCTCCTCGTACATTCGTCCATGCTCGAAATTATTCGTGTTCTGGCTAATGGTCCAGCTTCCGCTCCATACTGAGAAAATTATGTGACACTGTCACTTTAACCCTTCCTACGCTGTTGACGGAAATTGCCGTCTGCTGTTTTTCATTTTTGCTTTAATTCTTAACAAAAAACTGGTTTTGACAGCACATGAGAATCGTCTCCACTGGAGACAATTCTCATGTGCTGTTAAAACCCGGTTTTTGTCGAGAAATATTGAAAATAAAACATTTCCAGCAGACGACAACATTTAATTCAGTAAGGCTTAAAGCTAGAGTCCCACTTGCGAGGTTATAATATAGGGAGGCATATTTTTTGTCCATTCTTTAGATACGACATTGTTCGGGCAAAATAAACATTCGGTCACTATTATCGACATATTAATTGGAATTATTATACTTTTTATATCAACCGGGAATTTCCACACTGATATCAGGGGCGATAACCGTGTTAACGGAAATTACTATTTATTCTCTGCATTTATTTTTTGATGTGCAATGATCATAGTTTATAATCCGGCCATACAACTATTTTTTCAGGTGACGCATTTAATTTGAATAAATAATTTAAAAATAGCCTCCCACATTTGCATATCAAAACAGCCTCATACCTCCGTATTACTACATGATCATATCTGTATAACGGGCACTCGTCATTTTTAAAACAGGTGGAGTAGTTACACAACTATACACTTAATTAATTCCTATAAAGAAAATTTCATACCTACTTGATGGGACCCCAACTTTAAGAATTTACTTAAGTATATTTTCCAATAGCTCATTTGGCAACCATTCTGCATTAATACGCGGAGATAATCGAAAGTGGCCTCGGAGGTGCATTTTTTTTCACTGACTGAATGAGGCAGACATGATTTGCATAATTGTCGCCATTGGCAGCTTGTAAATGGTTGCATATATAGAATAACTGGCTGTGTATTGCCTGAATACATCCTGGCTGATAGCATGTGGCTGTGACTGGTGAAATGGGCCAATGGAAATGATTCTAAAGTGCTGTAAAACGATGTTTTTGATGAGAAAAAATGAAGAAGAAAAGAAGAAATATTCAGCATTGTAATGTTTACACCTGTCAGCATGTGCAGTAGCTGTCACATTACCGTTACTTTAATCCATTTCATGCTGGGGATTCCCCATTTTGCTGATAGAAAAATCTGGTTAGTTTTCTCGTATCTCCATAAAAGTATATGGTGTGGCCACCATTTGAACCGTCTCATCGAGACGGTTCAAATGAGTGGTCACAACATATACTTTCGATGGGAAATGAGAAAATTGCTGATTTTTTTTAAAGACATTTTTATACCCATATATAGGTATTTCGCATTACAGTTACTTTAAAGATGTATTTAAAGTCAATGCAGATAGCTAGAACATAGCGGTGGAATTTGTTTCTGCTGGTTAAATAAAATGATGGCTTTATTGGCGAAGTGCTTTCAATTCGTCGTAACCTGATCAATTATGTCGGCAGCTTCAGAGCTCTTGACGATTCATTGTATCTGCGACCAGTGTAACTCCAGATCAGACTGTGCAGATGCGCAGGCTGATCTGGAGTTACGCTGTTCGCTGTTAATTCTGTAAAATTCATCACAGCCGCATATGAGAAGAATCGTTTACTGCTTGGACAGTTTGAATGTGTATTGATTGGGGTAAACTTTGGAGACAATTGTCGTAAGGTCTATTGTGTCGTCGGTCATTTGCATCATTGATTGACGAGTCTAATTCCCCATACAGCCTCGCATAATTGTTGTATTTTGCATTGGCGCCAATGGTAGCGTTTGGGCGGTCAACCGACAAAATTGATGTTATGACAACGGTGGCCAGTGTAGATCCTGATCATTGGATACATACAGAAATTTAACAGAAAAAATATCAAATATTTTCACTAATAAAAGGATGATGGGAGGGTATTTAGCGATGGGGTCCATCCTTACCCAATATCCCGGGTTTGGCCCTCAGGTACATTTTTGGCTTTCTTGTACATGAGAGTTGAACTGGTTATATTCATTATGAAAGTAGTAGGAATAGTACTAATTATATTCCTTCTATGGTCTGTGATATGTGACTGGTATGATGACGACCTGGCACTACATCAGGATAATCCGAAGACTCCCGCTGTACAGGTGCATTCCTGTCTGTCTGTATAGCCTTGCTGTTGAATGGACGTAAAACCTCAATCAATCAATCAATCAATCAATCAATAAAGAAGAAATACATGAATAAATACAATTATTATCATTGTGACTGGAGATACGAGGCTTATGTGTTTTGTGATCAGTGTAGATCCAGATCAGCCTGTGCATCCACACAGTCTGATCAGGATCTGCACTGTTCACCATTCCATCAATGAAAACAAGCAGCAAGCAACCTCCTAACATGCAATAGACCGTTTGCGGGCTACAGGAGTGTGCTACTTGATCAGGAGCTACACTGGTCCAGGGCTCCAGATAAGGAATTAGTAATTGTTACTCCATCATTTCTGAAGCTATTGGGTATTTCAAAATTGTAGTTGGGTAAAATTAAAAATCACACTACAGTACTATTTACACATCAGCAGACAGCAATTATTGAATAGTTTGTTTCGAAATGAAAACATATATTGGCATTTCATTAGAATTGTCTCCTTGCAGACAATTCTAATGAAATACCAAGATGTGTTTTCATGGAAAAATAAGAAAAGTATGCCATATTTGTGGTCTGTTTATTGTTTTCTGTAGCATGATAAAGGTACCACAATTGTTCTCATTGCTTTTTGATATTCACTACTTCTGATTTCAAATGGATTTTTGGCAATTTTTATTGGGTATTTACGCAAATACGCAGCTTATCTGGAGCTCTACTGGTCACAAATCCCATAAGCCCCATTTCTCCTGTCACAGCAACATATAACACAGCAAGAGGCAAATTCAACTATTACTTTATTCCCCACTTAATCACAACATTACCTGCTATTACCTTGAGGGTATGATGAAAAAGATCAAAAGATATGTGTTACAAAATCATTAATAGCAGAAAAATCTGCCATTCACAAGTAATTAAAACGACATTATTAAGCCTTTCACCCCTAAATAACTGAAATGGAATGGGGTATGCTAATTTTCCGACCAATCCAATCGGCACAAAATGATTTTCAGACTAGTCCATTTATGAAAAGGGGGTGTTTTTGTTCTAAAAAATATGAAAATTACTTGCACGAGCCGGCTCATCTGGATCTACACTTTTTGCCGATACCTCTACACAGGCCTGCGGTGTTGAAAGGGTTAACTCTCGGAACGCTGGAAACGAAAAGTCGTCTGCTGTTGTTTTGTATTTTGTCCTTTTTCTCGATAAAAACATGGTTTGACAGCACTTCAGAATCATTTCCATTGGAAATGATTCTTAAGTGCTGACAAACTATGTTTTTGTAGATAAAAATGGAGAACAAAAAATAATCAGCAGACGACATAATTTAATTCAGCAGTGTAAGGGTTAACGGCATTTTACAACAAAGTGGAAAACAAGCCATATCACGTACCAGTGAGTGAGGTTTGTTTTTTGTTTGGCTAACTTATTGTCTCGGACCTCAATGAGACCTGTGTCGTCGTAGCAAGCATCGGCACAATCGTATATTAACTTTAAGCCGGTATGCGGTGATAGTACCTATGCGCTACATAAAGCAAGTCAATGAGTGTATCTGCTATTGACAAGCCCTACACAGTTGTCTACCAATAATAGTAAAATCATAGTACATAGATTAACCCTTAGACCGCTACTCACAACAATTGTCGTCTGCTGTTGCTTTTATATCTTGCCTTATTTCTCAATAAAAACGTGCTTTGATGGCACTTCAGAATCATTTCCAATGGAAATGATTCTGAAGTGCTGTCAAAGCATGTTGTAAATTATTCTAAAGTGCTGTCAAAGCATGTTTTTAATGATAAAAATTGAAAATAGAAAATAAACAGCAGACAACAACAAAATAAAGATAGCGGTGTAAGGGTTAATGGAAAAATGCAGCCCGCCCACACGGACTCAATAAGGGTTATAACGCAACAAATAGGTGTACCAACAGATTTATTATGTTACAAGTACCGGTGTGTAATTGTCGCGTGATTAATGCTTGTATTTTATTGTTTTAAGTGTTTTACAATGCCTTTGTTTGTGAGTATTAATTCAAGGCGCTGTGTCTCAGATGATGTTTTATCTTCAATACGTAGTTTTTCTCTTAATGGACTGCATATACGACCTATATCAAACAAACGCACCATTTTTGTCTCAATTTCGGCATCGGCGTCGACGTCTGCGGCAGCTTCGTATGTGTTCGCAATTTTTGATGTTCGTGAACATGTTGAATATCTCCTGATTCATTAGTTGGATTATTACCAAACTTCACTATTGCTTCCTCACATTGATGGCTATCCACCCAGTCTCATTCAGGTGACCTTGACCTTCACTGTCTTGCCAACAATTTTGGACATGCGGCCACATGTTGCATAGCTCCTGATCCGTTAGTTTTATCGTTTCAAAACTTCATGAATAACTTCCTCACATTTTGACCTTGACCTTTGACCTCTGGGTGAGACACTCACCAGTGTTCACCGTGTATTTGATCATATTCCAAGGAGTTTTATTCTGCAAACTGTGATAAATAGGGGAAATAATTTGGTAATACAAAACATTTTTTCTAAAAACCCTGATTTTTTCAGCCCAGGTGTGTGAAGTTGGGTTCAAAAATATGATATAAATCTGAGACCCAGTAGCTTACCATTGTCTACTAGCTAAATGTATGTATTAACACAGTGTAGAGTCGGCAGTTTTAACTTTGCATGCTGGGAAACTTGTGGGCTATAAATAGTTCAAAAATACCAGACAACTGTGAATTCATTATATTTATATTTCTCACTTTAAGTATCATGAATATGTCTTGGAATTTCATTAGAATTGCGTCCTGGAGGACGCAATTCTAATGAAATTCCAAGACATATTTACAGAGAGAATTTCGAAAAATACTCGTAATTCGTTCGTTGTTAATCTCACCGCCCCAGCATGCAAAGAGTTAACCCACGATAGTCAGATGTTTTCACACAATGCCTGTAGAGAGAATAAAATTGCTTTCTTGTGCATTGCTTGCGGGTGTTTGCTTGGGAGCATGCAAGGGCTAATTTAACGATGGGTGTCATCCTTACTGGGATCCCGATATCCCTAGTTTGGCCCACAGGTACATTTTTGGCTTTCTGTAGCCTATTCTACCAAAGTATACTTTGAGGGAGACATTTTCAATTTTATGATACATTTATTATTTTTTATTATACTGAATTTATTACATTATCACAGCCATTTTGGCTGTGATAATGTAATAAATTCAGTATAATAATTCTGCATACTTTTAATCATCGAATATATGCAATCGCTATAGTTCTATATGAAATAATGCATTTCAGAAAAAATAAATGATTACTCCCGCAAAGTATACTTTGCTAGAAAAGTATACTTTGCAATGTTGGTGAAATAGGCTACTGGTATGTGAGATGTCACATATCGGAAAGCCAAAAATGTACCTGGGGGCCAAACCGGAGTTGAATCTGTTTAATATACCCATTATAAAAGTAGTAAGATTAGTACTAATGGGTAAATCCTATTACTTATAGGTAGTGGGGCAAAGTGACTCGGGAGTGGTGAGGATTCGACACTGTTAACCCAGCATAACTTACTTCATCTGTTGACAGGCTGTTAAACACCATTAAAGGAATAAAAAAAAAATTGTGTATTTTGCCGATATTAACGTTTTGTATCAACATTTGACTTCATTTGAGGAAAACAATGCATTTTTTTTGTATATCAATATCGCTGTAATAGACAGATTCATATTTTGTTTCAACAATAATTATCAAGCGAAGGTGTAGTTTTCTGTTTAATTTTCTGACAGCGCTAAAATTAAGGGGAATGGGTTAAAAATGTCTGCCTGTTTTAGCCTTCTTTTACTGTTTTGTATAAATTAGCTATTATAGTTATGTGCTATTGCTTCAGTTTGTTAATTGGTATCGCTGTTAATTGATAATTCCAGCACAAAAATATTTACACAATTCCCTAACATTTGATTGGTCCGTAGCAAGTCTCTGTCCAGAATTTATATCCCAGTAAACTCCATGCCGAACTACTTTCCGTAACTAACCGTCAGGCGCAGTTAAAATAATTCTTAAGAAAACGGAAAATAAACACATTTTCTTGATGAATTTATTTCAAATGCTGGAATTATAAGGAATGAATGGCCTTTTTGTGGAATTTATCGGGGATATAAACTTGGAAAAGTCGCGGGAATACTGGACGAGGCCTTCCGGCCTTCGTCCAGTATTCCCGCGACTTTTCCAAATTTATACCCCGATAAATTCCACAAAAAGGACATTCATTCCGGCCTCGTCCAGTATTCCCGCGACTTTTCCAAGTTTATATCCCCGATAAATTCCACAAAAAGGCCATTCATTGCTATAATTTTTCATACAAGCATTGCTCTAGTGGTCCTCTACCGCCCTGTGACAAATCCACGATCGTCCTGCCCCCTGCTAAGTGTGGTATGGACCTGGCACCAGGTCAGGTTATTCTAATTTCAGGGCTTTAATGACCTTAGCTGTGGATAGGTCGTTAAACACCATTAAACAAGCAAACAAACTTGGAGCATTCAAAATCTTAACGCTCGGGTAAATGTCTTTTATTGTTTCTTTCCTTGCACGGATCTGCTTGATATTTCACACACATGAGCCGACATGCCACATTTCTAGTGTAGTAACAGAGCATTATATACTGTGATTACCATAATAATATATTATTATTAAATAACCATTCGCGTTATAACGAATGTCAAATATATAGTTTAGTATTATTGAATCAGAATATTCATTAGTACTAGTATGAGCCATGTATTTAATAGTTAGTTAGATATAAATATAGTTAAGAGTCAGTTAAGTTTAACAGAATAATCACATAATTGAATAAATATATACGGTGTTCTTCATTGCAAAGCTCAAACTCTTGGATCGCTCACATGCTTGGATTACAGTGGAATCTCTCTAAACCGGACACCCTGTGATTTCCCAGGGTGTCCTGTTTAGGGAAGTTCCACTGTATGTGTATATACATATACTAGCTATTGCATAATTGGGAAATTTCCGGCATTTAACACTTTCCATTGCTCGTTATTCACATGTCGCCTTGAGAAAATGGGTCTTGTTCCTTTTTGCGACCAGTGAAGTCTCAAATCTACGGAGCCTGACATCCTAGATTTGTATTGCTGTGCTGATCAGGAGCTACGCTGATCAAACACGCGATAATAAACCCCTTTTGATAGTGGTGTGTCAGATATGAGGTTATGACTGGAGAAATGTGGCTTATGGGATTTGTGTCTAGTGTAGATCCAGATCAAATAGCTCACTCCTGTAGCCAGATAATGATCTTGCTTGTTAGAAACATGGTGGATGTTTCATGGAATGGCGAACAATGTAGATCCTGATCAGACTGTGCGGATGCACAGGCTAATCTGGATCTATACTGGTCGCAAACGCCGTAAGTCACATTTCTCCAGTCACAGCCACATATGAGGCTGTGACTGGAGAAATGAGGCTTTTCACATTTGTGGCCAGTCTAGCTCCTGATCTGCTGTCACACTCCTTTAACTTGATTTGATTTGGTCATATATGTACACTGTTTGATAAATGAAGTACAGTATGTTTCACTGGCTTAATGGTGAACAGTGCAGGCCCTGATCCGACTGTGTGGATCTGGGTCTACACTGGTCGCAGATGCCATAAACCCCATTTTTCACATTACGGCCACATATCTGTATGTACTGACTGGCGAAATGGAGAAATTATTGTTCTTTGACATTTTATGTTGCTTATTAACAATGTAATTTCTTCCTGTACTGTTTTTGTAAATTTTGTTCCATTTGCATTTTCAATATGGCAACCAGTTGGTTTCACCTCTTTCAACTGACCTCTCTACCCATTTCTTTCAACAAAGTTTTTGGGCATTTTATATTCGCAATCTATGCAAGAGGTACATAAATACAAGGGAATTCATGGGTTTAGCGACAAGTGTAGAACCAGATCAGCCTGTGCATCTGCAGTCTCATCAGGATCTGCACTGTTCAGCTTTTTTTCCATCAACTATACTGCTTGTTAGAAGCATGACGGGCGTTTCGCCCGTCATGCTTCTAACAAGCAGTATAGTTCTCCCTACTTTCTAAGCCAATCGCGAGCCAGTATTGAGATACACTTATTTCACATATTGCAAGATCTAACCCCAATAAGTTACATATTACTAGATTTAATCATTAATTGTTCGACAGTAAATGGAAAATCAATACTTGGATGGGAGAGTAAAATTTGGCTGAACTATAAATATGCTATTGTTCACATATTGGACTTTTTAAGGAACTAAATGCTACAATCGCTAGCGCTCCCTCGCATTTAATTCCTTAGAAATCCAATATGTGAACAATATCTTATACATACAATGGTTTGATCATGTGAACAATAACTGACTTGTAGTTCAGCCAAGTGTACAATGCAATGTCGCGTCCGAGTATTGATTTTGGTCTTCATCTACATGGTTTGGCCCTAAATGATAATCTTTTGTGTTGATGGGCCGTTAAGCACCATTCCATTCCATTTCTTGTTAAACAGGTACTCATTAAATCTGGAAATACATATACACAACTTATTGTGGTTAAAAGTTGCAATACGTTAAATAAGTGGTGCACAATACTGTCCAGCGATTGGCTTAGAAAGTAGGGATGAAATAGTCTCAAATATATGTAGTGTGAAATATGTTTGGTTGCCTAATTGAAACTGTTTATATTCCTGTTTGCATTTTGCATGCTTATGTTGCCTGTTTCACCCTCGGTTTGCGTGTATTGTGTTCTGTTTAGGCCTGCGAGACGTGGATGTCGATAATGTTTTTAATTCTGACTTGGAACTGTCGGACTCCGACTCGAGTTCGGGCTCCAATGATCGGTCTGCATGTAAGTAGCGTATACCCCAGTAGCCGATTTCATCAAAATTGCAAAGTATACTTATGTAGCAAAGTATACTTTGAGTGAGAAATTTTCAATTTTATGATAAATTTATTAATTTTTAGCCAGGTTTTTAAAAAAAAAAATCCAGGCTATTGGATTGGCAAAAGCCGGGCGGGCGGCGGGCGGCGGGCGGTGGGCGGCGGGTGGCGGGAGGCGTCCACAATCAATGTTAAGTTTTCGTGTTTGAGTCCATTTCTTTGTTACTGTACCACCTAGGACCACCAAACTTTCACAGCTTCATAATCAAGGGGTGCCCACCACATATCACTATCCAACATGTTACTTTATTTTTAACTTCACCCATTTTTTCCGCGCAGTCGACTTAGCCATTTTCAATGTTAAGTTTTCGCGTTTACAATGTTAAGTTTTCGTGTTTAAGTCCATTTCTTTGGTACTGTACCACCTAGGACCACCAAACTTTCACAGCTTCATAATCAAGGGGTGCCCACCACATATCACTATCCAACATGTTACTTTTTTAGCCAGGTTTTTTGAAAAAAAATCCAAGCTATTGGATTGGCGAAAGCCGGGTGGGCGGGCGGGCGGGCGGGCGGCGTCCACAATCAATGTTAAGTTTTCGTGTTTGAGTCCATTTCTTTGTTACTGTACCACCTAGGACCACCAAACTTTCACAGCTTCATAATCAAGGGGTGCCCACCACATATCACTATCCAACATGTTACTTTTTTTTTATCTTCACACATTTTTTCCACGTAGTCGACTTAGCCATTTTCAATGTTAAGTTTTCGCGTTTTCAATGTTAAGTTTTCGTGTTTAAGTCCATTTCTTTGGTACTGTACCACCTAGGACCACCAAACTTTCACAGCTTCATAATCAAGGGGTGCCCACCACATATCACTATCCAACATGCTACTTTTTTTTTTAACTTCACCCATTTTTTCCGCGCAGTCGACTTAGCCATTTTCAATGTTACGTTTTCGCGTTTACAATGTTAAGTTTTCGTGTTTAAGTCCATTTCTTTGGTACTGTACCACCTAGGACCACCAAACTTTTACAGCTTCATAACCAAGGGGTGCCTACCACATACAACTATCCAACATGTGACCATTTTTTTACCTTCACCTATTATTTCTACGTAATTGACTTTAAGCCATTTTCAACGTTAACTTTTTAACGTACGTCTGATTAGAGTTTTTTGGTGAAAACTTTTTCGTTATACTATATCTCTGCAACTGCTTCGCCCATTATCTTGAAACTTCACATGGGTGTTTATCATCATCCATATTTTCATTCTGACCCCCAACCGTGCGGCCCCTGTGCCCATTGTAATAAATTACTAAAGTTTTTTCGTGTACTATATCTCTGCAACTACTTCACCCAATACCTTGATACTTCATATGGGTGTTTATCATCATTGTTGCACCTGCTTGCGGAAAGCGCGATCCTGTGCCCAATGTCAAGGTAAAATTACTTTGAATTTTTTTGTTAAAGTTTTTTCGTGTACTATATCTCTGCAACTGCTTCACCCAATACCTTGATACTTCACATGGGTGTTTATCATCATTGTCGCACCTGCTTGCGGAAAGCGCAATCCTGTGCCCAATGTCCAAGTGGTCCAAATTACTTTGAATTTTTTTGTTAAAGTATTTTCGTGTACTATAATCTCTGCAACTGCATTCACCCAATACCTTGATACTTCACATGGGTGTTTATCATCATTGTCGCACCTGCTTGTGGAAAGCGCGATCCTGTGCCCTATGTAAAGTTCAAATTACTTTGAATTTTTTTGTTAATGTTTTTTCGTGTACTATATCTCTGCAACTGCTTCACCCAATACCTTGATACTTCACATGGGTGTTTATCATCATTGTCGCACCTGCTTGCGGAAAGCGCGATCCTGTGCCCTATGTCAAGTTCAAATTACTTTGAATTTTTTTGTTAAAGTTTTTTTGTGTACTATATCTCTGCAACTGCTTCACCCAATACCTTGATACTTCACATGGGTGTTTATCATCATTGTCACACCTGCTTGTGGAAAGCGCGATATCGTCGGCATTTTGGCATACGTCCGTCCGTTCGTCCATGTGTCCGGTTAAAGTTTTTTGGTTAAAGTTTTTCCATCTACTATATCTATTTTTTTAGTGTCCATGCCTCGCCCCAAGGCACGACATGCAGGCCACGGCCATCTAGTCTACAAAAAGTGGGTATAATTATGTTATCCAAGTGTCTATGCTTGGAAAAAACCTGGCCTTCGTGGCTTTGCCTCGTTTCTTGTTTTGTTAAAGTTTTTTAGTGTACTATATCTCTGCAACTGCTTCACCCATTACCTTGATACTTCACATGGGTGTTTATCATCATTGTCGCACCCACTTGCGGAAAGCGCATTTTATGCATTTTGGCATACGTCAGTCCTTCCGTCCGTCCGTCCGTGTCCGGTTAAAGTTTTTTCGTTAAAGTTTTTCCATCTACTATATCTATTTTTTTAGTGTCCATGCCTCGCCCCAAGGCGCGACATGCAGGCCACGTCCATCTAGTCTACAAAAAGTGGGTATAATTATGTTATCCAAGTGTCTATGCTTGGAAAAAACCTGGCCTTCGTGGCTTTGCCTCGTTTCTTGTTTTTAACTTGACCCATTTTTTCCGCGCACTCGACTTAGCCATTTTCAATGTTAAGTTTTCGCGTTTACAATGTTAAGTTTTCGTGTTTAAGTCCATTTCTTTGGTACTGTACCACCTAAGACCACCAAACTTTCACAGCTTCATAACCAAGGGGTGCCTACCACATACAACTATCCAACATTTGACCTTTTTTTTACCATCACCTATTATTTCTACGTAATTGACTTAGCCATTTTCAACGTTAACTTTTTAACGTACGTCTGGTTAAAGTTATACTATATCTCTGCAACTGCTTCGCCCATTACCTTGAAACTTTACATGGGTGTTTATCATCATCCATATTTTCATTCTAACCCCCAACCGTGCGGCCCCTGTGCCCAATGTCAAGGTCAAATTACTTTGAATTTTTTTGTTAAAGTTTTTTTGTGTACTATATCTCTGCAACTGCTTCACCCATTACCTTGATACTTCACATGGGTGTTTATCATCATTGTCGCACCCGCTTGCGGAAAGCGCATTTTATGCATTTTGGCATACGTCCGTCCTTCCGTCCGTACGTCCGTGTCCGGTTAAAGTTTTTTCGTTAAAGTTTTTCCATCTACTATATCTATTTTTTTTTAGTGTCCATGTTATCCACGTGTCTATGCTTGGAAAAAACCTGGCCTTCGTGGCTTTGCCTCGTTTCTTGTTATTATACTGAATTTATTACATTATCACAGCCAATTTGGCTGTGATAATATAATAAGTTCAGTATAATAATTCTGCATACTTTTAATCATGAAATATATGCATTTGTTAGTTCTATATGAAATAATGCATTTCAGGAAAAATAAATGATTACTCCCTCAAAGTATACTTTGCTAGAAAAGTATACTTTGCAATGTTGGTGAAACGGGCTACTGGGCCCACCCCTCTTGCTTTTGATACAGCACATGAGAAAACTTTGGCACGTTTCAGTAAACGTCGTACGACTAAGACATTCGTATGAATTTGCTCTTACAGCCGACGTTGGCAAATCGTTTGTGATGTGCTCACATGTAATGATATGTACCGTACATATATATGTAGAGAATATTACTGTCTGTTTCACGAAACCCGACCAAATTTTACGGCTATATAAACAATAAAAAACAATTATTTCTTTTCGATAATATTAATTTTAATCAATATTTAACAATGAGCTTTCTTTTTATTTCGTGAAATTTGGTCAAATATTGATTTTATTACGATTTGTCTATGGGAATTTAATATTGGGGAAAAGGAGGTGGAGGAGCTGTGGGCGGAGTAAAAAAAATGTGAACAAATGGAATTTGACTTCGAAACCTAGCTAGATAGCTTAGAAATTATCTAACTAAGAAAACAAAAGTTAAATTTTGAAAATCAGTCCATTATTTCAGAATTTCAAAAAAATGTCCCATGTTAAATGAAATGTTTTTTTCGCCATAAAATCAATATAGGGAGGTCCCCAGGGGGTCTGGCTTAAAGATGTTTCTCTGTAAGGATTTTAAGGTCATGGTCAAGGTCGTCTCATGTGCTGTATCGGTAATGATTTCTGCTTTGTTGTGTTGGTGACGGGCTTCCCCATGTACACAAATATTATTAATCAATTTTGTTTCAACCCGTTTCAAGCTGGATAAAGATTTGTAACATTGCCTTCAAACTGTTAAATGGCTTCACTTTCGTATTTGCTTAATTCATAAACTTGCATGCAAGTTTTACACTAAATAACCATTTTACGTGATACATGTATACTCAAAGGTACCAACGCATTTTTTCTATTTTCTTCATTTCTCCTTGAAAGCATATGTTGTCACCACTCATTTGAACCGTCTCGATGAGATGGTTCAAATGAGTGGTCACAACGTATACTTTTATTGAGAAATAAAAAAAATGGAAATAAAAATATTTTTTTAATTTTCATACACGTAAAAACGTATTCCGAATGTAACGAGTTAACATTTCTAACATGATACAGCCTTCATCTCTAACAACGTGACATGTAATATGTGGTGGTGTGAGAAATGGGGCTTATGGGCTTTGCGACCAGTGTAGATCCAGATCAGCCTGTACATCCGCACAGTCTGATCCGGATCTGCACGGTTCGCGATTCCATCAATGAAACGCCTGTCAAGCAACCATTAATTATCAGGCTACAGGAGTGTGCTATTTGATCAGGAGCTACACTGGTCACAAATCCCATATGTCCCGTTATTCTAGTCACAGCCATGTAATAATATTATTACTGAACGTATGAAAGTTTCCTTCTTTTAGTAATTGTCTGCTAAGATTCTTTTAATTATATTTCTTATTTCTCGACTAAGTACACAGCATACAACTATCTCATCGTTTTGATTGACTCGGTTCGAATTTGGGATTAACCCTTTCAACCCTAAGTAACTGGAATGGGCTGTGATATGCTAATTTTCCGACCAATCCAATCGTCACAAAATGATTTTCAGATTAGTGCATTTATGAAAAGGGTGTGTTTTTGTTCGAAAAAATATGAAAATTACCGTAGTTGCAAAAAGTGCAGATCCTGATGAGACGGCTCGCTACGAGCCGGCTCATCTGGATCTGCACTGTTTGCATAAACCGCTATAAATAGCGGGCTTTCGGGTTCAAATGGTTAACTAACTTGTATTGTTCTGTCATTTGTCTTTATTAATGGCATAACTATTAATATCCTATCTCTTTTTCTGTCATTTGTCTTTATAAATGGCATAACTCTTAATATTCTATCTATTTTTGTGCCATTTCTCTCTTTATAAATGTCACGATGTATCATTTAACTGATGTTATTTTATTGGATGGCGACATTGCTTTCAGCGATATATAATCTGAAATGTTTTATATAAATTGTGCCACATTTCGAATCTGCAGACACGTTTTATTGTTTGGTTACCATAGCAACGTAAGAGTATTAATGAATCAAATAAACGCTGTATGATTTGCGATAGCTGTGTAGCTGCTGCAAAAAATGAGGTTAAACAATAATTCTTCAAATTAATTAACCACATTTCATTATAGGAATGAATGGCCTTTTTGTGGAATTTATCGGGGTATAAACTTGGAAAAGTCGCGGGAATACTGGACGAAGGCCGGAAGACCTCGTCCAGTATTCCCGCGACTTTTCCAAGTTTATATCCCCGATAAATTCCACAAAAAGACCATTCATTCCTTATAATTCCAGCATTTGAAATAAATTCATCAAGAAAATGTGTTTATTTTCCGTTTTCTTAAGAATTATTTTAACTGCTCCTCACAGTTACGGAAATTGTTCGGCATGGAAGTTTACTGGGATATAAATGTTGGACAGAGACTTTGCTACGGTCCAATCAAATGTTAGGGAATTGTGTAAATATTTTTGTGCTGGAATTATGAGTTGATATACCAGTACTGGGTCATTGATATTAATACACTTCATGCTGAATCCAACTATATGGGGTATGAACACATTAAAATTATCTTCGCTATTTTTCTTATTTCTTCTTGAAAGTATATCTTGTCACCACTCATTTGAACCGTCTCGACGAGACGGTTCAAATGAGTGGTAACAACATATACTTCTGTGCATAATTAAGATAATTATTTTTATTTTTTGTGTGAAAATATGTCTCGCCCCAGCATGTAATGAGTTCAAAAAAGTAAATTTTACACAATTTTCTTGTAGGAAATTTCCACAGGACTACCACTCATTTAACCCATAAAAGGCGGGAACCGAGGACTGTTGTCTGCTGTTGTTTCACAACTTGTTTTCTTTCTCAATAAAAACATGTTTTGAGATACTTTAGAATCATTTCCATTGGAAATGATTCTAAAGTGTTGTCAACACATGTTTTTGATGAGATAAATGGAAAATGAAATATCAACAGCAGACGACAACATTTATTTCAGCATTGTAAGTGTTAATTGTCGCGACCAAGTTGTCGTGTTTACCTTGTGGTGTGTTTGGCAAATGAACCTTTTGTCACAAGTTCTAATGAATGAATTTCAATAGCATTTGGCAGGCATGTTGTTTTATTTTGCATGCACTCAACATCCCAGACTTGGACAAAAATGGTATATTTTCTCTAATTTTTAGTGAAAACTTCTCCCTATTTTAAAGGACTGGCTTGAATCTTGCAAACCTCGAGAGTCAAGTATGCATGTCATCTTCAATGTGGTTATAAATTTATTTCATATGTTCATTATATAGAGTATGACCACTAGTTTTTGTTTGATACATAATATATGTTATGAGGCAGCAATTCACGTGATACTGTTGACTAAAATAGCTTAAATATCGCCCCACGGAAAATAAGACAAATAATTCACAGGGAAGTGAATGGATTTGCAGCGAAGTGTAATAACTGGTAACAAAATTTCTATTTTTTCTCCCTATTTTATATTTTCTTCATTTCTCAAAAGGAAAGTATATGTTGTCACCACTCATTTGAACCGTCTCAATGAGATGGTTCAAATGAGTGGTATACACACTTCTGTGCAGAAATAAACGAACATTCATAATTTCCTCCACATTTTTGTATTCTCCCAGAGCTCCAGTTAAGGTGCGTAATTTGACCAACTTGGGGTGACATTTTGTTATTTCTTCATCAAAAAATGGCAAGTTGGGAGTCCTTTAGAATCGTCTCATTGAGACGATTCTAAAGCACTCCCAACTTGCCATTTTTGATGGAGAAACAAGAAATTTACCTCCAAATTACGCACCTTAACTGGAACTCTGTCTCCGTATGAAATGTGTTATATACAGCATTTATTGTGTGTTTTACAGGGGAGACTGTGCTTGTTCGCTCCAGTTCTATGGAGACACTCTCGGTCTCGAATGATGAGTTTGCTGACGCTCGATCTGTGCTTTCTTCTGAATCCGGTACGTCACCTTAATATGTTCTCTCTATCTCTATCACAATCACAGTCCAGCAACTTTTCTGATCAATCAATCAAATATTTTGATGAAATAGTAAAGCATGACAACTCTGACCTTGAACAATAGACATCAATCAATCAATCAATCAATCAATCAATCAATCAATCAATCAATCAATCAATCAATCAATCAATCAATCAATCAATCAATCAATCAATCAATCAATCAATCATCTATTTAGATGAAATAGTAAAAATGACCATTATTATTTATATCCTTGAACTACCGGTATTTGACCTTGACCTACACAGAATAGCTGTCCTAATCTGACGAAATATATTTAAATAGTAAAACAAGACCTCTATGTCATTGACCTACATCTCTACCGGTAGATACTCACACCGGTCGCCGGCTCGAGAAACTCTGCCTGAGGTACAGCTTGGAGACAGGAAGCAGTGACCGCCATTTGCCAGCGTCGCCGTTGTGTAAAACCAGTACGCTATTCCTCGTCGTCCACGGAGGTAACGTTTGACAGAAACACTTACATTTTTCTGTATAAAGGTATTTGTTGTGACCACCATTTGAACCATCTCGTCGAGTGCTCCTCGGTGCTGTATGTGTGGGGTGGGTGGCAGGTGGGAGCATGTGATGGGTAATTTAACAATCGGGGTTCATCCTTACCGGTATCCCGAACGGAGACCTGGTTTGGCCCTCCGGTATCTCTTTGACATTCTTGTATGTGAGGGTTTTATCTGGTTATGCGTAATACGATTATTGCTAACCCTATAGCTTTTAGGGGAAGTGGCCAAGTAACTTTAGTGTGGTATGGACCTGGCACCAGGTCAGGTTATTCTAATTTCAGGGCTGAATATACATTTATTTTTATGTAAATATTCCGTTCTGATTTTGGGATTTTCGCAGCCACATATTGGAGTCTATCGCGTGTTTCAGGAAGCGTACTCGACTCGGTTTCCGACCATTTCAACACGTCGAAGCGAAGCGACTATTCCACTCTCAAGTCGACGTTTGACACCGTTATAAAGGCCCACTATCCTGCCGCGAAGGGAAATATCGCGCTACGGCTGGTGCAATGTCCACAGATTTGTGCCGAGACTTTAAACGTCCTATCTAGGTAACATTTCACATATTTATTATATACCTACCCATGAAATACATAGTTCTACGATGTAAATAAAAGTCATATGTTCTCATCGATGAAATAAACAACTTCCGGTGAAAATACGACTACTTCCGCTATCTATATTCATAACGCGCACCTGCAGTGCGGAACTTCAAATAGGCTGCAAATACATATTCATTACCGTAGACAGTCTAAAAAAACTGCTAATTTCGATGGAGCGGTATATAATAAATAGAATATTCATATTTTTGCAACGAATATGACATGTATGTTCATCTCGTGGTGTGACATGTCCATATTTCACTCGTGCCTAACGGCACGAATGAAATATGGAAATTTCACACCACTCGATGAACATATATGTAATATTCGTTGCAAAAATATGAATATCCTCTATGTATTATACGAAACAGCTAGGTGTGATAGCAACCTTCAGAGTTTGTTGTGGGTGGCAGGTGGGCACAGATTGTCCTCGGTATCACATAAGTTCTTCTTGTCAGATCTTAACCAAATTTGGTATACATGTGAAAACTGTGTGATGACATGTTGTAACGCATTTCATGAAAGTGATATGACACACGTGTAATAATACATAGATAGTGAATTTGATTGGCTGGCCGTTTCACTGTATTTACGTCTTCGTATTACGCGCTAACGTTATGCCAAACGAATTACGAAGACAATCTAAATGATGTTCCTAATGGCGCGACAAAAGCAATGTTGTTTCGACGTTGACCCTTATTACGCTGTTGACGGAAATTGCCGTCTGCTGTTTTTCATTTTTGCTTTAATTCTTAACAAAAAACTGGTTTTGACAGCACATGAGAATCGTCTCCACTGGAGACGATTCTCATGTGCTGTCAAAACCAGGTTTTTGTCGAGAAATTGAAAATAAAACATTTCCAGCAGATGACAACATTTAATTCAGCATAGTAAGGGTTAACATCATCATCTGTTAAACATTTGAAGCATCAGAGACCCAGTAAAATTTCCGCAAATGGTATAATGTGTTTCTGTTTGGTAATAATAAGTGTCTACAAAGAGATCAGGGGCCCGTTTCACTAAACTTTGTACGACTAAAATGTTCGTAAGTGCAAATTTAGGATCGTCTATAAATTTCAATTGATGGATTTACATAAGCATAAGCAGCCTATGCTTAATAAATGTAAATCCAATACTTGTTTACAAGAAAACATTGTTAATGTGAAATTGTTAAATTGTTAATCATAAATTTGCACTTACAAACATTTTAGTCGTACAATGTTCAATTCTATTTCAGTCTAAGTCCATTCGGGTTTGATTCCGTGCTGCCAAACACGGCGGAGAGCAGTAACTTCCCATGGAGTCAGGAGTTCGTTCCCCTGGGAGCGGTGGCGCTGTTTTCCGCGTGTAGTCCTGAATATCAGGATCATGTAAACACTCTCGTGGCGAAGGCGAACCTTGTCTACGCAGACTTTCTCAAGTCGGACGAAGGGAAGGGGTTTAATGGCCCGGTAGGTTTTATTATTATCACCGTGCCGATAGGCAAGAGGGGGTATAGTTTTAGTCCATGTACGCATGTACGTACGTTAACACCTTTCATTTTTCAATAACTCCTTAACTCTTCACCGATTTTGATAATATTTGGCCCCACAATGTGTGTGTAGGGATGGTGCTTTATTTTGCATACGAGCCACGTTCGACCACCCAAGGTCAAGGTCACTAAGGACTTGTGTTCACCTTGTTTGTGAGGCAAATTTGTATGGCATAAATGTTAAAGGGATTTAACGGCCCGGTAGGTTGGATTATCATGTGTATTAACTCATGGATGGGAGAGTGAAAAGATTTACCAATATATTTTTTCTTTATTTCTCAATGAAAGTCTATGTTGTTACCACTCATTTGAACCGTCTAATCGAGACGGTTCCATTGATCCATGCATGTGCGATATTGATGCACATGTATCAATATTGTTGATTTTTTTTCTAATTTCTCAATTAAAATATATCTTGTTTACACTCATTTAAACCACCTCGATGTTTATCGTCGGCACAATTGTCAAATTCCATTTGTTTTCAGGTATGCATATTGGCCGATGCTACGGGCTCCGTCCTGACGTACGATGCCATGTGTAGGTCAAGGCCGAACGTGAGTCACCCCGGCAGTCACTACAGCAGTCATTCCAGTCTCGGCGACGGCGACGGCGACGGCGACGTCAAACTCTCCGAAAGTACAATCACTCTCTGCCAATCTGGCACTGACAGCAAATCTACGACTGAATCTAAATCTACATCGAATGACCATGCTGCGAATATATCAAAACAGTCTAGTGGTTCAAGTACGAAAGACCCCATCGTCGCGAAGCACGAAGAACAAGTTCCGCGAATTGTCGATATTAAATCTGAGGAAATGATTCATACGAAGAGCGATTCTGCTGCGACTAGTGTTCAAACGCACGCCATTCCTGAATGTGTTCTACGCCAGCCCAGTTGCCGGCAGAACTCGATACGCCTCAGCGTGACGAAATCGTTCGATGGTAACGAGGACCGACGTCGCACAAGCTGCGAGAGTAATTTTGACATGAAGCTCGATTTTGAGGTCGAGGAATTTTTCATGCTCGGAAGTCCGCTGGGTTTGGTGTTGGCATATCGGAGACTGTATGCAGGTGATGATAAAACTGGTGAGTGGTTACGAAACACAAATTGATAAGTAAGAACGGAAATTCTAACTAAATATTTTACTATACAGGGGACCGTTTCACGAAACTTAGTACGACTAAAATGTTGTAAATGCAAATTTACGATCGTCTGGAAATTTCAATTGATGGATTTATATTTATTGAGCATAGGCTGCATATGCAGCCTATGCTCAATAAATGTAAATCCATCAATTGAAATTTCCAGACGATCCTATAAATTTGCACTTACAAACATTTTAGTCGTGCAAAGTTTAGTGAAACGGTCCCCTGATAACTATCTATATTGCTTGTTAGAAGCACGACGGATGTTTCATTGTTGGAATGGCAAACAGTGCAGATCCTGATCAGACTGTGCGGATGGATGCACAGGCTGATCTGGATCTACACTGGTCGCAAAACCCATATGTGTCTATGCAGCCTATGCTCAATAAATGTAAGTTCAATAATTGTTTACAAGAAAACATTGTTAATGTGAAATTTACAAACTATCATAATTTTGCACTTGCGTCCATTTTAGTCGTACAAAGTTTAGTGAAACAGCCCTCAGAGCTGCAGACAAGTTTTGTATCTAATGAGTATTTTACCCCCAGATTTCAAATTCAATGCATATTTTACTTTTACAAATGTATTATTGATTTTCTTTATTATTAAATAGGGAACAAAGGATAAAAAAAGAATGCAAATTTAAAAATTCACATTTCAAGTTTTGCAGCTCAACTAAGTAAATTTTCAACTTTATTCCAGTATTTTCACTACTCAATTTGAAAATCAATGCATATTTTCACATTGCTGTGAATATTTTGTACTCCCACTGTTTATAATCAATGAGTATTCTGCTAAAATAAGTGCGTAAAATACGCCAATACGCACCTTATCTGGAGCTCTAACTAAACAACTGTCAGTTTTCTTGTTCTTGAAAAGCTTTATTTATTGGGAAATTATATTCCATACCTTAATAACCATAAATATTGGCACACTGCTTGTTTTGGGAAACCCTAATTATGGGTACACGACTTTTTGTTGTTTGAAACGATGTTTCCAAGAATAAAATGACAATGAAAATACCGTGAAAATACTATGAAAATTACCGTAAAAATACTGTGAAAAAATACAGTGAAAATTATAGTAATTTTCACGGTATTTTTTTTCCACAGTATTTTATGGTAATTTTCACTGTGTAATTTTCACTAATTTTCACTAACTTTCACTGACTGTAATTTTCACTAATTTTCACTATTTCACTGTGTAATTTTCACTGTAATTTTATGTACTTTTTCATGGCCGTGTTTCATTTTGCAGCGCCCCCTGTGCGGCCAGACTGTAACCAGATGTACAATCTATTCCACGGAAGCGATCCAGCTGCGTTCAGGATCGAGCCCCTCGTTAATTTCATGTTCAAGCAAATCCCACCAATCAGAGTGGCCAGATATAATCGCTTCCCAATGGGCGATGGCGAGTCGCTACATCTCGGTAAGGGTTTGAATTTATTGGCTAATATTAACCCATTAGCGACGAGATACAATTATAGTAGTATGAAACTTTTGAGGAACAAAATCCCTATTTTCTTTATTTCATCTCAGATGTATATGTTGTTACCACTCATTTGAACCGTCTCGACGAGACGGTTCAAATGAGTGGTAACAACATATACCTATATGGAGTAATAAACAAATTATTGAGATTTTTTCAACTAAAATGATCCGAGTCCTTAGGCTGAAGTGGGTTAATCGCTTCATTTTCAGCAGCCTAAATTGACCTAAGCTGTTGACAGGTCGTTAAACGCCATTAAACAAATATTCGTTTTATTGGTGAAATGTCACTGGTTTATGCTTTAAGCCTTGGAATGCTGAATTAAATTTTGTCGTCTGCTGTAACGTTTATATTTTTCATTTTTTCTTGAAATGAAAGCCGGGATGTTTTGTTGTATTAGACTAGGGATAGAGTATTGGACTTTAATACCGGAGATTGTGGGCTCAATCACCGGCAGAGGCGTGAAAACATACTTTCACAGTATTTCCATTCCACTCGTCTTTCGGATGAGACTTGAAATGTTCCGTTTCTATATGACCTTAGCTGTTGCTGGGACATTCGATGAAAGCCTGTTTTGATAGCACGTGAGAATCGTCTCCAATGGACGATTCTCATGTGCTCTTGAAACTGTTTTTGTTAAGGAATAATTGAATAAATGAAAAACAGCAGACGACAAGATTTGTTTCCCGGCGTTTTAACTGTTTGTTAATACACCATTTGTGGCTATGACTGGAGAAATGGGGCTTACAGGATTTGTGACCAGTGTAGCAACTGATCAAATCTCACACGACTGTAGCCTGATAATGATCTGTATTGCTTGTTAGACGCATGACGTGTGTTTCATTGGTGGATAGCGAACAGTGCAGATCCTGATCAGACTGTGCGGATGCACAGTCTGATCTGGATCTACACTGGTCGCAAAACCCGTACTCCCCATTTCTCCAATCACAGCCACAGTTATTTTCTACATGCCAAAGTTACACAGTTGTATTTTATTTTGCATATTTTGTTTTTTACTAACCTCGGATGTGACTGGAGAAATGGGGCTTATGGCAGTTGTGACTAGTAAAGACCCAGATCAGCCTGATCATTGTCTGCACCGTTCGCCATTTGATCTTTGTAACACCTGTAAAGCCAAATAAACAGTATCGTATTTATTCTAATAAACGGCACCTGGGCTTTTAAATTTTCTGAATTTGTGTATTAAATGATATATCATTTGGCCCAAAACAGGTACATGTATTTTAATGTTTGAAATGATTACACCATGTGAAGATAACATATTTTTACTAAAATATTCGAGGTGGGGGTTACTTTAGAGAGGGGGCTACTATTAGAATAAATAGATATACAGCTTTACCAAGCAAAAGGAGTACCTCAGATCAGGAGGTAGACACAGGTGGAAGACTCGGACCTGTGACATAAACAAAAAATGCCCATTTAAAGAAAAATCCCATTACCCCACCCACCTGGTGTACTGTACGCAATGTTCCTTAGAAAACATAACTTACAATACGACACCAGGAGGGTGGGGTAATGACATTTTTTTCAGTCAGTTTATGTCACAGATCGGAGTCTTCCACCTGTGGAGCTAGACTGGCCATTATGTTGTAACGCCCATTTCTCCTGTCACAAATTACACGGCGTTTGATTGGTGAGTGCGTGCATGGTGAAATGAATCGGAGAAGATTTTGTCCATGACCCCGGGCCTGTTGAGCCTGAGCATTGGATTTTTAAAATTGACAAAAAAAAAAAATAGCGACAATTTAACTTAAGTCAATTGCTGGCCAGTTTCGTGCTCCACTTATTTGACCTAGGCTTGAAAAATACTTAAATAGTACTTCAATCCCACTGGTCTGTCGGATGAGATAATCGTTTTTTTATGAACTTAGCTGTTGCTGGGATAATATTCCCATTCACTTTCACTTTTTTCCTTAAAAATCCAAAATGTGACCAATAAATTATACATATCCACTCTTATTTATGTAGACCAGTAGATGACAAAATTTAATTCAGCAGTGTATGTAAGTTATTGTTCACATATTGGATTTTTAAGGAATTAAATGCACTAGCGACCGCAGCATTTAGTTCCTGAAAAATCAAATATTTGAACAATAACTGACTTATAGTTCAGCCAAGTGTACAGTGCAATGTCCCATCAGAGTATTGATTTTCCATTTCCAGTTAATCATTAAATCTGGTAATACACAATGTATTGGGGTCCAACGTGAAATAAGTGAAATAAGCAGAGCACAATACTGTGCAGCGATTGACTTACAAAGTAAGGTGAACCGTAATTGTATGAAGCTTTTATGACTTAGAGAATAATTTAGCTACAGTGGGTGGTGGTCGGGCGATTGAGACGGCGTAAATTAACGGTATGGGTTCCTCCTTATAGGAATCACGATTTGCCTGGTTTGGCCCTCAGGTACGTTTTTAGCTTGACTATTCAAAGAATAGTTAGAGCTTATGTATTCACCCCGGCGTCGGCGTCGGCGTCACGCATTGGTTAAGGTTTTTAGTCAAGCTTGTATATGGAGTACTCCTGGCCCTACACCCACCATACTTGGGCAACTTCATCTCCTAGTGATGTACATCAACAACCCCTGGCCTATATTTGACCTTGACCTACATTTAACCTTGAATTACTTACTTAATTCCCCTTGGTTAAGGTTTTTAGTCAACCTTGGTTAAGGTTTTTAGTCAAGCTTGTACATGGAATACTATTGTGCATACAGACACCATACTTGGACAACCTTTTCTCATAGGGATGTACATCAATAATCCCTGATCTATATTTGACCTTGACCTACATTTAACCTTGAATTACTTAGTTAATTCCCCTTGGTTAAGGTTTTTAGTCAACCTTGGTTAAGGTTTTTAGTCAAGCTTGTAGATGGAATACTATTGTGCATACAGACACCATACTTGGACAACCTTTTCTCATAGGGATGTACATCAATAACCCCTGATCTATATTTGACCTTGTCCTACATTTCCTCTTGAATTACTTACTTAATTCCCCTTGGTTAAGGTTTTTAGTCAAGCTTATAGATGGAATACTATTGTGCATACAGACACCATACTTGGATAACTTTTTCTCATAGGGATGTACATCAATAACCCCTGACCTATATTTTACCGTGACCTACATTTAACCTTGAATTACTTAGTTATTTCCCCTTGGTTAAGGTTTGTACTCAAACTTGGTTAAGGTTTATAGTCAAGCTTGTATATGGAATAATCATGGGCCTACAGCAACCATACTTGGACAACTTCATCTCCTAGTGATGTACATCAATAAACACTGACCTACATTTGACCTTGACCTACTTTTACCCTTGGATTATTTAGTTATTTCCACTTGTTTAAGATTTTTAGTCAAGCTTGTATATGGAATACTCCTGGGCTTACAGCAACCATACTTGGAAAACCTCATCTCCTAGTGATGTACATCAATAACCCCTGACCTATATCTGACATTGACCTACATTTAACCTTTAATTACTTAGTTAATTTCCCTTGGTTAAGGTTTTTAGTCAACCTTGGTTAAGGTTTTTATGCGGGCCGCGGCCACCTTCTTTGTCAAGCTATGTGTACATCGACAACCCTCGTAGTCGAGCTATGCTGTTCTCCTACAGCTCTTGTTATCTTTGGCTCTTTAGTTACCTGGGAGTTGAATTGGCTTATTACCCATTATAAAAGTAGTAAGATTATTACTGATCCTACTGCTTTTGGGATTGTAAATATTCAGTTCGGATTTTGGGATTTCCCCCCCATTTGTACATGTACTTGAACATGTACTTGTACAGGTAATATATGGGATTTAGTACTAAACCCATCGACCCGGCCTTAAATAACCTTAGCTGTTGATAGGCCGTTAAACCACAATAATTTCAGCACAAAAATATTTACACAATTCCCTAGCATTTGATTTGGACAGTCTCTGTCCAAAATTTATATCCCAGTAAACTCCCACGCCAAACTACTTTCTACAGGTGTGCTGTCAGTGCTGTCAATGTAAACAAATGGCTGCTGTCTTGTCAAAATAAACACATTTTCTTGATGAATTTATTTCAAATGCTGGAATTATAAGGAATGAATGGCCTTTTTGTGGAATTTATCGGGGATGTAAACTTGGAAAAGTCGCAGGAATACTGGACGAGGCCTTCCGGCCTTCGTCCAGTATTCCCGCGACTTTTCCAAGTTTATACCCCGATAAATTCCACAAAAAGGCCATTCATTCCTATAACAAACAAACAAAAATTTAGCTACAATAATAATGAACATTTATTGGGACACCCTATGTCAAAAAACAATGGACTCCGAATAGAGCAGGTATATATTTTAACTACTTGCAGATGCAGCCAAACCTGTGAGTAAAGGCCAGCCATGGGAAGAGAACAAGCTGGTCTTTGTTCACAGGTGGTCACAGGTGCAGGAATTGAATAATTGGGAAGACAAAACTAAAATCTAGTCGCATTATTGTCAATCGGTAACTCTGGCCTGGTATTCTATTTATCAGGTATCACATGTTACGTGATGAGGTGAATACTTATAACGGGGATTCTAGCCGAAAAATTTGTTTAAGTTGTGTCGTCACGTGTGACGTGATAAGTCGACAAAATTAGTTTTCGAATATGTGTTGACCATGGTGCATTGCCCGGTATTTTTGCTATTGGTGTGTGTTTTTTTTATTACATTTTATTACAAAAAGTGCAGATCCTGATGAGACGGCTCGTCACGAGCCGGCTCATCTGGATCTAGTCTGTTTGCCAATACCATTGTACAGGCCTGTGGTGTTGAAATGGTTAAGGGTTTGTTTTTATTACATACCTGATAAATAAAATAGCAGAAATCACAAAAATATACCAATGCATATACATGTAGTATTTGCGATGAGCCATTGTCTTTCGAGAGCTCATATGATTA
The DNA here is from genome assembly GCA_029237695.1 of Conchocele bisecta. Taxonomy (NCBI): domain Eukaryota; kingdom Metazoa; phylum Mollusca; class Bivalvia; order Lucinida; family Thyasiridae; genus Conchocele; species Conchocele bisecta. Next base: position 28,775,385 of record CM055277.1, read on the forward strand.
TATATACAGTCAGCACTCGTTTACTCAACGTCCAGGAGACTGAGGAAAATACTTTGAATTATCGAGAGTAGTTATATAGGAAAACATGCACTCGGAACCAAACATTTTACTTTGAGTTATTAGTAGTTTGACCCACAGGTTGAAGTAACGGACCGAGGTCTATAAATACATTAAATATGCCTAAAAGCATCAATAAATGAAGAAACTCCATAATATAAAATGAAGAAAAATATTATTTTTTTTTACTCCCTCCATATACTCCATAATGGAGGGAGTAAAAAAAAAAAACAATATTTTTTTTCTTCATTTATTGATGCTCTTAGGCATATTTAATGTATTTATAGACCTCGGTCCGTTACTTCAACCTGTGGTTTGACCCTTCCAACCCTATAAAGTAACGGTAATGGACTGTGATATGTTAATTTTCAGACCAATCCAATTGTTCCAAAGTGATTGTCCGACTATATAGCTAGTCTATTTATAAAAAGAGGGTGATTTTTTTTCTTCTTAAAAACAATATGAAAATTACTTGCAAAAAGTGCAGATCCTGATGAGACAGCTCGTCACGAGCCGGCTCATCTGAATCTTCACTGTTTGCCAGTACCACTGTACAGGCCTGTGGTGTTGAAAGGTTTAAGAGAGTTTGAGGTAACGAGTGTACACTGTACCACCTACTAACACACGTTTTTTATCTCGTCTTGTTTGCAGTTGAAACCATATGCAGTTTTATTCACCTATTTAGCGAGCAGTTTCGACTAGGCACCACGTCCAGTCTGTTACTGACACTGCAACGACAACCTAGTGTGTCGAGCACATGTAGTCAGATATCGGGCCTATCGTCACCCGATAGCACCATCTCCAGTATAGCCAATGGTAGATAGCTCGTCATTGGTCGCTGTTGTTGTGGTGTCGGTTGTCCAAATGCACTTTGTTGTATGAACGAAAAATTCCTCTTTTATGTCTTACCCAATTTGACTCTGATATTGGATATCGACAAGGTAGGATATGCACCATCTTTTTAACCAACGGAATTGGTACTAGTGTACCTTCGGTCCGGCTCTCTAGTTCAGTAATTGTAACGCGCGAGAAGGCCGGGACCCTGTTGGGTTACAATTACTGAATTAGCGAGCCGGGCCCAAGGTAATAATCCACTTCTATTGGTTGAAAAGAGGATGAGTGTCCTACCTTGTAGATATTTAATATCGGCGTACAGCTAGGCATGATTTAAATGAGACAATTGTCGTTCATAGCGCAAAGTGCCTGTGGAGTTGTCAGTCGTCAATCCCTTATAGCACTGTTCAGTATAATGTACACTGTAATCAGGAATGTTATCATTTGGAATGTTGTCATTTGGAATGGTGTCATTTGTGCATGTGGTTTGCTGCCTAACGCTACATTTGTTGTTGTTGTTGTTGTTGTTGTTATTATCTTGTTGCTCGTTATCCAACCCAACCAATCATAGATAACTTTGTCATCGGCCATTGTTGTTGTCGTTGTTGTTATTGCCTTGTTGCTCTTTATCCAACCCAGCCAATCATAGATAACTTCATCATCGGCCATTGTTGTTGTTGTTAGTGGTGATTGCCTTGTATCACTATAGACCAGTTTTATAATTGGTTGGTTTGACCACAGGCGATTGAACTTCCAACCCACACACCCCCATTAGATCAATCCATCTGGTCCGACTATACTTCGTCTATTATACATTACAATAGACAGTATTGGGGTGGGGAGGGTGTGTGAAGGTGGAGACGGGGGAGTTTAATTGCCTGTGGTTTGATGTAGCGTTACTTAGTTTCAATAGAGGATATCAAACGAGTTTCCATTTGATATCAGATTTATGGAAAGACTCGCGCACAATTTATGCACTGAGCCTCTGCCATATCACATTTAACAATTTATGCACTGAGCCTCTGCCATATCACATTTAACAATTTATGCACTGAGTCTGCCATATCACATTTAACAATTTATGCACTGAGCCACATTTATGCCATGACCTCTGCCATATCACATTAAATGTGATATTGGAGAGGCTCAGTGCATACATTTTATGAAATGGGTTAGAGAGCAAATCATAACAAGGTTTTCAAGTGATAAACTATGCAACAATGACGTCAATGGACAAATTCCCCCTATTCTAACTGTAATCCTTCCCAGCAAGTTGTTCTAAGGGACGCTACTCATCAGTAACTTATGTATCAGACATGTAATGCTTGAAACTATAATCGGAAATGTTGTCGTTTGTGGCCGCGTCTGGAGAAACGGGGCTTATGTGATTTGGGACCAGTGTAGCTCCTGATCAAATAGCACACTCCTGTAATCTGTTAACATTCAATATGGCGCTTGTTTAAAGCATGACAGGTGTTTCATCGACGGAATCAGGCATGAGAATATTCAGCTGATTTCAGATGAATTTGTCATAATTTGTGTTTTCAAAATGATTCAGAATAAATCTGTAGCCGATTTCATCAAAATTGCAAAGTATACTTTTCTAGCAAAGTATACTTTGAGGGAGTAATCATTTATTTTTGCAAAAATGCATTATTTCATATAGAACTAACGACTGCATATATTTGATGATTAAAAGTATGCAGAATTATTATACTGAATTTATTACGTTATCACAGCCAAAATGACTGTGATAATGTAATAATTTCAGTATAATAAAAATTAATAAATTTATCCTAAAATTGAACATTTCTCCCTCAAAGTATACTTTGCTAGATGTTCAGATGTTCTCATGCCTGTGAAATGGTGCAGTGCAGGTCCTGATCAGGCTGATCTGGATTTACATTGGTCGTAAAACCCATAAGCCCCATTTCTCCAATCTCAGCCACATTTGTGACTGATGAAATCGGTTTTACGGCATCTGTGTCCAGTGTAGCTCCTGAGCTGCTTGCACACTCATGTAGCCTGATCACTGACCTTTAGCAAACAGTGTAGATCCTGATCAGGCTACGTGGAATCATGGTCCAGGTCTGCACTAGTGACAAAAGCCGAAAATCCCAATTCTCCAGTCAGTCAAATTTTGTGCATGCCGTCTGCTGCTTGTCACTATTGTTGTTGTTGTTCTGTTTTAACAATTAGAATGCCGACCACCTAAATTGTCGTCTGCTGTTGTTTCAGATTGTGTTTTCTTTCTGAATAAAAACAAGGTTTGACTTTAGAAGCATTTCCGTTGGATATGGAGAAAGAAGACAAAATGCAAACCAACAGCAGACGGCAGTTTTCGTTTCCCACATTCTAAGGATAACCTTTCAACACTCGATGCTTCTTTCCTAATATTTGCACACGTTATCATGATGAGCTTATAACAAGCCGTCTCATTGTGATCTGCACCATCTGTTGATATCTTTTAATGTTTACAACATAATTCGCTTTTCTGCATAACAAAACTGTCTCAAATTTAGCATGAAATAGTGCATGTCAGTTACTTAGGGGTGAGTGGGTGGTTGGTTGGGCGAGCGTGACGGCGTAAATTAACGGTGGGCGTTCCTCCTTATAGGAATCACGATTTGCCTGGTTTGGCCCTCGGTAGGTTTTTATCTTTGGCTGTTTTTGTTACCTGGGAGTTGAATTGGGTTATTGCCCATTATAAAAGTAGTAAGATTATTACTGATCCTGCTGCTTTTGGGATGGGCCAAGTGATTCTGGTGTGGCGAGGACCTGGCATCAGATCAAGATTATTCTGATTTCAGGGCTGAATATATAGTATTTTTATTTTAGATATTCAGTTCTGATTTTGGGATCCCCCCCTCCCATTTGTGCATGTACTTGTACCGGTAATTTGGGATTTAGTACTAAACCCATTGACCCGGCCTTAAATGACCTTAGCTTTAGCTGTTGATAGGCCGTTAAACCCCAACAAACAAACAAACAAAACTTAGGAGTGAAAGGAATTAAAGGCTTATATGGGGCTGTGACTGGAGAAATGGCGACCATTGTAGATCCAGATCAGCCTGTGCATCCGCACAGTCTGATCGGGATCTGCACTGTTCGCCATTCCATCGATGAAACTTCTGTTATGCTTCTAACAAGCATTATAGATTGTTATCATGGTACAGGCTATTTGATCAGGATCTACACTGGTCATAAATCCCATAAGCCCCATTGTGAGTCACAGACACATATGAGACACGCCATGTGATTTTGTACCTTCGGACATCTGCGTAATATCTTGAACTACGGTTATAATATTTACAATATTTTCCGCAAATGGCGTCAAAAGTTGAAAAAGATTTCAGAGTACATGCGGAATTATATTCTGCATGTACAGTGGAGCCTCTTTAAACCGGACACCCTGGTGTCTGGTTTAGAGTGGTTCCACTGTAAAACAGACAGATGACAACTTATTGACACGCACGTGTGATTTGCGATCATGAACAGACATTATCAATAGTTTCTCTGTGCCTGGTATATAGAGGTTCTACTGTACTGTTAATATTGTAAAACGTATTTAATGAAATTACGCAGCTGTCCGAAGGTACAAAATCCCATGGCGTGTCTCACATAGAGAGCTTCCATTCCACGTTGTGTATATACATCTTGTACATGGCGGACAACAGTAGCCGATTTCATCAAAATCGCAAACTATACTTATCTAGCAAAGTATACTTCGAGGAAGTAATCATTTATTTTAGCCGAAATGCATTATGTCATATAGAACTAACCACTGCATATTTGATGATTAAAAAAGTATCAGAATTATTATACTGAATTTATTACATTACCACAGCCAAAATGGCTGTGATAATGTAATAAATTCAGCATAATAAAAATTAATAAATTTATCCTAAAATTGAAAATTTCTCCCTCAAAGTATACTTTGCAATGTTGGTGAAATATGCCACTGGAGCAAGCTTGTGACGGACAGCCAATCAGATGTCACCTCAATAGAGTCCCCTAATTATGTTGCCTGAATATACAGGGCCACCTTGCATGTTGATTTACCAGTCTGGAATGTTCTGTGTGCAATTTGCATGTTATTGGATATGCCAATCTGTATTATCTGTGGTAATCAATCAATCAATCAACCAATCAATAAATCAATCAATATATCAATCAAACAATCAATGAAGCAGTAAATCAATCAATCAATCAGTCAGTCAAACAAACAATCAATCAATAAATCAGGCCTACCAACTAACCAACCAACCATCAAACCAACTAACCAACCAACCAACCAACCATTCAATTAATTTTCAGCTTTATTTTATATTTTTATGCTCCAATTGACTATAAAACTCTAAAAATAAAACATTTCAGCATGTAATATACACTGTATTTGAAGGAATATTTAATCTATTTAATGTATAAAATACATTTTTGCTTACGGAAAATGATACATAGTCGTCGCATTCCTTGTCAAAACTATGTGTTGTGACCACCATTTGAACCGTCAAATGAGTGGTCACAACATATACTTTCAAGAAAAACTGAGAAAAATAGTGAACAAATCTGAAATGTTTATGTCCCTGTTAATTGATTATTCCAGTGTTGAATGTATTGTGCTTCCCCATATGACCTTGCTGTTGAATGACTGTAAAATCCCAATCAATCAATAAATTAATCAATTTGCTTTCATAAAATTCTATATATGTAATATCCAAATTATTTGTTGGGAGTGACGGCTCAACTTGGGACCACCATTCAAAGATGAGACGGTTCAAGTGTATGGTCTCAACATATGCTTTCATGAACAAATAAGAAAAATGCAGAAAAAATCTGTATTTTTTTTTTATTATTGCAGTGAGCAGTAAATTGTGGGGAAATAAACGACTAGACTACATGTTATACAGTCCTGAGGTGCTACAATTGTTCCCTGTGTGTGCATTTCTTCTTGAAAGTATATGTTGTGACCACTCATTTGAACCGTCTCAATGAGACGGTTCAAATAGTGGTCACAAAAAATGAGAAAAATAGTGAAAAAGATCTGAAAAATTCCATTCATTATTGCAGTGAGCAGTAAATGGTGGGGAAATAAACGACTAGACTACATGTTATACAGTCCCGAGGTGCTACACTCGTTCCCTGTTCGTGCATTGCCTCCTCTGTTCCACACAAGCTTTTGGGAGTCCACGGACGTCGTGGCGTTTGTTCTCAGACAGGTATGTACTATTGCTGTAACGATACGCCTACCTCATGTGTCGATACGTATCGCGATACTTATTGTTGTTCCATGCCAATTTCTGTGAGTCTATGGACGTCCACACGTTTGTTACTTGGGGTGCAACGATACGCCTACCTCATGTGTCGATACGTATAGCGATACTCATTGTCGTTCCATGCAAGTTTCTGGGAGTCTACGGACGTCGACACGTTTGTTACTAGGGGTGTAACGATACCTCGCGTGTCGATACGTTTTGCGATACATAGTTTAGATAACCTCACAATACGATACATCTCGCAATACTACATGTAGTCCCTCGCACAAAATACGTTTTTGCCGTGTTCCAGGTGCTACGACAGGGTGTCAGCTACATTGACATGCCGGACGGGGATTCTGACGTGTCCACGTTTTCCACAAACAGCGATAGTCAGCCGAAGGAGAAATGGCTGAAGAAACGCACGATGTACAAAGTTAGGGTCGGTATTGGCCTTAAATCATTTTCTATCAATCACTGACCACAATCAGGGATTCCGCTGGGGAAAATAAAAAAATCGCCACTTCAAAAAAAAGATAAAGGAATAACCAATAGGATAAAAATAAACAATTGGCGATAAAAAATTACAATTTTCGAAAAAAAAAAGATTTTTTTTTCCGAAAATTGTAATTTTTTATCGCCAATTGTTTATTTTTATCGCCAATTGCAAAAGTGGCGATCGCCAGTGGAATCCCTGACAATAATGTTTATAGACAATTGAAGGGGTCAGTGGAAGAAGGGGCTAAATCCATAAGGGAGTTAGCCCCCTTCTTTCACTGACCCCGTCAATTCCCTGCCTCTCCCAGACTTTATAAACGAAGACTAAACACTAATTTGAACCTAATTTACTTATGCTTCACTGTATTTTCGATACTGTCAACCGAAAGTGACCGTTTCTGAGTGTCAACGGTGCCTGACACCAGATAATGATCTTGCAGATTCAGTGCTCAATTGGCAATTTGCCACAATACTTGTGCATGCTTGTTCTACCCCTTCAACCTTACTTTGGTTGATAAATGTATGTTCCCAATCAATCAATTCATTCAAGAACCCTCAACAGACAATTAAATAACATAGCACATTATGTACCAATTCTATCCAATGTCTTTTTGATACCAAAATTTATTAGGTAACAGAATTTTTGTTGTATCTAATCAGCTATTGATTGAAACAATCAATATAACCGCCAATTGGTAGCGCAATTTGTAACACAATAAATTGGTAACGAACGTACTTCTCACCAATGCGACCGTGGTTCGATCCTCGACTGTGACAGTGAGATGGTCGACAGATTGGACTCGACTGGGACAGTCAGATGGTCGACAGATTGGACTCGACTGGGACAGTGAGATGGTCGACAGATTGGACTCCAATCTGTCGACCATCTCACTGTCCCAGTCGAGGATCAAACCACGGTCGCATTGGTGAGAAGTACGTTCGTTACCAATTTATTGGACATGTAGGCTTGCTCCAGGTACTCCGGTTTTCTCACACTTTAAGGCCCACTCTTACGCTGACATCTCTTCCAGAAAATCATTTGTAATTGTTTAAAAAAAAATGAAATTTAAATCAGTCCGTTAACCTTTCAGAATTTACAGCCGAACCACCGAGGAAACGACGTGATGGTCCTGGAAGACAAACCCCAGGTGCTGTCTGCCAAGTTCATGTATGGACCTCTAGACATGACGTCACTATCAGGGGAGAAGGTAAGATACACGTCGACAATTAAACTTGTCGACAAGAAAGCTGAAAACGAGAATAAATAACGACAAACCTCATAGACCAGTAAGATTATCAGCTGGGTTGAAAAAAATTCCAAAAAACAAATTGTATCGAAATACATAGTTATTGTGGTAAACCATACTAACCCTAAATATTTGGAAACACTTTGTTGTTGGACACTATATATTTGTATGTGTTTCCCAGAATAAAATGTTATTAACCCTTAGACCGCTATCTTACTCTTTTTGTCGTCTGCTGTTTATTTTCTATTTTCCATTTTTATCATCAAAAACATGCTTTGAGAGTACTGTAGAATCATTTACAACATGCTTTGACAGCACTTCAGAATCATTTCCATTGGAAATGATTCTGAAGTGCTGTCGAACCATGTTTTTATTGAGAAATCAGGCAAGATATAAAAGCAACAACTGACGACAATTGTTGTGAGTAGCGGTCTAAGGGTTAATAATATTAAGGGTTAAATATTACAGTATTCTGGTAGCTATTTTCAATCGGCCAGAAAAATTTGCACTGGCCGGGGCTTGAACCTGGGTCCTGTAGCCTATTTCACCAACATTGCAAAGTATACTTACCTAGCAAAGTATACTTTGAGGGAGACATTTTCAATTTAAGGATAAATTTATGAATTTTTATGATACTGTATTTATTACATTATCACAGCCATTTTGGCTGTGATAATGTAATAAATTCAGTATAATAATTCTGCATACGTTTAATCATCAAATATATGTAGTTGTTAGATCTATATGAAATAATGCATTTCGGGAAAAATAAATGATCACTCCCTCAAAGTATACTTTGCTAGATAAGTATACTTTGCAATGTTGGTGAAATAGGCTGCTGGTTTACTTACCATTGCTCTAGCCGACAGAGCTAACTGGGCACGAATATACACTTTCTGCCTATTTGTGTTGCATACATACCGTGACTTATTATAAACATTCTTTCGTTTCCCATTGAAACACAATGGAACGCAACTCGTGAGTCCATATTGGTCAGGACCGGAACTACGATCTTTGAAATAGTTCCTTCTAAATCATCACTACTTTGTTTATTTTATTTAAATTTGGTATGTCTTTTGAGGCGCATATAAATTGCGAGTGCTCTACGTATATAATGGAGGCTATTTGACGTGTATGTGAATATATGCCACTCGTTCCTCCGCTCAACGATATCGCACTCGTAAAGTCACGCAATATCGTATGCTACGGAACTCGTGCATATATCCGCATACAAATAACTTATAAAATGTGGCCGTGACTGGAGAAATGGGGCTTATAAGCTTTGCGACCAGTGTAGATCCAGATCAGTCTGTGCGTCCGCACAGTCTGATCAGGACCTGCACTATTCGCCATTCCATCATGCTTCTCACAAGCAATAGGGATTTTGGGTTTTTGCGACCAGTGTAGATACCAGATCAGCCTGTGCATCCGCACAGTCTGATCAGGATCTGCACTGTTCGCCATTCCATTAATGAAATATCTGCCATGCTTCTCACGAGCAATACAGATCAGGCTACAGGAATATGTTATTTGATCAGGAGCTACACTGGTCACAATTCCCATAAGCCCCATTTCTCCAGTCACAGCCACAAATATTAAATGGCGATTATTTCAGACGGACATCCACATAATGTCACCGTCCGGGGAATACGTTTACATGGGAACTGAGGTAACAGACTCGCACGGCCGGCTCTCGTTTACTATTCCCACGGAGAAACGGCTTAGTCAGGGTATCCACCCGGTCAAAATGGTGGTGAGGTAAGTAAACTGCAATATCTTGATGATTATTCACACTTTCTGTGCATATAAGAATTGTCTCTTATGAAACATGTCATGTGGTTGTGTACCTAGGAAAATGTGCGATATCTCGTGGAAACTATTTACAAAATTTACAATATTTTCTGTAAATGACGTCAGAAGTTGACGAAAAATTTCCAGAGCAAATGCGGAATAATTTTATCAATTTAGGACGTCATTTACAGAAAATATCAGAGTTTCTGTAAACAGTTTTCATTAAAAATCACTTCACTTGTCTCGTATCTTAGACCTTAGACCCAGTGCAGAAAACATGTTGGTGAAACATAATTGAATGTTAGCTTTATCATATGATTGTTCATATGAGTCACCTGAAAACGTATCTGGGTTTGGTAAAAACAGGTTTATTTTATTTAAAAGTAACTCAAACCTTCAGATAAGGTGCGTATTTGCTTAAATACCCAATTAAAATTGCCAAAATCCCAATTGAAATCAGAAGTAGCGAGTATCAAAAAGCTATGAAAGATTTGTGGTATCTTTATCATGCTACAGAAAACAATAAACGGACCACAAGTAAAGCATATTTTCTTATTTTTCCATGAAAACACATGTTTCATTTAGAAGAAAACTATTCAATAATTGCAGTCTGTTAATGTGTACACAGTAGTGTGATTTTATTTTACCCAATAGCTTCAGAAATTATGGAGTAAAAATACTCAATTACTAATTCCTTATATGGAGCCCTGGTGCAACAACAACAACCTGTGATGCATCTCATGTTTCCCTGTCTGTAGAGTTGACCACACGACGGCCGATCTGTTTCTATCCGTCCTACCGCCGAAAACGGAGACCGTCGTATTCAGCATCGATGGAAGCTTTACAGCGAGCGTCTCGATCATGGGGAAGGATCCCAAGGTCAAACCTGGGGCCGTCGACGTCGTCAGGTTTGTAGAAAGATTTTTATCCGGTAACGAGCTTTGTATTTGTCGCAATACATACTGACTGATAACGTAATATCGTATCAGACATTGATCTGATACGAATATCCGGGTTAAGACGAATTCAAACAGGGGTGGGAATTTTCAAAATATATCCTGAAGTCAGGATATGGGGTTCCTGGGGGCCGTTTCGCTGGACTTTGTACGACTAAAATGTGCGTAAGTGTAAAATTATGATAGTTTGTAAATTTCATATTCACACTGTTTTATTGGATTTACATTTATTGAGCATAGGCTGCATGTGCAGCCTATGCTCGATAAATGTAAATCCATCAATTGAACTTTCCAGACCATCCTAAATTTGCACTTACGAACATTTTAGTCGTACGAAGTTTAGTGAAACGGCCTCCTGATAATTGCAGAAAAATACTAATGTTTCAGCATGTCGGGCACACTTTTATGCATTTGTGGGTTCCTGTTAGCCTTTTTCAGGATTTGGCAGTTGGAATTATTCCCACCCCTAGAATTGAAAGCTATTGTTTCATTGGTCGAATGGCATCACATGACATTACCGAACGACATCGGTGGAATTACGCAATGACAGAAAGTCCGCATTCTAATATTTGATCACCAAGTAGCACAAAATGTCACCTGATATCATGAATACATTACCAGCCCGGTGTCTGTTGATATCAAGTTTATCGGGCTCAGCTCGGAAACGGAAACCCAGATAATGAATCAAATCTTCACTTGTAAAACCTCAATCATTTAGTCAATCTGTCAATCAATAAATCAATCAGCCAGTCAATCAGCAATTACATCAATCACTCAATCAACCAACCACTCGATCAATCAACCAACAAACCAACCAACCAACCAACCAATCTCCAACCAACCAATCAGCAACTAAATCAATCACTCAATCAATCAACCAACCACTCATTCAGTCAATCAACCAATCGACCAACCAATCACCAACCAACCAATCAGCAATTAAATCAATCACTCAATCAACCAACCACGCGATCAACCAACCAACCATCCAACCAACCAACCAATCACCAACCAACCAATTACCAACCAACCAATTAACCAACCAACCAACCAATTACAGACACTGGCAGGAGCTGAGTTACCTGATTCTGTATGTGACGGCGCGGCCCGACCTCCAACACAACAAGGTCGTGACCTGGCTCGCCCAACATAACTTCCCGCACGGGATGGTCGCCTTCATGGACGGCTTCTCGAAGGATCCGCTCCGACAGAAACTCGCCTACCTGAAACATCTACAATCCGAGGTATATATTGCATTTATTTAGAATTTGTTTGGTTATATAGAGTTTAATCAAATACCATTTTGAAATATCAGATTTATTTCCCGAGATATCTGGAAATCCGATAAAGAAACGAGTGCGGAGCACACGTTTCTTTGTCGGATTTACAGATGCCAACGGAAATAAATCCGGTATTTCAAAATGGTAGTGGAATAAATTGTATATTACGTACTCTTCGAAAAATGTGAAATTTGCTCTTAGACCAGCGTATAATGTTGTCAAAATTGACAATTTTGACACTAGCGAATGAATTGTTTCTTCGCCGGAAATGATGTCAAAATGTGACTTCAGTTACATCTCACGAATGTCTCGGAGGAAATAAATCCCTCCAGAATCACTGGGTAGCATGTAATATATACAGTCAGAATTCGTTACAACGGCATAGTTCGTTTGAGATGAATCTGCCGTTATAACGAATCTGCCGGTATAACGAATCGGGGATTTTTTCCGTCCGATTCCGGTAATTGTTATCTGTCGGGAATTGGTATCTGTCGGGAATTGGCTACCACGCATTGTAGCGATGTTATTTGTTGTCAATTTATGCTAGCGTAATTCGGCATTATCGGCGCGATATGTGCTGAATTAAATACTTATTTGTCACCTCGTTGATAAATCAATGCATATGTATACAAATTTATATCAATGAAACAAACAACATTCAATAATAATCCGATGTTTGACAAGGTCAAGGTTGCATGCGAACCTCGTGTGATAATTGGTAATTACGTAGACACGTGACTACCGGATTATATGTGAACGTTGTTTCTTTATTGTTAGAAATTCGCAAACAAGTGCATAAAGAAAAGAAACACATTTAAATTTTATTTACATGCTAACATTTATGAAAATACGAAACAATAACATACAGAGTTGTATCCCTTTCAGTATTTCATTTCGCCCCAACGAGAACTCGGCCCAGAGACTATGTTGCACATTTTAACATGTTTAATAAACAGTTTGATTTTATTTACATGCTAACATTTATGAAAATACAAAACAATAATGTACAGAGTTGTATCCCTTCAATATTTCATTTCACCCCAACGAGAACTCGCTCCAGAGACAATGTTGCATGATAAATGTGTTCACACTCGTGTAAAGAAGTTCTCCATTAATGTCTGTTTGCCTAGACCAACAGTGTCCAATGTTCGCATTGCTTTCCGCAAAATAATACATCACCGCAATAATCCTTAATTATATGTGGACAAAGGCACGCGGTCGAGTATTTGTGACAATATACAGACCGACACGTTGTTAATTGACGGGATTTATGACATCGTGTCAGGGTTAATCAGCCGTGAAATTGTTTAGCGACTGGTTCCCGAACATCGGTGATGCCGGATAACTGAGCTGGGTCACAGTCCTGGTACCAGCTACACAGGTTACCGGCGCCGTTATAGCGAACATTAAATACGACTTAAATTGTGTATTCGTTTGCGGGATTTCTCTGCCGGTGCCGGAAGCCGAATTTGCCGGTATATCGAACAGATTAAAGAGCGTGCCGATTCGTTTGGCGGCGTATCGTGCCGGAAGGCGAATATGCCGTTGTAACGTGTGCCGTTGTAACGAATTCTGACTGTACTGTTAAAAGTCTCGCTATGCTGGCTGAAAAACCCAAAGGCCTTCAGCCAGTATTCTTGGATTTTCAAACTTTTGTCCAAGATACATGTTCAAACACTGTTGTTTTATTTCTTCTTGACGGACCCACTCCGAGAGAAACTGGCCTACCTGACACATCTACAGGCCGTGGTATATTATAGACAAGTTTGTGTTTGAATAAACTTCTTATACCATCAAATCCCTCAGCAGGCTAAAAACTGCATATATTTGATTATTAAAACTATGCAGAATTATTATACTAAATTTATTACATTATCACAGCCAAAATGGCTGTGATAATGTAATAAATTCAATATAATAAAATTAATAAATTTATCCTAAAATTGAAAATTTCTCCCTCAAAATATACTTTACTAGAAAAGTATACTTTGTAATGTTGGTGAAATAGGCTACTGGTATATAATAGACGCAGATCCTAGTGTTGCATATTCAATCAAATTGACATCGTGCATATATTTTCTGACTGTTCTCCAGGCAAACCTAGTGTACCGGGCAGGCTATGGTTCGGGTAAAGACATAAACGGGTACAAAGAACTGGGACTAAAGAAGGACCAGATTTTCATCGTGGGCAAGGCCAGTAAGAAACAGCAGGGACTAGCAACTGTAAGTCGTGTTGTCTCCCTTGGACTGGTGTTCTAGCCGTGATAGTAAAGTCGGCCATCCTTTATATTTATCACTTTAAGAACCAGTCGGCCAATACATAATGTGACCGTAAACCAGTCCTGGTACAGCTTAGCATCAGCGAATAAATTCTCAGGACTAAAGACTAAAGCATTGATTGTTATTATTATGACAGAGAGATAAATAAAATAGATGCTGCAGGAAAGGTATGTCTGTGCCAAACATTTGTATTATATTATTTGCATGCTCTACACATGTAGGTTAAATTTTCTGTGTGCGACTTGATGTGGGGGTGAGATTTTGAAAGTGAAAGTTGACGGTTCCGTTAAAAAAGGGGAAATAACTCGTGGAAATCAATCTGCATGACCCCGTGTTTGGCATGGATCTAGAACCGGCTTAGGTTACTGACTCCAGGAATAGAATTAACCAAATTTATTTTGCCGCAGGTTACGAGCAGGCTCATCTGGATCTGCACTGTTTTCATAAACCGTTATAGCTGGCTTTCGTGTTCAAAGGGTTAAACAGCAACTTTGATACATAAATCAAGCCATTCTATTTTGAATAATTTCATATACTCGCATCAACATCATCTAATATCTGAAGATTATAAACTTTTAATATATGTGTATTTTGTCATCGTTATCAGGATGCTATTTGATCAGGAGCTACACTGGTCACAAATCCCAAATTCCGCATTTCTCCAGTCACGGCCACATATAACCTTAGCTGTTGCTTTAACTTGTTTCCACTTCAGTTTACCCCGAGTGGCTATGCTCTATATCTACAAAACTTGCATAGTATTTCCATTCCACTGGTCTGTCGGATGAGACTTCAAGCCGAGGTCACATCACTATATGACCTTAGATGTTGCTGGGACGTTAAGTCATTTTGTTTACATTTGTTTTCCGCTCCAGTTTATCCCGAGCGGCTACGGTCTACACATAGAAAACTTACATAGTATTTCAATTCCACTGGTCTTTCGGATCACGTCTCTGTTACTGCGACGTTAAGCCCTTTCGTTTTCACTTGTTTCCACTCCAGTTTATTCCGAGCGGCTATGCTCTACACTTAGAAGACCTAATACTGCCCAGCGCGATGAGACCCGCGAGTGGAAACGCGAAACAAATCCTCCGTAAAAGCTGCTTCAGCCTCCCGGCACACCTAGAGGGCAAACGTGCCTCGAAACGGGCTTCAACCCAGATCCCTGGTCAGCAGGAAATCCCAGGGTTCGTCAGGCAGGAAAGCGGTGTTGCACAGACGATGATTACCGTCGACGAGACCGGACATACTTTATTACAGCCCGTTCCGTTGAGTTACGGATCGGCGGCTCGGGCGCGCGGGACTTCGCCGAGACCAAAGATGGTGTTTGATCCTCCGAGATGATCCAGATATGTGTTCACACGTTATTCGGGAATTTTTTACTGCTTTAGTGTAGATTGTATCAGAGCTCCAGTTAAGGTGCGTAATTTGACCAACTTGGGGTGAAATTTTGTTATTTCTTCATCAAAAATGGCAAGTTGGGAGTCCTTTAGAATCGTCTCATTGAGACGATTCTAAAGCACTCCCAATTTGCCATTTTTGATGGAGAAATAAGAAATTTACCTCCAAGTTACACACCTTATCTGGAGCCCTGTTGTATAGAATTTTGACACAATTTCAGTAAATACAATCAAACCTGTCCTAAAGGCCACCTCCAAATATCTATTACAGTCGAACCCCTCTAAATCGAACACTCGGGAAAATATAGATGTTTATCTTAGATGTGTTTCGCTGTTATATTATCTCTGATTACAATGACTTTTCATGATTGCAAAACATTAGAATGTGTCGGGAAGTGCTCAATATGTCTGATAGACAGTGGAACATCTCCAAACCGGACACCCTGGGGACCTCCCAGGGTGTCCGGTTTGGAGAGGTTCCACTGGGGACCTCCCAGGGTGTCCGGTTTGGAGAGGTTCCACTGGGGACCTCCAGCATGTCCGGTTTGTAGAGGTTCCACTGTACCTGTCTACAGCAGCTGCATTTATTCAATTACTACATAAATGAACCTGCGAACAAAGAGCACCTGTGAACAAAAGCCGGATTTTTCTCTTCGCATCGCTGGCCTTTATTCACGGGTTTGACTGTATATACCACCGTGAATACCAGGCGGATGTCTTTTGATTCAGTGGTCACAAATCCCATAAGCCACATTTCTCTAGTCACAGCGACAAATGATATACTGGGGAGAGAATGTTAGGTATCCCTAATCAGGCTCCAGATAAGGAATTACTGTCTGTTCCACGTTTTGCTGCCGACGAACAAAGTCACCCTCCCCAAAAAAATATTTGATGAAATTCGATCAAATATTGATTTTATTGCGAAAAAACGATTTTACTATTGGAATTTAACATGGGGAGTCAATTTCCAAAACTTTTCTTTTTTTTATCCTGAAGGATCAAAAAACGAAAAATTTGGAATTGACTCGGAAACCTGGCGCGATAGCTTGAAAATGATGTAACTAAGAAAACAAGTTAGATTTTGAAAATCGGTCCACAAATAAAAAAAAAATTGAAAAAAATCTATTTTTAGCCCCCATTAATTCCCATAGGACAATCGTTTTTATGCCCCTGCTACCGAAAGGTACGGGGGCATATAGTGTTACCGGCGTCCGTCCGTCCGTCCGTCCGTCTAGTAACTTCTACATGGCTTCACATATTATGTCAATATTTATACACGTGATACATATGAACATGCCTTACACACTCCATCCCCCAGTACATCGACATTGACCTTTGGCCTTGACCTTTTCCACTTTAAATGTTTGCTTGGCACTTTGGGACAAATCTACGTGCACGTTTCTCAATCCTACACTAACTTCTCAATACTTTTGCCAATCGCTTAAATATTTATTCACATGATACATATGAACATGCCCTACACACTCCACCACCCAGTACTTCGACCTTGACCTTTGACCTTCACCTTTTCTACTGTAAATGTTTACTTAGCACTTTGGGACAAATCTACGTGCACGTTTCTCAATCCTACAATAACTTCTCAATACTTTTGCCAATCGCTTAAATATTTATACACATGATACATATGAACATGCCTTACACACTCCACCACCCATCACTTCGACCTTCACCTTTGACCTTCACCTTTTCCACTTTAATTGTTTACTTGCCACTTTGGGACAAATCTACGTGCGCGTTTCTCAATCCTACACTAACTTTCACACGCATTGCTCCAATGGTCCTCTACTACCGCCCTGTGACAAATCCACATTCGTCCTGCCCCCGCTAAGCACAGGGTCAAGGTCACAGACTTGGTGTGTTTGAAACCTTAACATTCAGTTAAATGGCTTATAATTTGTGTTTCCTTACTCGGATCTGCTTCACATTTCACACACGCATTGCTACAATGGTCCTCTACCGCCCTGTGACAAATCCACATTCGTCCCGCCCCCACTAAGCCCAGGGTCAAGGTGCGTTCAAAACCTTAACGCTCGGGTAAATGGCTTATTATCAAATATGCTTCGTTTTCTTTGGCTGCCAGCGGGGGCATTCGTGTGCCGACAGGCCACATTTCTAGTTTCGTAATAAAATCAATATTTGATGGAATTTCATAAAATAATTTTTTTTGGGGAGGGTGACTTTTTTGTTATTGATGAAAAAGTACTTACTTTTAGATATGTTTTAGATTTAATATGTTTAATAGCCAAAAGTTCGTCGGCAGCAAAACGTGGAACAGACAGTAGCAACTGCGCCAGATATTTTTTCCCATTCACGGCACTAACCTACTATTCTATTTATCCCGTCAACACCTACAAACGGCTGTAAAATGCAAAAATAGTATTGACTGGATATAAAAAATGTTTCACGGCACCGTGTTTCACGGCACATACTCGCTGTGTTAACAGGATAAAATAAAATCTCACTACTGTTTACACATCAACAGACAGCAATTATTGAATACTTTGCTTCGGAATGAAAACATGTCTTGGCAAAAGATGTGTTTTCATGGAAAATAAAAAAAATATGCTATATTTGTGGTCTGTTTATTGTTTTCTGCAGCATGATAAATGTACCACAAATTTTGTATTGCTTTTTGATACTCGCTACTTCTGATTTCAATTGGGTTTTTGGCAATTTTAATTGGGTATTTAAGCAAATACACAGCTTATTTGGAGCGCTGTATGATGTCCATGGTGGCCTGCACTGTCATCTCTGTTGTGAAATGCGGCTCCCAGGTTATGAAATTAGGCACGATAATTATCCCCTCGTCAATAGACGAGAGAGGATATAACGTTGGTCCACGTGCGTGCGTACATTAGTAACGCCTTTCATTTTTTGTCGAGCCCGCTTGCGGAAAGCGAGACATAGTGATCACAATGACGTCCGGGTGTCCGTCCGTCCGTCCGTCTCCGTCCGTCCATCCATCCGTCCTTCCGGGAAAACATTGGGGGTTTAGGGGCTAGGGGGAGGAGCCTAAGACAATAGAATACAATAGATTTATTCCGTATAGCCCCTAAGCCTTTTGTAGTTTAGGGGCTATTCCTTTGATCTTTTAAAGAACAAATAGCCCATAAACCCAAAATGTCAGTACGTCCGTCTGTCTGTGCGTGTGTCCGTCCGTCCGAAATCTGCGTTAAAGTTTTTAAAAATACCATCAAATGCCTCGGCGGGCTCGACATGCGGGCCGCGGCTATCTGGTCAATAACTTATGAACCGCTTCACCGATTTTAATAATATTTGGCCACAATGTGCGTCTAGAGATGGTGCTTTGTTTTGCATTCGACCCACGTCTGACCACCCAAGGTCACTGAGGACTTGTATTCACCTTGTTTGTACCTTGTACATATTTTGGCTTTCATGTATGTGATAGTTGAATCTGGTTATACCCCTTATATGAGTAATATGATTAATATGATTATTTGTAATCCTATTACTTTTAGGGGAAGGGACCAGGCTGAATAAATTATTTTTTATCGATGTAAATATTCCATTCTGATTTTAGGATTTCCCCCCCCCCCCCCCCAATACAGCAGGTTAAATACGCGAACCTGTTGGCCTGGCCTTAAATGACCTTAGCTGTTGACAGGCCGTTAAACACCAACAAGCGAACAAACAAACAAAGAAGGTCAAAATTCATGGAACAGCAACATTGCCAGTCAATAGCATGCTGTTAATGACCTCAAACAAACATTAACAAATAATTCCAGCACAAAAATATTTACACAATTCCCTAACATTTGATTGGCCCGTAGCAAGTCTGTGTCCAAAATTTATATCCCAGTAAACTCCCACGCCGAACTACTTTCCGTAACCGTGAGGCGCAGTTAAAATAATTCTTAAGAAAACGGAAAATAAACACATTTTCTTGATGAATTTATTTCAAATGCTGGAATTATAAGGAATGAATGGCCTTTTTGTGGAATTTATCGGGGATATAAACTTGGAAAAGTCGCGGGAATACTGGACGAGGCCTTCGTCCAGTATTCCCGCGACTTTTCCAAGTTTATACCCCGATAAATTCCACAAAAAGGCCATTCATTCCTATAATGAACAACGTCTCGCGACGTCACGTGGGTCTAATGTAATGCATTGAGTTTCAAACGCAATGCGTCGAATAGGAATTTCCATTATGAATTCATGGAACATGTAAATATTACCCCATATTGACAGAAATGACCTTGACTACATGTTGGCCTTGACCTTCATTGGTGCTGCAAAATCAGCATTATGGAATCACTAGTTTGCCAAAATTATACACAAATTCAACTATACTGCTGTCAATATGGACTAAGATGGACACAAATGCGTGTTTTTCAGCTGTGGTTCCATTTATAGCATAGAAGGGAAAACCACAGGTTGAAGTAACAGACCGAGGTCTATAAATACATTAAATATGCCTAAAAGCATCAATAAATGGAAAAAAAATAAGCTAACAATTTTGTTTTTACAAAATTTTTAGCTTATTTTTTTTTCATTTATTGATGCTAATATATGGATTGAGTAAAAACAAAATGTTTAGCTTATTTTTTTTTCATTTATTGATGCTAATATATGGATTGAGTAAAAACAAAATTTTTAGCTTATTTTTTTTTCATTTATTGATGCTTTTAGGCATATTTAATGTATTTATAGACCTCGGTCTGTTACTTCAACCTGTGGGGAAAACATGGGCGAGAAGAGCTATTCAGAGGTAATTGCAGGTGGGAGAATGCGATGGGTAATTTAACGATCGGGGTTCATCCTTACCGGAATCCCGACTGGAGACCTGGTTTGGCCCTCACATATGTCTTTGGCATTTTGTATCTGACAGTTGAATCTGGTTATACCCCTTTTGTGGATATTACGAATCCTGTTTTAGCGGGAGGGGCCAAGTCACTTTGGTGTGGTATGGACCTGGCACCAGGTCAGGGTATTATAATTTCAGGGCTGAATATATATTTTCTAGATGTAAATATTCCGTTCTGATTTTGGGATTTTCCCGCCAATGCAACGGGTTAAAACGGGATCGAACCCATTTGCCCTGCCTACATGATCTTAGCTGTTAATAGGCAGTTTTAACACCAATCAACAAACAAACATTGGTAATAGTATGTGATCTCTGCTCCCCAATCATGCTACAACAAATCCCCGACCCTCCGACCCCTGCTATTCCCAACGTTTAGAGATTATCGCTCAGTGCTGTTTTTATGAACAATTTTTAGAATGTGTATTTATTTGTTTGTGTTTATACATGTATCCGTATACAAGTTTTACGTAATCGTTTATACACTGGAGCTTAGAGATATAAATTGCGTACTGTATTTATTCTAATTGTAGCCCCCTCCTCTCTAATACCGGTCGTAGCCCCCTCTCTAATAGTAGCCCCCTCTATTAAGCCCCCTCTCTAATAGTAGTCCCCAGTTCTAATAGTAGCCACCTCTATTAAGCCCCCTCTCTAATAGTAGTCCCCAGTTCTAATAGTAGCCACCTCTATTAAGCCCCCTCTCTATTAGTAATCCCCAGTTATAATAGTAGCCACTCTATTAAGCCCCCTCTCTAATAGTGCCCCACTCTCTAATAGTAGCCCCTCTCTCTAATAGTAGCCCCTCTCTAATAGTAGCCCCCTCTCTAATAGTAGCCTCCCTCCCATAGTCTGTAAATTTCACATGAACAATGCTTACTTGTAAACAATTACTGGATTTACATTTATCGATGCTCGATAAATGTAAATCCATCAATTGAAATTTCCAGACGATCATAAATTTGCACTTAAGAACATTTTAGTTGTACGAAGTTTAGTGAAACGTGCCCCAGGTGTATAGTGTTGAAAGGGCTAAACATGCAAAGTATGTGTGTTAAGTACAGCAAAAGAAATATCCGAATACATTATTTTCGCCATCATGTTTGTCTGTCCGAGATTTGCGTTAATATTTCCGGCTACCCTCTATCTCGGTTGCCATAAGTCCGATTGTGGCTTGAAACTTTACATGTTTATCATCATCCATATTTTCATTCTATAGCCCACCCAGGTGATCACTGTGCGCAAGGTCAAAGTCAAATGTTCAGATCTTGAGGAGCACATCCTCCATCAGAATTAGGCCATAAAAAAGCATGTACTTTGGTTCTCGGATATCGCAGCGTCAGAAAAATCCCTGCGCGTCCAGCATTTTATCATCATGTAGAAAAAACTTGTACTGTAAAGATGATCAATAAAAAACATTACCATGCAAACATATATTAAATCCAATCATGTCTGATGAAAATCTGGTTATTTTTCACGTCTAAAAAAAGGTTATAGTAACTTTATAGCGGCTTGAAAAAAATCAGAATCGAACATCTCGAACAAACAAAATATTGAGAGAAAAAATCTGCCCATCCGCGTCACATTCTGCAAACCCAATATCTGAGAACCAAACTACTTTTTTTATGGCCTTACGTATTTCTCGTTGTTGTATGAGCATAAAACTCCATTGGGTCGTTTACTCAATTCCTAGTACAGTGCTGCAGATAAGTTTTGTATCTAAAGAGTGTTATACCCGCAGATTTCAAATTCAATGTGTATTTTACTTTTACAAATGTTTGTTTTCTTATTAAATATGGAGCAAATGATGAAACGCATTTAAAAATTCACTTATTTGAGCTGCAAAAAGCAAACACTGTTTGCTTTTTGCAGCTCAACTAAGTGAATTTTCAACTTTATTACAGTATTTTCACTACTCAATTTGAAAATCGATGCGTATTTTCACATTGGTGCGAGTATTTTGTGTTCCCACTTCTGATAATCAGTGCGTATTCTTAAGTAAGTGCGTACAATACACCAATACGCACCTTATCTGGAGCTCTGTATTAGACTTTTGCCACTTAGATGGTCAATATTTATTACATGCATTTACATGACATCAAAATATGTTAGTGCAATACATGTTTGTTTCTTGGTCAAGCTTTTATGTTTTTGTACCATGTATTTGTTATATATTTTCTGAAA
Organism: Conchocele bisecta; assembly: GCA_029237695.1. Classification (NCBI taxonomy): domain Eukaryota; kingdom Metazoa; phylum Mollusca; class Bivalvia; order Lucinida; family Thyasiridae; genus Conchocele; species Conchocele bisecta. The sequence continues at coordinate 28,798,007 of CM055277.1, forward strand.
TCTGTTATTATTTTCTGGCGATAAGGAAGATGGGATATAGCATTAGTCCATGTACGTATGTATGTTAGTAACACCTTTCATTTTTCAATAACTCGTGATAATATTTGGCCACAATGTGTGTCCTGGGATGGTGCTTTGTTATGCATACGATCCACGTCCGACTGACCAAGGTCAAGGTCACTCAGGACTTGTGTTTACCTTGTTTGTAAGGAAAAATGTGAAGAAAAAAAACACATTTCTTTTTTATTATCAAGGCTGCCACGAGGGGATTAACTTTGTGGTAACGATGTCCTTGTTATATACTTGTAGTGTGGGACCTATCTAAACTGGACACGCTGGGAGATCCCCAGGGTGTCCGGTATAGAGAGGTTTCACTGTAATTCAGGCATACAAGGACTTCGAGACAAGAATATGTGTCTGTGTTCTTTGCGATCATGAACAGACAGTGTTATAACAGATAATTGACAGGGACTCCAATTAAAATTAAATAGAGAGGTTCTACTGTGTGTAAGATATTCCCGAAAGCAAGAATTATTTTTATCCTGTCAACACAGTGCGTATGTGCCGTGAAACACGGTACCGTGAAACATTTTTGATATACAGTCGAATACAATTTTTGCATTTTACAGCCATTTGAATGTGTTGACGGGATAAATAGAATAGTAAGTTAGTGCCGTGAATGGGAAAAAATATCTGGCGCGGCACGGAAACGTGATGTGCTCGGCAGAGCCTCGCCCATCCCGTTTCCTGAGCCTTGCCATATATTTTTTCCCATTCACGGCACTAACCTACTATTCTCTATTTTTCTGATAGTAATCTTTTGTAAATACCTCGAAATTAGGTCGAAATTGGAGCATGCCAAGGGTAATTTAATGTTGGGGCTTTTCCTACCTGATATCCCCCCTGGTTTGGTCCTTGTACATTGTTTGTCTTTTTGTTGAATCCAGTTTTACCCATTATAAAACTGATACGATTAGTACTAATTCTATGACATCAATGTAAATAGTCCGTTCTGATTTTGGGATTTTCCCCCTAATGCAGCAGGTTAAATAGAGATTAGTAGGTTAGTGCCGTGAATTGGAAAAATATCTGGCAAGGCTTAGGAAACGGGATGGGCTCGGCAGAGCCGAGCACATCCCGTTTCCGTGCCGCGCCAGATATATTTGCCCATTCACGGCACTAAACTACTATTCTATTTATCCCGTTGACACCTACAAATAGCTTTAAAATGCAAAAAAATAACCCCAGCCACCGCACATATTCATAAGCAGTGATTAGGTCATATTGACAGGATATCAAAAATGTCTCACGGTACCGTGTTTCACGGCACATACGCACTGTGGTGACGGGATAAATACAGGATCGAACCCGTTGGTCTGGCCGTAAATGACCTTAGCTGTTGATATGCCATTACACACCAATAAACAAACACACTGAAAACCGAACCCCAGAAAACCTAAATTTATTATTTTTTATACAACATAGATTTCACTGTACATTTGTAATTGTCTGTTTATGATTGCAAAACACATGTTGATGATATGCCTGAATTACAGTGAAACCGCTTAAAACTTGACACCCTGGGAAGTCCCCAGTGTGTCCGGTTTAGAGAGGTTTCACTGTATATTTATGTTTCCACGCATAGTACTTGTTATAATGTATCCAGAGAATAAATATGTTAGCTGTCATAATATTGTTAAGAATTAAACTCTGTTTTCTTTGTTGTATAATAATCTTCTTTATAACATGAAAATATCCACCATTGTCATAGTAGTAGTGGGGCAAAAGCAACGACTACTTTAAATCAATGCATTATATCATCCTGGGGGCCGTTTCACTAAACTTCCTACGACTAAAATGTTCGTAAGTGCAAAATTATGATAGTCTGTACATTTCACATTAACAATGTTTTCTTGTTAATAATTGTTGGATTTACATTTATTGAGCATAGGCTGCAATAAATGTAAATCCATCAATTGAAATTACAGACGATCCTAAATTTGCACTTACGAACATTTTAGTCGTAAGAAGTTTAGTGAAACGGCCCCCTGAACACGAATCCGGTGTCGGTCAATCAAATCAGGTGGGACAAGGTCATTTTTGGGGTCATTGAGTGCACATGGGTCAAATGAGTGCAAAGCTCACTCTATTTTTATAATACAATATGTACTTGTATAACATTACAGAAAAATCTGATAAAGTATGTTTTATTGGTGATTATTGTTTTATGAGGCATATACAAAGTGATTCGGTTTGTTGGGACGTCTCTATCGTTGAGAGTATCAACATATTCAAGATGGCCACCGAGCATCAATATTTAGCCTGAAATGTGTACATATTTGATGAATGAAAACAAATAGGCACTTGGATCTTGATCGGACGGACGCAGAAAAATACTTTGGATACCATGTATTAATTTTAAGCATGCATGGAAGCTATCAAATCCATATGAATCCAAGATGGACGCCAATATTCATCAATAGCAGGCAGTATTATCTACACTATGGTGGACCATATCTTGGAACTAAGCTAGATATGAACATATTAGTTTGATTTTCATCTGAGATATGATATTAACATATATATCAATAGTTACGCTCTTCTAAAAGAGCGTATTTAATTAAAAATGGCCGCCATATTTTCCAAAAAATCGAAAGTTATTAATTTATATAATTTTACTTTTGCTTTACTTATTTATACATCTTCATTCTGTTAGACGGTTAAATCAGTAAGTTGGACACACTTGATTTTGAAGTAATTTGTAGTTTTGTTTATTCAAAATGGTCGCCTCATTTAGACTATTCTAATATATTGTGGTACTGGTAATTGTGCGTTTCTTTTCATTTACTTTTAAATTTTTATAGGACAAATTCACATATGTTCAGACTTGTAGTTCGATGATAATACACTTGGTGATGATCGAATTAGTTTACACTCATTGCAAAGTCAGAATTTTAACATATATGTACTGTTTGTTTAAATATATTGTATATTATGTTATTTCAATCACTTTAGACTTAATTATAACCAAGATAGAACATGGTATTAAAACAATTCATGTAAAATACAACAATAATTTATTATTATTAAATAGTATTTATTACAATTTCTGTTTCCGTGTCTATCCATACATCCATTAATGGATATACCCATATACATACCTTTAAATTACACTGAACTATTTAATAATTCTCCCATATAAGTCTGTATAAGGCAGATCAGCATATTCTATTTCAGCAAAACTCTCCGCATGACTGCATGTTTAATCATCGCTGATAAATGGAAATATATTCTCAATTGACATATATTCTCATCGACAAAAGTCCCGTCCCGTGCACTGCATTAACATCAATATTGACAGCGTCTATGCGTGTCACATACATAACACATATGTTGTAACGAATGGTCATGATTTAGAGGCCTCAGATCAGGTATGTGTCAATGTTTAGCTTTATACGTATCTCTTCCAGGTTAGCTCAAACCCGGTTAGTTAAATATCCAGTTACGGGAGTTGCGGTTTTGCACAGAAAAATGGTTGTTTGGTTGATTTGTGTACATTAGTTATCCATGAATCGTAATATCGTCATAGACATATGGGTACAATGATATGCTCTATATATTTAACAAAGCACTACCCAAATATGTGCATGATTGGTCTCTTACGATCTTATTTATATGTCGTATGTTGGTGTGTATAGACACGTACGATGGTACGTTCTGATATAGTTATAGATTAGAATAGAATAATCAACCATGTTCATTTGAAACAAAGTAACATATTAATGCATGTAACATATTATATATTATATTACACATATGGTTGTGATATTATAATACATCGTTATGACACTTATACATACCATGTAAGGACATTATATGACTACAGCATTTATGATTAAAGTGTATGGTATTCCCCAGAAACAGCGCCCTTCATAACTGCGATACATATACATACATATGCATTCAAGATAGACTACATTATGACCGCATACTAAATTTATATAACTTTTATTATTTCTATACACCAAACAATCTCATGAATGACCTCAACATATGTTCCATCATGAACTCACAACATATTGATCTCGGTCGCATGATAGTTTAATATCCATACATATGTGACTCACAAATACTTAATCATTCAATCCATCCTATTTACATAGTCCATGCCTACCTGTATATTACTACTTGATAGTATAGGTCATCCAAATGCGATGTTATTGTTAATAAACACAGAATATGCTGTAGCAGAGATGTAATGACCTGGATGACACCATGTATTGAATTTATTGAATTCTGAGATATATAGAGTAATGTGAATATGGCTCACAAATACTGGTTATTAACTTATTCCTACATGTCCTGGTACATGGCTACCGGCATATGACTACTTAAATGATACGTCATCCAAAAGTTATTTTATTTGGGCTATGACAACATCATATGTGGTATATAAACTGAGATGCAATGACCGTGATCACACCATTGACTCTACATAGATACGATAAAGTAATTGATTTTGTCTCTTGCTACACCGACAATTACACTCGCACTGTCCATGTGCAGTGTTTCCAAGTTGTTGGTATTCGATGATCATGCGATTGTCGTCAATATTACGACTTTGTTATAATAATAAATGTGTTGATAAAGACTTCAAGTATAAATTAAAATGGTGGGAATATAACATATGCAAACGCAGTAGTATTGATATTCCCATATCAGTGGGCATTAGCATAATACTTAAATACAAATACAATGGCGTTTTTTTTTTCATATCCAAAAAAGCTAAGCATACTTCTTCGCTATGAAAAAAAACGCTGCGTTCATTATGTGGGATGTGAATAATGGTAGTTGTTACGTAGCCAGTAGAGTTCAGAATACGTCAACTTCCATTTGATATGTCAATTGCTGTGCCTACCATTTCGTGTACCGCATTAATAAACTGATTATCGTTCTTCATATATAGATATTAGGTTTCGTTATAATGGAAAATGACACAATATCCACATGGAGTGTACCGGTATCTGATGGTTTTGATGTATGCAACAGGCCCGTAACCAGACTTTTTGAAGCAGGGAGTCTTTTCGATTGCTTGAATGGCCCGAGGCAGCTGGTCAGGGGCACATAATACGACTGCTTGCATCAATATTATAAAATGACTACGTATTGACAATACTTCTTATTTTAGTGCATCAAACAGTGGACATCAAGGTAGGACGAGGGAGGTGGGGAGCGGGTTGTCCGCCGCACCGACCCCCTGGTTACGCACCTGTTGCAATAATAAAATGCAACATTGATGTTCATGGTCAGGTTAATAAAATAATATGATATATTTCAAAATGGTTTAATGTTTAATGGCTTTAAACGGACTAACAACAGCTCATGTCATCTGCATGTATGGGGCAGGTAACTGAATATTTGCATACCATTTGTATCCAGCCCTGACATTAGATAAACCGGATATACTGTCAGGTTTTCACCACACTATAGTAACTTAGCCCCCCCCCCACTCCCCATAAACGTAGTAAGGGATATCGCGTTCACCGGCAAGAATTTACCCCATCGTTAAATTACCATTTACACTGAAACATTGATTTTAGGGTGTAGCATATGCTATGTCTACCCTACTTAATATAGGCGTATCATAATACTTAATATAGGCGTATCATAATTGTATCCATGTTGGCGGCCATCTTTGATTTACCTTTGTTTGTGGGGAAAGATTATTCTGTACAGTTTGGAACACAAGCTTCGCATTTGTAAAATATTACAAATATGATCTCCAATTATGTTCTATTTCTTTACTATTTTATCGACCAACAACGCCTAAGAGCTTAATCGATACTTAGCGGCCATCTTGAGTATCCCAACATGGTCAAATAATAAGTATATTACATGGACTCATTTTGTAAAGAGCACATGCAGTAATCTGGTAATACCGAAATAAAATGCAAACAACAGAATTATAAAAGTTCATGAAAGTGTAGCTATTTATTTTTGTTATTCCACACACATTTACTGCACGTCTGGCTGAATATTTGGTGGCCATCTTGTATCTATATCAATTTGTTAGTGGTGAATTGCTTTTATAAGTTACCTAAACGTACTTCTATGTATGTAGTAAATGCATAGTAAGTGCCGAACGCCAAATAATAATCAAGTCGGAATATATTTAAGACTAAATATTGATACCTGGCGGCCATCTTGAAAATCGCAAAATAGACAACGATTTGAACCACCATAAAACCGAATCGTTTCATATTATGTCCTAAGGAAGAATACTCAGCAATTTAAACAACTTTATCTGATATTTCAAGCATGATATGCACGTACATGTCCATCTAGTGATATAAACTATGTTTTTGAACTCGTTTGACCTCTTTGCACTTAATGACCCCACAAGTGACATTGTCCCACCTAATTTGATCGACCGACACCGGATTCATGTTCAGGAAGGTATGATGTATCAATCTAGCATAGTCGTTGCTTTTGCTCTCTTGTGTTGAACAGAAATCGTTTTTTAGCCACTTCAATTCAAAGTGCCCCTCCACTATAGAGGGCTCTATACATTACGATTTGTTCCCCGTTTTTCTGCCAAGAAATATTTCGCTATTGACCCTTTCATCCCGAATTAACTGGACTGGATTTTGATACATCAATTTTGCAACCAATCCAATCATCACAAAATGATTTTCAGACTAGTCCATTTATGAAAAGGGTGTGTTTTTGTTCTCAAAAATATGAAAATTACTTGCAAAATGTGCAGATCTTGATGAGCCGGCTCGTGACGATCTACACTTTTTTGCCAATACCACTATACAGGTCTGTGGTATTGAAAGGGTTAAAAACATTTATCTAAAAAATATTTAATTGTATGTACTTTTTCATCAATAACAAAAAAGTCACCCACCTCATATAGTTTTGTTTGATGAAATTCAAACAAATATTGTGGTGGTTGGTTGGGAGCATGTGATGGGTAATTTAATGATTGGAATTCATCCTTACCGGAATCCCGACGGGAGACCAGTGTGTGGTTGGTCTGGCGAACACGATGGCGTAAATTAATGATAGGGGTTCCTCCTTATAGGAATCACGTTTTGTCTGGTTTTGCCCTCGGGTACGTTTTTATATGCCCGTTTAAAAAAACGGGACGTATTATGTATTCATCTTGTACCGGCGGGCGGGCGGCGGGCAGGCACAGCTTGTCCACGCAATAACTCGAGTTCTTCTTGACGGATTGTAACCAAATTTGGTTACATGTTTATCACGGCAAGCCGAAGAAGCCTATTGATTTTCAATTGATCTTTCGATGACTTATCTCCCCTTGGCAGCCATTTTTATTTTTCGCACTCTGTATCCTTGTCCACACAATAACTAAAGTTCTAACTTGACCGATCATAAACCTAAATTCCGGTTATTTACCATGTTTATCACGGCAAGGCAAAGAAGCCTACTTGACGGATCGTAACCAAATTTGGTTTACATGTTTATCACGTCAAGATGAGTTATTTCCCCTTGTTGACTGGCCTTGCCTCGACGGGCGTATATTGTGACCTTCGGCACTCGTGTTATCTTTGGCTCTTTTGTTACCTGGGACTTGAATTGTGTTAATGCCCATTATAAAAGTAGTAAGATTATTACTGATTCTACTGTTTTTGGGAGGGGCCAAGAGTTCTGGTGTGGCGAGGACCTGGCATCAGATCAGGATAATCTGATTTCAGGGCTGAATATATACATTTTTTTATTGTAAATATTCAGTTCTGATTTTGGGATTTTCTCTCCATTTGTTCATGCAATATATGGGATTTGGTACTAAACCCATTGACCCGGCCTTAAATGACCTTGGCTGTTGATAGGCCGTTAAACCCCAACAAACAAACAAACAAGCAAACATGTTGATCTAACTTCAGGGCTGAATATATTTCTTTTTATGTAAATATTCCGCTATGATTTTGGGATTTTCCCCCCAATGCAGAATGGGAAAAAATATCTGCCAAGGCTTAGGAAACGGGATGGGTGAGGCTCTGTCGAGCACATCCCGTTTCCGAGCCGCGCCAGATATTTTTCCCATTCACGGCACTAACCTACTATTCTATTTATCCCGTCAACACCTACTAATGGCTTTAAAATGCAAAAAAATAATCCCAGTCGCCGCACATATTCATACGCAGTGATTAGGTTGTATTGACAGGATATCAAAAATGTTTCACGGCACCGTGTTTCACGGCACATGTTGACGGGATAAATACGGGATTGAATCCGTGGGCTCATCTTTATGACCTTAGCTGTTGCTGGGATGTTAAATCCTTTCACTTTCTTGCACTTGCACCAAATTCCCCGTAGTGATAGGGAGTGGAATAGATCAGCAGTTAACTGATGGAGTTTAGATCCACTGATGGAGATTTAATCTTAACAAAGACACACCTTAAGTTTAAGCCATCGTGCACCAGTCAATTATAATCGACACCCCCATGTCAGAACCACAGGCATTCGGCGTGCTTTGGCTTCCCCCATGTCTGTAGCCTATTTCACCAACATTGCAAAGTATACTTTTCTAGCAAAGTATAATTTGAGGGAGAAATTTTAAATTTATTAATTTTTATTATGCTGAATTTATTACATTATCACAGCCATTTTGGCTGTGATAATGTAATACAATTCAGTATAATAATTCTGCATACTTTTGATCCTCAAATATATGCAGTTGTTAGTTTTAAATGAAATAATGCATTTCAGGAAAAACAAATGATTACTCCCTCAAAGTATACTTTGCTAGATAAGTATACTGTGCAATTTTGATGAAATAGGCTACAGGACCACAGGAATTCGGCGTGTTTCGGCTTTCATGGGTATAACTCTATATGCATGAACAAGGCTTCTAACTTTGGTCGGACATGACCTTGTATCATAACACATTCCGCTATTGTATTAACGCTAATGTGAATATTTTGGCGGAAAGTGCACATGTTCATTTGAGAATTATTGTTATCTTGCTAAAATAACGTAGTTAGAACATATTTATGTAACTAACGTCAATATTGAACGTTATCGATATCGTGCAGAAATACATAGAATGCATAGAAAATTACCGACCAAAGTTAGAAGCTTCTCTTGTTCATCTATATAGAGTTATACTGATGAAAGCCGAAACACGCCGAAAGCCTGTGGTCGGGACAGGTCCACATGACCTTAGCTGTTGATAGGCTGTTAAACACATAATATACAAATAAAAACAAACACACTATATTGCTTGTTAGAAGAGTTAGAACAGTGTAGATCCTGATCAGACTATGCGGATGCACAGGCTGATCTGGATCTACACTGGTCGCAAAACCCATAAGCCTCATTTATCCAGTCACAGCTGGTGGAGGTCCAGAGCAAGCGAAGGGTAATTTAGCGGAAGGGATTCATCCTTACTTGAATCCCGATATCCTTGGTTCAGCACTCGGATACATCTTTGGCTCCTTGTTACTTAAGAGTTATACCCATTATAAAAGTAATACAATTAGTACTAATCGTATTACTTCTTGGGAGTGGGGCTAAGTGATTCTGGTGAGCTGTGGACCTGACACTAGATCAGGTTATTCTAATGTGGGGGTTCTACATTCATGCCATTGAAGGTAACTGATATAACAGTCTTTATTTGTGGCTCTGACTGGAGAAATAGGGCTTATTGGATGTGTGACCAGTGTAGCTCCTTATCAAATATCACCACTCCTGTAGCCGGATAACATATATCTTGCTTGTTGGAAACACGACGGGTGTTTCGTTGATGACGAACAGTGCAGATCCAGTTCAGACTGTGCGGATGCACAGGCTGAACTGGATCTCCAATGGTCGCAAACATCATAAGCGAATTTCTCCAGGCACAGCCACATTTGAGTTGTTATTTAATGGTGGTATCGTTTGGTGGAGAATCCGGGTATGGACGGTTCTTTGAGCCAATTCCCAACAGTAAATATAAGGTAACTACTATCAATCAATCAATCAAGTAATTATCCGTGCCATGAATCTATGTAAATCAAACGATGCAAAGTGTGCTTCGGTCGTTTGGACCCGTTGACGATTGACGAAGGCCACCACGTCTCGTCGACTTACATGCAGCATATACAGTGTATATGACTTCAGTCCACATATACCATTGACCCGGCCTTTAATGACCTTAGCTGTTGATAGGCCGCTAAACCCCAACAAACAAACAGTCCAATTATAAATTGAACACCGCAACCAAATCATCAGTTGCAGATTGTATGGCAATGTCGTCTACTAAAATTACTACAGTGAAACCTCTAAACCGGACACATCATAATGTGACAAATCCAAGATCCTCGGGTGACCGTTAATCCCTAATCCCTGATAATACTGTATAAACACATTTTGGTCTAGTAACCGGCGAAGGTTACTCAGTGCTCCAGATAAGGAATTAGTCATTGGGTATTGTCACTCCATCATGTGTTAAGCAATTGGGTATTTCAAAATTGTAATTGGGTAAAATAAAATCACACAGCTGTTTACATATCAGCAGACAGCAATTATTGAATAGTTTGCTGCTAAATGAAAACATGTCTTGGCATTTCATTAGAATTGTCTCCTTGACAATTCTAATGAAATACATGTACCAAGATTTGTTTTCATGGGAAAATAAGAAAAATATGCTATATTTGTGGTCGGTTTATTGTTTTCTGTAGCATGATAAAGGTACCACAGTTTTTTTTATTGCTTTTTGATACTCACCATTTCTGATTTCAATTGGGTTTTTGGCAATTTTAATTGGGTATTTACGCCAATACGCATCTTATCTGGAGCTCTGGTTACCAGACAAAAAAATGCGTTTATGCATAGCTAGATATAAGTAGAACTGAGTAACATCTCGTCAGGAAACCGGTGCATTGTTAGACGTGAAACATGGTACGCCGGTGCAGAGTGAAGCAACCGTGGAAAAAACAGATTAAACTAATTTAATTTTAGATTAATTGCAAAACATCTTTGATGGCTCAAACAAAATATTTAGATTAATTGAGGTTTTACGTCCGTTCAACAAAAAGGTCATATACAGACGGGAATTTATGTGGGGTGGCGATTGGGAGTGGGGAGCACCGTACGATGATTGTCAATATGGCATTTCATGTAAAGTGGCCAAAACGTAAGCGGCTGGAAACAACAACAACACTTTTAAAATGGCTGAGTGATTTTTTTCTGAAAGTGGAAAGTTCTCATTTGAGTGTTCGCCTGCTCCACATCTGCGACCGAAGTTGACCGAGCGTGAGAACTCTGGTGCAAGTTTTGCCGTGATTGGCTGGTGAACATAAATTTAAAGGCACATCAGAGGTATATTCAGCAGCTATGGCGCTCGCGTGCGCTTTGAACGCTTTTCTTCGTCACTGTATGTCACAGTGTCCTGCATGTTGACTGTCATAGATTGTTGTGCAAAGGTCACGTCGAAGGAGGCATATAGAGGTAAATGAAATACAGAAGGATCAACGTTGAAGCAACTTTATTTTTAAATAGTTGTTTTTAAAATGCAGACATTAAACGTAAATAAATATCGTACAAGTAATGGTTGAGATGAAAACATGCACTACCGGCATCTTCGGATTTGTATCAGTGGACCTAAAACATAACACAATGTAGTCTGATATAACATCTAACTACCCCATCCACATTTTACTGGACACTCGCATACTATAATGTGAGCGAGGTGTGTGGGGTAACAGTGTGATTATACTGCCCGTGTTACAGTGAAAACTCTGTAAACCGGGGACCCTGGGAGGTCCCCAGGGTGTCCGGCTTAGAGAGGTTTCACTGAAAATTAGCCATTTGATCATTCTGACCCATAGTTGTGTGCTATGCGATCACGAACAGGCATTGTCACCTGAGATAAATGACCAAGAAACTCATAACAAATTTATTTTTGTTGGTGTCCGATTTAGAGAGGTTCCCCTGTATATTAATGTTCTTTGACTGAGATAAATCCGGAAGATTGGTGGAACAATACAGCAGTTTACAGCAGTTTACATGATGACTCACACCACGCATACGACGGACAAATAAAATAAATAAATAATAAATAATACACAAATAAGCCGTGCTACAATAAATTTGATTCATTACCAAGTTCAAGTCTCGGTCCACTTAGACCACTTGTTCTTTTATTTTTTTACAACTTTATTAAACCCTTAATAAAAAAGTATGATTTTTGTTATCAAATAACACGAATGTTTATTAAAATCTGGAATGGTCAGGTGATAATAAACCAGTATTTGTCGCAGCACGGCTCAAATAAGATGACATTAAACGACATACGTGCAGGTCTACATACATACCATGTATTAACCATTTCACCCCTAAGTAACTGGAATGGTCTTGATATCTTAATTTTGCAACCAATCCAACTGTCGGAAAATGATTTAGAGACCAGTCCATTTATGAAAAGGATGCGTTTTTGTTCTAAAAAAATATGAAAGTTATTTGCAAAGAATGCAGATGCTAATGAGACGGCTCGTCATGAGCCGGCTTATTTGGATCTACACTGTTTGCCAATACCACTATACTGTAGCCGATTTCATCAAAATTGCAAAGTATACTAATCTAGCAAAGTATACTTTGAGGGAGTACTCATTTATTTTTCCAAAAATGTATTATTTCGTATAGAACTAACCACTGCACTATTTGATGATTAAAAGTATGCAGAAATAATAAACTGAATTTATTACATTATCACAGCCATTTTGGCTGTGATAATGTAATAAATTCAGTTTAATAAAAATTAATAAATTTATCCTAAAGCTGAAAATTTCTCCCTCAAAGTATACTTTGATAAAAAAGTATACTTTGCAATTTTGATGAAATCGACTACAGGTATGTAGTGTTGAGCGGGTTCAATGATTGTTCTACTAACTTAATACACCTTTAATACTAGTTAACATAAACGTGTACTCCTATACATTTGTTATAAATGACGATTTAGGTCCATAGTTCATATCGGATTGTTTTTTTTTTATTTATCGCCAATAGCTTTCAATAAGAAATGATTTATATGAAATATTATTTTCATATCGTATCTCAAGAAACTTGATAATGGACCCTATGGATAACGCGGAAAGTGTTCCTTCAACCCAGACCATTTGATGGACAATCCTATTTAAAACTAGTGTCCAAATAATTCAGGGCCGTAGCCAGAGGTAAAAATCTATCGAGGCAAATCTTATGAAACGTGTATCCAGTGGGAGCGCGTAGCTCGACCCGCATCGTAAAAAAAAAAATCGGCAAAATTTCTGCCGAGGCAACTGCCTCGGTTCGCCTCAACGTGGCTACGGCCCTGAGATTTAATATTAATATTAACTATGAGCGCAATATATCTAGTACTTCTCAAATTGCTCAAAACGAGTGTACTGTTATTTTTGTTTCGTCATAGCTATATACACATGTATTTGTGATGCCAGTTTTATTGTCACGCACGCTTGTGGACGGAGCGATGTAGTCGGCACATTGGCTTAAAGGTCCGGGTTAAAGGTTTTTATTAAAGTCTTTCGGTATACTATCTAAGCCTCGGCGGGCGCGACATGCGGGTCGCGGCAATCTAGTTTTGTTTTAGATGTTATTAAGTGTATGCGTTACATGCACACCATTTTCTTCTAAGTATACCGGTGATGTAGTTTGCATCATACATCATTGATTAAACACAAATGTGGCTGTGAATAGAGACATGGGGCTTATGGGTTTTGCGACCAGTGTAGATCCAGATCTGACTGTGCATCCGCACAGTCTGATCAGGATCTGCACTGTCGCCATTCCATCAATGAAGCACCCGTGATGCTTCTAGCAAGCAGTGTAGCTCATTCGCAGGTTACGAGAATGTTTTATTTGACCAAGAGCTACGTTAGTCACAAATCCCATAAGCCCCATTTCTCCAGTCACAGCCACAACTAGCACCCCCGTAGCTCAGTCTCTCACGGCACGACTGCCTTTCATTCATTCATGAATATGTAATGTGTATTGCACACCCGCCGAACGTATTTCATAATAACTTAAACACGATTAATCTAAACCACGAATTGGGAATTCGTCGAGTGAATGGAATAACATATTGAAAATTAGTTAAGTCTGGAAGGAATGTGGCGTGGTATTTTTGTCTGCTTACTGAATGCGTACTTTAGTCTGGTATGCCAGACATCAGGTAAAATACACTGCACTCCATGTCACGATTTCAGTTGCCGCCATTTTATTTTTACGCGTCGTAATCCATTGCGGTTTTAAACGTTGAATTACTACGCGCCAATGATGTGATGACCAATTAAATGCGTTGATATTTGAGGGAGTGTCAGTCGAATAACGGAATAACCAAACATGTATTTTGTTAATAGATTAACAAAACCACGTGATCATCTGTTAATTCGTTTAGATTTGTAATAATGGCGCCTCTGGTAAACGTTGAACTGGCAGCGGCTAAAAATATAACGTTACTCATGTATATACCACACGCCAGACCAATTCGCGTATCTATGTGCCCATCCCAAATCACTCCCTTTAACGCATTATCAATATATATTTGAATGGGCTTGACCTCGCTTTTTGATCACGTTGGGCAAAGTTTAATAAATAGGCTTAAATCTATTTGAAAGGATCGACAACAATCTCTGTAATAACCACGATGTCTGCATTGATAATTATTTGAAGAATTTACTCATATACCGACCTAAAAGATGATCTTGTACCATTTTAAATTTGTTTTCACAAGAATGGCTAGAATGACAATACTGGTTTTATCTGAATTTAGTACGAGACACTCTTAACGTATTTATGAAGTCATCCATTCACTCGTTCAAACTCCCAATAATTTAAATAAAGAGACATGTAACACGTTCAACATATTTCTGTTGTCGGAATGTTGTGCATGAATTAAACGGTCAATGAACACAACATATGTAGCAAACAAATGAATTTGGCTCGGGTATAACCTCCCGTCTCGCTTCGCTACTTTTGCCGATATTGATTTCGAAAATCAGTGACGTATTCCGTAAATGACGTCGGAAATTAACAAAAAATTCAGAGCTCATGGGGAATTGAATTCCGCATGAGCTCTGATTTTTTTGTCAATTTTCGACGTTATTTACATAAGATATGACTGCTTTTAGAAATCAATATCGACGAAAAACTGCGATAAGGGGAGATAATACGAACTCAGAGCTCATATACATTTCGGTCCGATAGATTATGTAGACTATATTCGTACTCTGGTTATTCACCTATCAATAGTTTCCCGCCCTGAGTGAAGGAGATGGTGGTAGCCGACTCTTTGGGAATTTGACACCTTTTTAAAAATCAAATGTCTGATTCCCAACTCTCGGAATTAAACCGTGGCCTAATTCCCGAGTGCGTGAGAAGGGGTTTTGATTTTCATAGAGATTTGCGAAAATCTAATACCCAAACCCAAAAATGTGTCTAATTTTCTGATCCCTCGTCTGGGAATGTTTATAGTGTCTAATTCCACCATTACCACCCGGAGCGGAAACAATATTGACGAGGGCAATACCGCAACATCACATTCTGTGATGCCATGGAACGTGTTCGTGGGGTGTGACCGAATTTGAATATTTTCATTGAATCATTTCAATATAAATGTATGGTCGTTTCATTTCTTCTTTACCGAGTAAGAACGGCGTTAATTCGCCCCAACGATTCTTTAAACGTGTCACAAAACAAATTATATCATATATGATCATAAGCTCCTGACATTTCCACTTTCGTCAAATGGACGAAAGTGGAAATGTCACGAGATTTTGATTCAAAATAATCGGTCACCCGGCATTAGAATTCTGTTTTGATATTCCTCCTCCATGGTTTTGATTTAAAAATGTTCAGATCAACAGTAACGCTATACCGTGTTTCATTGGCGTTGCTGTGCTTGCAATACCAACGCTGTCTGTGGTATTTCCACGTAGTTTGTGAGACAAAATAACAGTTTGTATACGCAACGGACTGACTGTGAACCGATTCAGTTAGAAAAAAATCACCCGTATATTCATACGCGGTTTTGTAAACTACGTCACGTGAATCTTGATATTTATGACCGCTCCCACCTATATGTGGCTGTGACTGGAGAAATGGGGCTCATGTGAGTTCTGACCAGTATATCACCTGAACAAATACCACACTCCTGTTGCCTGGTAACCGAACTATATTGCTTGTAGAAACATGACATGTGTTCTATTTAAGGAATGGCGAACAGTCCAGATTGTTTTTCAAACTGTTCGGCGGATGCACAGGCTGATCTGGTCGTAAAACCCACAAGCCCCATTTCTCCAGTCACAGCCACATATATTGATAATTATCACGGGAGCCACGGGGGTAATTTACGGAAGCCCATTAGGGCCACTTCACTTTTTTTTAATGTCCATTTATTCAAGATGTTTTCTTGAATTTTCAAGTTCTTTTCTTGAATTTTCAAGAAAAGAACTTGAAAATTCAAGAAAAGAACTTGAAAATTCAAGAAAACATCTTGAAAATTCAAGAAAAGATCTCGAAAATTCAAGAAAAGATAAAAAAGTGAAGTGGCCCTAATGGGCTTTCGTAGTAATTTGATGCGATGATGACCATCCACTTCTGAGACGCTGCTTAGAATTACCCAATGGCAAAGTTGGAAGCGGAAGATGGTCAAAATAGAAGATTCACGTGACATACGTTACCAACCACGTCATACGTCTTAAATAAAATGCCCACATTTTAACATCCAGTTGAAGATGGACGCGCATGATTTTTCCGTAGCAACACATCGCTGTGTGCGTCTGTGCACGCAGTTACCCGTCCACAAATATCACGTGGTTTTCAGCAGAGTTGAGAACAGGTTTAAGGGTTGTAGTGTCAGTGTTCGTTATGCTCCCATCGGCGTCCATTCCTGGCTTTTATTCGATTCCAAAGATCTGAAATGGAAAACGTGTACATGAAATATACGTATTGAAAAATAGAACAAATTGTTGCCAGTAGATTCTTTATGCTCCAATATTGATGGAACACTGAACTTTTACTTACACAGTGAAACCTCTCTAAACCGGACACCCTGGGACGTCCCCAGTGTGTCCGGTTTAGAGAGGTTCCACTGTAAATCAGACATATGAATATGTCAATGCATGCGGGCGTGTTTTACGAAAATGAACAGGCATTATCATCATAGATAGATGGCAATGAAACCCATAAAATTAAGGATGCATGTCACAGGGGCAGGCCACTGTCGGATCAATAATTTTGACATATTTGTAATTCATGTATAGAAAAAAAACCGGAATGTAAATATTTTTCTGCATTTTTTCTCATTTCGCATCAAAAGTGTATGTTGTTACAACTCAGTTGAACCGTCTCGGCGAGACGGTTCAATTGAGTGGTAACAACATACACTTTGGGTGGGTAGCGAGGGCACCAAGTAGATTCGCCGGACCAATCTTATGATGCTACCGGCGCCCCTGTGGCGTGCCATACCGACATCAAATGATACCATATCAGTATATTGACAGTAAATAACTAATGGTCGAATCTGTGATTCTAAACTACTTGTATAATAAAACAATATCATACTGATTATAAGTGGGGAGGAAGCAATTCCGTTTGTTTTCAGTCAGTTACTATGGTAACCATAACAATACCACATCAATTTACCTTTTTAATAACGATAGTAGTCGGCTATGCTGTGCTTCTTTGGATTGTAGATGTTTGTTGTTATTATTTAGTTGTTCTTGTACATGCGTCTTCGTCAACCGTAAAGCGTCACCCAGTTTCGCGTAGTCACTTCTAGAACCGTGCTTATCTCCCTTGGCGGCGTTTGTCTCAGTAGACTCGTAGTTATCTCCCTTCTCGACGTTATTCATAATCAAGACATTGTTTCTCACTTCCTTTGGCGAGCGAGATTCATCGGGTTTTGACGATTCCATTATGGACTGGAGAAATTGGGACGGGAGGCTTTCGTAACGATCTATCACCGTGTCGGCCGAACGCTTGAAGTAGCCGTTTTGAACCATCTGAGTGCAGTCGAGATATCGGCGGTAATCGTGCATCAGTGATTTGTAGTCCGTCGGCGTATTCAGCTTCAAATAGTGCAACATTGTCACCGGCGCTATACCTAGAAATAATAATAATCATAATTTTATAATAATAATAATAATAATAACTAATTAGATTAAAATACACTGTTATTATTTTTCCCGTCACCCGTATGTAACATGCTCTAGTTTCGTTTATTATTTAGATTTGTGCAATGGTTACACCATGGTTAGATCATTGCACCAATCTAAATTATAAACGAAACAAACTTTGTACAGCTTCAGGGCAATACTTATATGTAAGGTAATTTTATGAAGTGCTCTTCTTTTTTTCTTCTTTTTTTTAAATCACCCGGTGCGCTATTTGGAGCTAATTAGCCTCCATTGGGCTTAATGGCTTCAAAGCAATCAAACTAATGCTGTGCAAATAGACTCGCAGATTGGCTTTAAATTTCATATTCGACAAATAAGTGCCGAGCAATACTAAAACAGGATCTATTGGCACGGTGAATTTTACATGTTATTTTTGTTTTTAAAAAATACCAACGTTGAATGCATTAATTTAATTTCTCAGTGACTTGCACTTGGAGCATTACAATGTGTTGATTGCATTCTCTGATTTTAGTTCCTCTGTGAGATGTCGTGTTTTCACAGGTATTGACGTAGTATTGCTGTTTAGCTGACACCGGATGCAAATAATAGAAAACCATTATGTAAGGGAACTGTATCATATTATCAATACATATTACCCGTCGTGATGAGCTGGCATCCTTCATTTACGATTTTATCATTTCATTATACTGTTGACAATGGCTTTATGTTATATAATTACAGTGCTCCAGATAAGCTGCGTATTTGTTTAAATACCCAATTCAAATTGCCAAAAACCCAATTGAAATCAGAAGTAGCGAGTATCAAAAAGCTATACAAAATTTGTGATACATTTATCATACTGCAGAAAACAATAAACAGACCACAAATATAGCATTTTTCTTATTTTCCATGAAACCACATCTTGGTATTTCATTAGAATTGTCTCCAATGAGACAATTCTAATGAAATGCCAAGACATGTTTTCATTCCGGAGCAAAGTATTCAATACTTGCTGTCTGTTGATGTGTAAACAGTAGTGAGATTTTATTTTACCCAATTGCTTCAGAAAGTATGAAGTGACATTACTCAATTACTAATTCCTTATCTGGAGCCCTATAATTACGCCACTTGCAGACGAGAGATTCTTACGCAGGAGTCAGGCGCGATCCAATGGCCCGTTTCACTAAACTTCGTACGACTAAACTGTTCGTAAGTGCAAAATTATGATAGTCTGTAAATTTCACAATTATTGGATTTACATTTATTGGGCATAGGCTCCATATGCTGAGCATGTGCAGCCTATGTTCAATAAATGTAAATCCATCCACTGAAATTTCTAGACTATCCTAAATTTGCACTTACGAACATTTTAGTTGTACGGCGTGTAGTGAAATAAATTATTTTATTACACTCTTGCAAATTATTTGCACGGGTTTCGCTGTGAGAGAAAAACCTTTAATCAACTCCTTACAAATAATACACCGTGAAGAGAACACCCGTAATTGCGGGCTTGTTTTCTTGGAAACCACGCGCTACCATGCAAAATGTTTAATTTGTATTAGAGTCAAAATAAAGTTATTTGAAAATTTGGAAAGGGTCTCAACTAATCTAGATTTGTAATGTGATTGAACACATTCCAAACATGCACTCAAATATATATGGCTCATAGAAACAGCTGCGCAAATTGGATTTAAAAAAGTTTACATGACGTCACAATTGACGTCACACAACGTAACGTCAAAACGCGGGAAACACGTCAATGTATAACTATTCATGCGCCCATTGATTATAATCTCAAAAAATATAATAAATATGCATATATATCCGCCGTGGAAGTGTAATAAATAGGATATTCCATCGTACAGGTTTGAATAGCGGAAATAATACACTCTGTCCGTCGGCGTCCGTGCAAGCAACTGGTTCGCTACGCTCACTCGTTGCTTACGCGGAAGCCGACGCACATTCGTGTATTATTTCCCGCTATTCTAAATGTACGATGGAATATTCTCTATTTTCTTACCTATTTTTCTGGAGTATGTCTTCACCACGTCCACGGGGTTATCACCGCACGGGTGGGCGGGGCACACGTGACACACGCACACGCATATAAACAGCACCTTGAGGGCATCCGTTCGACTCATGATCTTGCGGTATGTAAATAAGCCTGAAAGAGAAGAATTGGTTGGTTGGTTTGTTGACGGATTGGTGGGTTAGTTGGTTGGTTGGTTGGTTGGATATTGTGTGCATGCGTTTATTTATATGCACAGTAAATATAAACACTCTGCATCGCTAGAGTCGCGTTCACATACCACAGTAAGCATCATTTTCTCCGGGATGTCAGGAATTATATTTCGGGGAAATATAATGACCTTAATCCATTTGACGAATTGCATTATCATTATTGAGACATAAACGGGATCACCAGACCTCCCACGGCTCGCGTTACTAGCATCCCATGAATATCACATGATTATCGCGCGAGGAAAACATGTCAGCTTTTCTTTATCTTAACCTTTATATTTGTCGTCTGCTGTTGATTCATATTTTAGCGTTTTTTCTCTATAAAACGTGGCTTAGTAGCATTTTAGAATCATTTCTAAAGTGATGCGAAACCGTGTTTTTATTGAGAAAGAAGATAAAATATGAAACAACAGCAGACGATTATTTCGGTTCCCGCCTTTTAAGGCTAATATCGTACTTGTTTGCTTGTTTGCTTGTTTGTTTGTACTCAAAGCACCCATTGATGATAAATGAGTCAGATCGAAAAATTGTTGTTTTGTTTGGCAATAAAATAAATATTTGATGGAATGTCATCAACTACAAAAACTCAGTAATATAAACACACCATCACAAATACATTATATATATTATATATATATTGCACGTGTAATAATACTTGTTAACCCTTTGAACCCGAAAGCCCGCAATAGCGGCATTTGCAAACAGTGCAGATCCAGATGAGCCGGCTCGTGACGAGCCGTCTCATCAGGATCTTCACTTTTTGCGAGTAAATTTCATATTTTTTTACACCATAAACACCCCCTTTTCATGAATGAACCAATCTGAACAGCATTTCGTGACGGTTGGATTGGATGCAAAATTAACGTATCAAAATCCATTCCAGTTACTTAGGGGTGAAAGGGTTAATTCCGCATGTTCCCTGATCACCAATAGTTGAATAATTGTGTAATAAAACGTCAGCAACTTACAAACAAGTAGTGTTAAAGGTACATGTCCACTCAGAAGGCAGAAAATGTTTTTTATATCAGAGACATCATCTGCGACATTTTCAGGCAAAACAAACATTATTTCACCATTACCCCACGTATTGATTGACATTATTATGCATTTTATATCAGACGTAAATTTCCACACTGATATCAGGGGCGATAACCGTGTTTCCTTAAAATTTAACGGACATTACTATTTATATTTTGTTTAGTTGTTGATGTGCAATTATCATACTTTATAATCTGTCGAAAATATTATTTTTTTCAGTGACGCATTTAATTAGTATAAATAATTAAAAACTGCCATGCCTCATTTGCAAATGAAAATATCCTGATACGAACGCGCGTCACTGTCAGTAAAATAAATATTACTAAATGATTATATCTGTACAGCGGTCACTCGTAATATTTAGAACTGGTGAAATAGTGACACTTATTTAATTCCTATCAAGAACATTTTGTGACTACCGAGTGGACATGTACCTTTAATGACCTTGAATAAAACTACATACTTGATAAAAAAAAGAAAAGTAGTCAGTTACATCTAAGGAACAGTTTTGACTGAAACTCACCTTTTAAATTTATTTCTAAATTCCACTGAAACAGCACGAAATGAAACTTTAAAAGTGAGTTGCTCACAACAGTAAAACTAAACAGTACAGTTAACTTAGTCTTGCACTATTGGCACTTTTCATGTTAAGAAAACAAATTTAATGTTGGACTCCTCTTATAGAAAACAAACACTCCCTGCTCTGATGAGTAACTCGTAATCCTTATCAAGGCGGGACTATTAAATATCGACTCGGTGTCATTCTATACTTTCCTTCTCGTTTTTTATACGCGTTCATGTATCGTATTACTATATACATGTAATATGTTTTGACAGCATATGAAAATCGTCTCCTGCGGAGACGATTCTAATCCGCTGTCAAAATACATTTTCATCCGCAAAATATTACAAAACAATAAAGAAAAATAGTGTATAATTATGTTCGTTTATTTTTTATACGCGTTCATATATCGTATTACTATATCCTATAGTTTGACAGCGGATGAGAATCGTCTCCTGTGGAGACGATTCTCATCCGCTGCCAAAAATATATTTTCATGCACAAAAATTATAAAACAATAAAAATAATTAATATGTAAATATATTTCCGCCTTGAAATTCACTCACACCCCACCTTTTTACACAGAGGTTAGACACACGTGACTCTCATCAATGTAACATTCTCACTTGAATGATTCTGCATATTTTGCGGTTTTATATATATATAGATTTATGACAGGAAAAAAAGCAATATCGCTCTTATAGTAATGATTATGACGGAATATTAATATTAATGCGTGGTAATGCGCGACAACCATTATTATTGTATTGCTTCAGAAATAGGCTTCGTTTCTGTATAGTATTTGACACTGTTGGGAGTTAATATTCCGAAGCACATTACGGCCAATTACGATAACTGTGTCGGTATATATAAAATGCGTTCCTATGAATTATTTATTAAATACATATAAATAAATAGATCCCAGATGGGTATGAACTTATAATATGTAATATATATTTAGTTCGGTCAATGAATTAGTGGAAGTTCTGTAGCATATTTCATCAAAATTGCAAAGTATACTTATCTAGCAAAGTATACTTTGAGGGAGTAATCATTTATTTTTCCCGAAATATATTATTTCATATAGAACTAACCACTGCATATATTTGATGATTAAACGTATGCATAATTATTATACCGAATTTATTACATTATCACAGCCAAAATGGCTGTGATAATGTAATAAATTCAGTATAATAATAATTAATAAATTTATCATTAAATTGAAAATTTCTTCCTCAAAGTATACTTTACTAGATAAGTATACTTTGCAAGTTGGTGAAATAGTCTACTGAAATATTAATCAGAACAAAAGAAGACTTAATAAAAAATCAACTTAGAATTTGAATCAATGACGGTAACAATTAATAATAATAAATAATAATAACAAGGGCATCGTTATCACTAAGCTAATACTAAATGTAATAATAAGCATGATAATAATAATAATAATAATAAACTTTAACATTTTGCCTTTCAAAGAAGGTGAACATAAGTTGACCTTGACCTTGGGCGGTCGGACGTGGGACGTGGGTCGTAAGCAAAAAAAAGCACCATCCCTAGACTCACATTGTGGCCAAATAGTATCAACATCGGTGAATTTATTGAAAAATGAATGGTTGGTACGTACAAACGAGCTTACGCACGTACATGGACTAAAGCTACAGGCTCCAGATAAGGAATTAGTAATTGAGTAGTTTTACTCCATCATATCTGAAGCAATTGGGTATTTCAATATTGTAATTGGATAAAATAAAATCACACTACTGTTTACATGTCAACAGACAGCAATTATTGAATAGTTTGCTTCGAAATGAAAACATGTCTTGGCGTTTCATTAGAATTGTCTCCTTGGAGACAATTCTAATGAAATACCAAGATGTGTTTTCATGGAAAATAATAAAAACATGCTTTATTTGTGGTCTGTTTATTGTTTTCTGTAGCATGATAATGGTACCACAAATTTGTTATTGCTTTTTGATACTCGCTACTTCTGATTTCAATTGGGTTTTTGGCAATTTTAATTGGGTATTTACGCAAATACGCAGCTTATCTGGAGTTCCATTCTTGCTTATCTGGATCATAATACTAATAACAGGGATGAGAATTTTCAGCTGATTTAAGATGATTTTGTCATAATTTGTGGTTTCAAAATGATTCAGAATCAATCTGGTTTGCTCAAATTTGATACTTTTACAAGGGGGTTTCAACTTTATGACAGTATTTTCACAACTCAATTTGAAAATCAATGCGTATGTTCACATTGCTGTGCGTATTTTGTACTCCCAGTTTTGATAATCAATGCGTATTCAGCTAAAATAATTGCGTAAAATACACCAATACGTAGCTTATCTGGAGCTCTGGCGTTATTACAATACGAGCGGCCATTTTAAGCAATACTATACAATAAATGGACCACACCGACCTTGTGTGCGACCAGCGTATCACCATTTCATAGCTATGCACGGTAACGAACATTTACAAGATACCTGTTTTGCCTCGTCGTTAATTATTTTACGTCATTTTATTTTAAAATATGGATTGGCAATGTCTACGCTCGTCGTTTACGTTAATTTTAGATTGTTTATAATGACTTATTAGTATGGTACACGTGGGCATTGTAAAGAGTTTATTATAGGAATTAATGGCCTTTTTGTGGAATT
The DNA here is from genome assembly GCA_029237695.1 of Conchocele bisecta. Classification (NCBI taxonomy): domain Eukaryota; kingdom Metazoa; phylum Mollusca; class Bivalvia; order Lucinida; family Thyasiridae; genus Conchocele; species Conchocele bisecta. The sequence continues at coordinate 28,822,633 of CM055277.1, forward strand.
TATCGGGGTATAAACTTGGAAAAGTCGCGGGAATACTGGACGAAGGCCGGAAGGCCTCGTCCAGTATTCTCGCGACTTTTCCAAGTTTATATCCCCGATAAATTCAACAAAAAGGTCATTCATTCCTTATAATTCCAGCATTTGAAATAAATTCATCATGAAAATATGTTTATTTTCCGTTTTCTTAAGAATTATTTTAACTGCGCCTCACGGTTACGGAAAGTAGTTTGGCATGGAGTTTACTGGGATATAAATTTTGGACAGACACTTGATACGGGCCAATCAAATGTTAGGGAATTGTGTAAATATTTTTGTGCTGGAATTATTCAACAACCATTTTAAAATACCGGATTTATTTCCCCGAGACATCTGGAAATCCGATAAAGAAAGGAGTGTGGAGCACTCGTTTCTTTGTCGGATTTACTGATGTCAAGGGAAATAAATCCGGTATTTCATAATGGTAGTGGAATAAATTGTATATTACATGCTCTTCGAAAAATGTAAAATTTGCTCTTAAACCAGCTTATAAGGTTTGGCGTAGGCGTATGAAGTGTTTCTTCGCCGGAAATGACGTCAAAACGTTACGTTAGGTACGTCTCGCGAACTTCTAGGAGCAAATATTTCCTTCGAGGTAATAAATCCCTCCAGAATCACGGTTTATCACTGGGTAGTATCAAGGTGCATGATCACATGGTTACAACAACAACAACAACCATGGCTGAAAGTGTTGAAAGCGCGCCTACTCCAAAGAAAGTATTATAATTATGATATTTTCTTTAATAGGCAACGGATTTTGATAAAATATTGCGCAGCAAACGCGTCTTCATGAGCTGCATTTTGGTGGTCTCGGGAGCTCGGCACAAACTTAAGTCGTTTTTGCGAAGAATCGATTTCCGTGTCTACTTTGGGCCAAAGTACCGATACCACCAAATGCAGCTTAACAAGACGCGTTTGATGCGCCATATTTCATAAAAATCCGTTACATAATAAGGACACAATAAAAGAATACGTACTTTGAATCGGAGGGCTTCTGGAAGTTTCAGTACGTGTTGTTGTTGTTATAACCACGTGATCATACACCTTGAGCAAGTAATATTTCAAGATAATCAGCTCACCTTCACATATGCTTCCTCATGAAAACAAAGTCAATCAAGCGTAAAATATGGCCAAGAGCTACGCGAATCAATTTCAGGAGGCGGGCCGTAGTGACGGCGGATATCTCGCGATTCAGAGGGTGTGATTGGTCGAAAGAAACGCATCATTGCTACGTTAGTGATGTCATTTCTCCATATATGGTAAACACGAGAGTGGTGTAAATTACTGCTGTCGAGTGGTGTAATTCACCGTTAGATTTATGTAAACTACTGGCCGAAATGTAAGAAATATCAGTAACACGCGGAGCGATGAAAACAAGGTAGGCCTAAGTTTATCCGCCGTGTGCAACTATCATAGTTTCTTTCTGTATTGTTCTGGATTGTTGTCAAGGGACTACTTTTTACGCGGATTAGGCTGAATGACACCACTGGGAAAGGAGATTAGAAAATATACCGCTATTTGGTTAATTAGTATCATTAGGATTGGGAAATGACGTGGTAAATCACAATGGAACAAGGGCACAACTCATAAGCCCCATTTCTCCAGCCACAGGCACAGTTCAACTGTGGCTGTGGCTGTAGAACTGGGGCTTTTGTGTTTTGTGTCTAACCCCAGGGTGCGCAGTATTATCAGGGCATGCACTGTTCGCCATTCAGTCAAAGAAGCACACGTAACAAGGGCTGATTCGGCGAGTAAAGATTGGTTTGCTATAAAATGCGCCAGAACGCAGGAAATGGGATATAAATATCAAATATTGTCCTGGGCACCCATCCCCTTTCCCCAAAACCATGTCCCAAGCAGTCTCCCGAGCGGTGCTCGTTCGAAAATAAATAGAAGATATTCCATCGTACATTTTGACAAGCGGGAAATAATACACATATAGTGTGCGTCTGCTTCCGTGTAAGCAAAGAGTGAGTGCAGCGAACACGAGTGTATTATTTCCGCTAGTCAAACATGTACGATGGAATATCTAATTTATTACACTTCCACGGCTGATATATATGCATATTTAGTTTAATTTTGAGAATGAATAGTTACACAAAGACTTGTTAAGATGTGTGTCGTGACGTCATGTATTTATTTTTAAATCCAAATTACGCAGCGGCTTCTATGAACTAGATATATGTTGACTGCAGATTTGGAATGTGTTCAATCACATTAACATTGTAGATTAGTCGAGACTCTCTCCAAATTTTCAAATAACTATGTTGACTGTAATAAAAGAGGGCGCAATTACGGGTGTTCTCTTCACTGTGTATTTAACTATTTGTAAGGAGTTGATTACTGATTTTCTCTCACAGCGAAACTCGTGCAAATATCTCACAATAGTGTAATAAAGTAAACTATTTCACTTAAAGATGGGGTGCCGCACATCAGGATGTATTTTAATGCACTCTATAAATATTACACAATCTGAGTGGCTGATGGTCATACATTACAGGTATATCATTGTTGATGAACGGTCTCAAATTATTTAAATATGTATTGCTACGCCATTATTAAAGGAGTGCATTAGAAATAGGTTAACCGCATTGTAATTTTGAAATTTGCGGCGTATATCAGAAAATTCTTTCCGTAATTCATCTTTAAGAATCATAGAATATTTCGCGAATGCTAACCAGTGTTTCATCTCGAATACTAGTTGGCAAGTCAAAAATAAAATTACGGACATAGACGGAAATGGACGAACCTCGTTTTCAGCAGCATGGGAAATAATGATTGGCTGAATTTTCTACTTAGTTACCGCGCGTGGGCGGGAGTACAATACTGATGGTGTAACGTGTGTATTAACTGATTTTCCGCCCACGATTACATCACCACAGTCTACGATGATGAGAAAACAAGATGTCTACATAAGAGACATGCCACGTGATTTGTGATTTTGTACCTAAGAAGCTGTGTGCTTTCTCATGAAAAACATATTTACACAATGTATGAATTCGACGTCGAAAGTTGACGAAATTTCAGAGCAAATATCACAGTTTCTGTAAATATATTTCTTAGGTACGAAACTTGTTGAAAACAAACACTAAACATATTAGAATTATTATACTGAATGTATTACATTATCACAGCCAAAATGGCTGTGATAATGTAATAAATTCGGTATAATTATTATTGTATTAATGTTTCCAGAGATGTTATTGACAATTCGTTCGGGTATACCGCAATATGGGAGCGAAACCACAATCAACGTAGTCCCAACAAATGTATAAACAGTAGTTCCAACGGCACGCACGCGGAAGGTTTCTGAGTACAACGGTTAGTAAGCTATGGATCCAATTATATTATTACTAGTAATGTATATAGGATCTTACATGAGTGTTGATCAACACAAATTTTAGATTATATTTAGTGCATAAGCACAGCACAATACGTTGAAGCTGTAATGACCACCTAATGTGTTTTCTGTACCGGCCTCATTTGCATATGTATTACACTATTATATTATGATGTTTATTACACCGTGTTATTACACTGTGAAAGTCTATTTTATGCAATATAAACTATGGTTATGTTGTGTTGCAAAATAAATTCTTAAATTTGTCAATTGCAGCGTTATCGCAGTGCATTTTTATTGCAGAAAAAAGGATCATTGTTAGCGGAAAATGCGCAGAAGTGTTGTATTTCTGTATTTCGTTCAAAACTAGTCGCCAAATGTCGATTTCACCTAAGCAAATGTCGACAAACTTTTGAAGAAAAAAAACCCTAAACATTTTAGAAATATCAATATTGGAGTTTTCCAAATGTTAATAAAACTATGATCGTCCCATAAAAAATACTTCCAACGGCAGGCATTGGCGGAAGGTGTCGGTGTTAGTAGAATGGTGAGTAAGCTATGCTCCCATTTTTATCAGAATCATCGCTATCGCTGTCACATATTGGAGTTCCTGAAAAATCCAATATGTGAATAATAGCATACTTATAGTCCAGCCACGTGTACAATGCAATGCCCCATCAGCTTATTGATTTTCCATTTCATGTGGAACAGTTAATCATTAAATCGAGTAATATATAACTTATTGGGGTTTAACGTTGCAATATGTGAACTAAGTGTGGAGCATAATGCTGCCCAGCGATTGACTTAGAAAGTAGGGCAAACTATACATTGTTTTTGTTACATATGGACAAAAATGGATATTTATTTGCGAATAGTGTTCTAGCTGGCGTTCTAGGTCTGTATGTCGTTCAAAAGTATTCGCCAATTGTCGATTTTACTGATGCGAATGTCCGCAAACTCCAATAAGTAGTTCCGGTAAATCGGTAATAAATTGTAGTTAGTAGTAGATCGACTGGCGTATTGAACGGATGACGGCAGGACAGCGTGATCTGTCGTATTATGAAGTCTGCATGTTGTTCGATTTTGATTTGATCGTGATGAATTTGTTTGTGTAACGCAGCGGGTTTGGTGCAAGTAAATTATAAACCGATCAGGAAGCGGATGAGTCAATACAGGGTCCGATGGATGGTAAAAGGCATCTTAAAGAATTTGCAACAAATTTGTCGTTTTGCTTAGTTTGCACATTCATATATAGACGGTTTGATGAGGGCTCAATTTTGTATCGAAGTTGCAACAAAAGTTACTCGTGGTGTTACTTGAGAAACACGTGCGCCATGGATGACGGTATAAATAGAATATATACAACAGCCACCTCTCTACAATAGCCAGTTTTGCGTCTTCCCATGGGTGGCTGTTGTAGAGAGGTTGCACTGTATCGTATTATTGCATTTAAATTTTATTCAAGGAATCTGTATCGATGTTTTACGTCAATTATAACAGACAAAATATTACAGTACCCCAAAACCCCTGTTTATAAGTAATATAGTAATAGAATGAAAATGCCATCGTATTATTTTCGAAACCAAAATCGGCTAAACAACGGCAATGCGATAAGGCTTGTGTTTCCGGAGTCTCGAAAACATCGGAGAATTCTCGGAGAATTTGCAAAACGAACCAGAACACTTGATACTCTGTCACGGTTAGTCACTCGATAGGCTTAGAACTTGTCTTTTGTAATCCGGCAATTTGCCCGAGCATGCGCACTCCTGATTGTTGGTTTGATAACACGCGGCGGCCATTACGCAACGTACACCACCGCCAGCGCTAATCCAGCCAATACTTGTAATTATTTTTTATTTCAAAATACTCTATTATCGTGATCGAAATCGAACAGCTTGACTGTGTGAGCCTGAGCTGTGCTACAGCTCAGGCTCATCCAATCAAACTGCTCGATTGCTAACAGGTGTTCAGAAACGTTGGCATCTGGGCAAGATTAACGCAGCCACATGTGTACCTGTTTTTGATATGTATCGCATGAATTTGCTGAAATATGTGTGGCTGTGACTGGAGAAATGGGGCGGGCTTATAGGATTTGTGACCAGTGTAGCTCCTGACCAAATATCACACCCCGTTGCCTGATACCGATAACTGTTGGTTGTTATAGAAACATGACAGTCGTTTCATTGATGGAATGGCAAACAGGCCAGGGGGCCCGTTTCACTAAACCTCGTAAGACAAAAATGTTCGTAAGTGAAAATTTAGGATCGTCTGGAAATTTTAATTGATGGATTTACATGTATTGAGCATAGGTTTACAAGAAAACATTGTTAATGTGAATTTTTAGCGAAACGGGCCCCTGATCATGATCAGACTGTGCGGATCTGGGGGCCGTTTCACTAAACTTCTTACGACTAAAATGTTCTTAAGTGAAAATTTAGGATCGTCTGTAATTTCAATTGATGGATTTACATTTATTGAGCATAGGCTGCACATGTAGGCTGCATGTGCAGCCTATGCTCAATAAATGTAAATCCAACAATTATTAACAAGAAAACATTGTTAATGTGAAATTTACAGACTATCATAATTTTGCACTTACGAACATTTTAGTCGTAGGAAGTTTAGTGAAACGTCCCCTGATCCTGATCAGACTGTGCGGATCTGGATCTACACTGGTCGCAAAACCCATACATCCCATTTCTCCAGATTCACCACATATATGTTGAATATTTTACAGATTCATTCATAGTGACCATGGACAGACAAGTATACAGACGAGTGTTATTTGATCAGGAGCTACACAGGGTACCATAAGCCCCAATTCTCCAGTCACAGCCACGTTTTCAGGTGTATTGGCGAACCGTAACTCTTGTAATCTACTCCCGGGAGTAGATTGCCAGAGTTACCGTTCGCAACTAATTTTCAGTGTGAGCGATATGTCGTATTTGTCTCAACGACACACACTTGGACAATATTCATTTCGAAACTAAATTTTGCCAAATTTATGCCAAATGTGTTTTATACGTGATCGGTATCGCTGTATACATAGGACCAAGTCACACTATACTATGACGTCACCTACGGGTATGACGAAACATATCAACTACTGTCTGTTTCACGAAACCTGTTCGTATGTTACGGCTATATCAACAATGTAAAATCAATATTTTTTTCGATCATCGAAAAAAATATTGTTTTTACATTGTTGATATAGACGTAATATTTAATTTATTTATTTATGAATATTTAAGAATGAGCCTTCTTTTTATTTCGTGAAATTTGGTCAAATATTGATTTTATTACGAAAATTTTTTTTTTCTATAATACAACTTGAACATATGGGAAAAGAGGTGGAGGACCTGCAGGAGGAGTCAAAAAACGAAAAAAATAGTGAGTTGACTCTGAAACCTGGCTAGATAGCTTGCAAATGATCTAAGAAAGCAAAAGTTAAATTATTAAAATCGGTCCACTACTTCTGAAATTGCAAAACTAAATATCCCCATGTTAAATCCCCATCATGATAGACAGAGAATTTAACATGGGTTAAATATTTTGACCAAATTTCACGAAATAAAAAGAAGGCGCATTCGTATATTTTGATAAAATTTAATAATATCGAAACAAATATTGTTTTTGCATTGTTTACATAGCCGTGAAATGTGGGCAGGTTTCGTGAAACAGATTTGTTTAGTAACTAATGGTACCTTTAAGTTCAATTCGATGTAGTTACCGACCGGTCTGTGGCTTAACTCACTTTATCTAGATAAATATTAACTTCACTTCTGCGAAGAAAGTAGTCACGTGTGCGTGTAGTTTCCAAACTCTCTGAATGAACGGATGTCACGGACATGTTAATTTATACCTCATATGAGACGCGTCATGTGATTTTGTACCTTCGGACATCTGTGTAATTTCATGAAATACGTTATTTACAATATTTTCCGTTAATGAGATAAAAAGTTTACAAAAATGTCAGAGTACATGCGGAATATAATTCCGCATGTACTCTGAAAGTTTTGTCAACTTCTGACTTTATTTATGAAAAATATTGTAAATTTTGTAAACGTATTTAATGAATTTACGCAGATGTCCGAAGGTACAAAATCGCATGGCGTGTGTCCTATGTAACTGCACGCACATGTTGCGTAAAGATATTTCACACTTTCGTCAGACCCTGTATTAGTCAAAGCATGGACCATGTCAGTGCACAGCATGGTGCCACACACCCCGTATTATTTGGCGGTGTTGATGACCTTTTTTAACGGTTTATACGGTCTACGGATTTCAGGGATTAACATATTGAAATGAATCATTTTATTTCGTCAAATCACATATCGGGTTTGCGCTTTATTTTCCCATCATAGAATGTGACAAACACGGGAGTTAACTGCATTTCTGATACTACTATGAAGCACCCTTTGTGAAACATAACATTTTTTGTTGATAAATCATAATACTCTAGTGGGTGGTTGGTCGGGCGAACACGATGGCGTAGATTAACGATAGGGATTCCTACTTATAGGAATCACGATTTGCCTGGTTTTGGCCATCAGGGTCGTTTTTATCTTTGGCGCTTTTGTTACCTGGGAAATGAATTGGGTTATTGCCCATTATAAAAGTAGTAAGACTATTACCGATCCTACTGCTTTTGGGAGGGGGCCAAGTGATTCTGGTGTGGCGAGGACCTGAATTCAGATCGACGGGTGGTGCACTCCGTACCGGCGTAAAATGTTTCACGTCGAAAAATGCACCGTTTCCTGACGAGATGCAACTCTACACTTAGAGCTATCGCATAAACGCATTTTTATAAACGCAATATAATCTAACATATGTGTTGATTTAATATGATATTTATTAAACTCGTTGACTGATTTCATAAGATACATGTGTAACGTGCTGTCTTCATTCATTCATGAAATACGCGCAGTATGCGCCACTTAAGACGGTTCCGGTGGGAGCAATCCGCGGAATGCATCCTGTGACAAAACTTCGTACGACCAAAATGTTCGTAAGTGCAAAATGATTATAGTCTGGTCTGTAAATTTCACATTAACAATGTGTTCTTGTAAACAAGTATTATATTCACATTTATTGAGCATAGGCTGCATATGCAGCCTATGCTCAATAAATGTAAATCAATAAATTGGAATTTACAGACTATTCTAAATCTGCACTTACGAACATTTTAGTCGTACAAAGTTTAGTGAAACAGGCCCCAGCCCATTAATATAAAATATCACAGTTTCTGTAAATATTTTTTAAGTTTTCAGAAACATCTCACATGTTCTTGGGTACAAAATTACATCGTGCGTCTCAACTGCATGCTATCCAACACTACTACAATATGTACATGTTTGTATGTGAATGCAGTAAATACATATGTTTTTACCAACTGCATGCTCATGTTCAATGACTTAACATTCTAATACTGGCTGTCGTTTCCGGAGACTCGGTTTGTTGTCTCCATTTCAACTTGTGGGTGACCGCAGAACCTCAAGAATGCTCGTCTTTCATCGACTCTGTCTGGTTCTTAAATTCGTCACTTTCGAAAACGGTTAACCAGTTATGTTTCACGATAGGTGTAACCCGATAACTGATTCAGACTTCAAGCCTGTGAATTATTTGTTTGTGTCTGCGGTTTGGATTTATATTTGCTGGTAAAATAAATAAAATTTAATTCCATTTATTGCATAAAATACTTTCACACTTAGTGTAAAACACGGTGTAATACAACTCATAATACACTAGGATAGACATAGCACTATGCTGCCCTTCCAAGTCAAACTGCAGTATCTGTTAAACTGCAGTATCTGTACTATGATGCTATGCTGACCCTGTGCAACCATCCCCAGTGGGGTTGATTGCACAGGTCAGCATAGCATCATAGTGCATATACTGCAGTTTAACAGATACTGCAGTTTGACTTGGGATGATTGCACAGGGTCAGCATAGCATCATAGTGCAGATACTGCAGTTTAACAGATACTGCAGTTTGACTTGGGATGATTGCACAGGGTCAGCATAGCATCATAGTGCATATACTGCAGTTTAACAGATACTGCAGTTTGACTTGGGATGATTGCACAGGGTCAGCATAGCATCGTAGTGCAGATACTGCAGTTACTAGATACTGCAGTTTGACTTGGGATGATTGCACAGGGTCAGCATAGCATCATAGTGCATATACTGCAGTTTAACAGATACTGCAGTTTGACTTGGGATGATTGCACAGGGTCAGCATAGCATCGTAGTGCAGATACTGCAGTTTAACAGATACTGCAGTTTGACTTGGGATGATTGCACAGGGTCAGCATAGCATCATAGTGCATATACTGCAGTTTAACAGATACTGCAGTTTGACTTGGGATGATTGCACAGGGTCAGCATAGCATCGTAGTGCAGATACTGCAGTTTAACAGATACTACAGTTTGACTTGGGATGATTGCACAGGGTCAGCATAGCATCATAGTGCATATACTGCAGTTTAACAGATACTGCAGTTTGACTTGGGATGATTGCACAGGGTCAGCATAGCATCGTAGTGCAGATATTGCAGTTTAACAGATACTGCAGTTTGACTTGGGATGATTGCACAGGGTCAGCATAGCATCATAGTGCATATACTGCAGTTTAACAGATACTGCAGTTTGACTTGGGATGATTGCACAGGGTCAGCATAGCATCGTAGTGCAGATACTGCAGTTTAACAGATACTGCAGTTTGACTTGGGATGATTGCACAAGGTCAGCATAGCATCATAGTGCAGATACTGCAGTTTAACAGATACTGCAGTTTGACTTGGGATGATTGCACAGGGTCAGCATAGCATCGTAGTGCAGCTACTGCAGTTTAACAGATACTGCAGTTTGACTTGGGATGATTGCACAGGGTCAGCATAGCATCGTAGTGCATATACTGCAGTTTGACTTGGGATGATTGCACAGGGTCAGCATAGCATCATAGTGCAGATACTGCAGTTTAACAGATACTGCAGTTTGACTTGGGATGATTACACAGGGTCAGCATAGCATCATAGTGCAGGTACTGCAGTTTAACAGATACTGCAGTTTGACTTGGGAGGGCAGTATGGCCTTACTATCTTATCGATAGCAAGGCCATAGTGTATGTCTATGCTAGTGTATTATGATTTGTATTACACCGTGTAAATAAATAATAAATCATAAAAGTCAGATAATGAAAAATAAAAGTTAAAAATATGTTAGTCTAAATAGACTAGTGTAATAAATATGCCATTGAGGCCGGTACAGAAAAAACACTAGGTGATCATTACAGCTTCAACCTATTGTGCTGTGCTTATGTAATAAATATAATCTAATATTTGTAAGGCTTTGTGTTAAACTTTTTGTTTTATCTTTTTATTATCAACACTGCCAGCGCGGGGATTAGTTTCGTAATAACGAAGTTTCGTAATAACGATACCCTTGTTAATATTGTAATATTTAATTTATATTAGGGTTTATTTTTGCTTTGTATACATCCCACGTCTGAACCCATGATCAATGTCACTGCGGACTTATGTTCACCTTGTTTCCAAGGCGAATTCGTTAAAGTTTTGTTTTCTAAATAACTGCTTAACCACTTTCACCGATTTTAATAATATTCGGCCACATATTTACAATGTGTGACTAGGAATGGAATGGGATAAACTAACAACATAGACTTGACAACCTGCACCGATGGATACAAGTGAAAGTTGAATACCGCCCACACACGAGACGCGCCATTGTCAAATTGTACCTTGGAACATGTGCGATATCTCATGAAAAATATTTACAAAATTTACGGTATTTTCCATTAATGACCACGAAAGTTGACGAAATTTTCATAGCAAATGCGGAATAGAATTCCGCATTTGCTATGATAATTGCGTCATCTTTCGACGTCATTTACAGGAAATATCACAGTTTCTGTAAATATATTTCATGAAAAATCGCACATGTTCGTAGGTACAAATTAACATGGCGTGTATCATATGAGTCACGCCATGTGATTTTGTACCTTCGGGCATCTGTGTAAATTCATTAAATGCGTTTACAAAATTTACAATGTATTTCATAAATAAGGTAAATAGTTGACAACATTTTCAGAGTACATGAATTATATTATTATATTATATTCTGCATGTACTCTGTACATATTGTCAACTTTTGACGCCATTTACGGAAAATATTGTAAATTTTGTAAACGTATTTCATGAAATTACGCAGATGTCCGAAGGTACAAATTAGCATGGCGTGTATCATATAACTGTAAGGCACATACACATTGCATAATGTCAGTCCAAAACGTGACATCCATCAACAAAGAGCCATTACAACTCAACAAAACATACCTTGACAACACGTCAGAATAATTTTCATTGGAAATTATTCTAAGGTGTTGTCAAACCATGTTTTTCTTGAGATTGAAGACACAATATGAAAGAACAGCAGACGAAAAGGTTTGTTTCCCGCATTTTAAGGGTTAATATTAATCGGTAATGGCATTTGAAAGAAACATCTTGTATATTGTGCGACAGGCATGAAAATTACAGCAACTAGTCATTTCATGAGTCTGGTCAACATAAGCGCCCGGGACAAAATGTTTCAAATCCGCCACTAGAAAGCTTTTTCTTTTTTTTTGGAGGGGGGGTCAAATATTTCAAATGTTGCTGGGTCATAACACATGTTTTTAGTTCCCCGGTTTGTTCAATATGTCTAAAATAACTCTTGTAACGAATATAGCATATATTGGTTTGTTTGTTAGTTTTAAATATAATTTTAATTTTCACTTTCTCTTATACAAATAACAATACACGTTTCTCCAGTTTCTTTTGTACGTATTGCAGATGAACATTTCCAAATAGATATTTGTTTTATTTAAGTGTATTTATTGCTATATTTATACCTTTTTTATTTATTTAGCCTGTACACATGTATTTATTTATTTATTTATTATTATCAACTCTGTGATACATTTTCTAGTTTTGTTTCTGCATTTACACAGCACGTGGGCAATGTATGGACATGAGGATGTGATAACACAGTTAGATCACGATCGCCCGCATGTACGATCGATAATCCACTCGCTAAAGCTCGCGGATTATCTCCTCGTACATGCGGACGAACCGTGATCTAACTGTGGCTATTTGCATATAGTACAAATTCTAATTGGACAAGGCTGGTGGGAACACAGGTTGAAGTAACGGACCGAGGTCTATAAATACATTAAATATGCCTAAAAGCATCAATAAATGAAGGGAAACATATTCATTTATTGATGCTTTTGGGCATATTTAATGTATTTATAGACCTCGGTCCGTTACTTCAACCTGTGGGTGGGAAATGTCACGTTCAACGTTCGCGTTCTCGCTGCATTACAACACGCACGCTGAACTATGTTGCGTCATCATTTGCACCCAAGCACAGCGCTTGCAAGGACACGTTTAGCACGTCACGCATACCGCATACCGCCGTCTACTTACATACAAATATACAGCAATATACAACATCCTCAATCAATCGTGGAAATACGACCCGATTTGGGTTATTCATAACGATATCACACGAACGTGTGGTATTATATTACGGCAATTGTGTATTTCAGGCGGCATATCACGTGCCGCTATTTATAGCCGGTCTAACACACGTAAGTTTGTTATAGACGATATAAATAGCAGAACATGGCACTTCAGTTGTAAACCCAATTAATGACCCGTATTAGACCTAAGAATTAGACCTAAGAATGCCCTTATTTCGGCACCCATAAGAATATATTTGACTACGGCGTTCGTTCTGACCCCAACCCGGCATCGTAAATTCGCAAACACACCACACCAAACACATCAAAATTCGCTCTCTTTATGGACTTACATATCCGGGTATTAAATGTTGTACAGCCAATTCCCACTCTTAAATATAAGCTACCTAACTATTAATGTAAGTCAATGTCAGATTTGATTAGATATGTATTGTCACGTTTTATGTTACCATTCCATCATAAACCCTTACGTGCTGAATTAAATATTGTCGTCTGTTTATAAATTTTATATTTTCCAAGTTTTTCTTACCAAAAACATAGTTTGACAGCACTTTAGAATCATTTCCGTTGGAAATGATTCTAAAATTCTGCCAAACCATGTTTTTATTTAGCGAAAATACAAAATAAGAAACAACAGCAGACGACAATTAAAATCTGGACGAATTCCAAGCTCGGCTGATATCTGTTGTATCGGTGTAGGAAGATTGAATCATACGCAAGTTAGTCAATGACAACCCAAGTTTATTTCACACGGCACAACGTTATCTCTTTTGACCCAGTAAACGACATTTCTTAACCTTGGATGCGCGTTTACCTTGTTACCTATCGCATACAGGGTTGTCCGGTGCAGTTTACATTCGCGTGAGATAATCGAACGCGCCCATTCATAAAATTATTTGTGTTTTCAAATCAAGCAAACCCTCGCTCGCATCATTGTTTCCAGCCCGAATTCTCTGTATTTAAAAGACAGAACATTCGGGTTATATTGTTTCTTACTTTGATCGCGGGTTCCAAATATTTCATATCAGTTGGTTTAGCTACTAAGTACATTGTATATGATCTCGAGATGTAGTTCAAAGTACGATTAAAAGGTACAGGTCAATGACTTCCGTATGCATTCCAGGTATAACATCTTCAAACCATGGGTGGTTGTATCCAATTTTGGCCACAGGTTGAAGTAACGGATCGAGGTCTATAAATACATTAAATATGCCTAAAAGCATCAATAAATGAAGAAAAACATAATATTTTTTTCTTCTTCATTTGTTGATGCTTTTAGGCATATTAAGTATTTATAAGACCTCGGTCCGTTACTTCAACCTGTAATTTTGGCCTTGTACAAGGTGCATGATCACGTGGTTACAACAACCACTCCAAAGTACATGTAAGTATTATTTGATATTTTCATTAATATGCAACGGATTTTGATGAAATATGGCGCAGCAAATGCGTCTTCAAGAGCTGCATTTGATGGTCCAGGGAGTTCGGTAGACACGGAAATCGATTCTTCACAAAAACGACAGAGGTTTGGGCGAAAATAAAGAGACCACAAAATGCAGCTTAACAAGACGCGTTTGATGTGCCATATTTCATCAAAATCCGTTACGTAATAAGGACAATATAAAATAATACGTACTTTGAATCAGATGGATGCTGGAAATTTCAGTACTTGTTGTTGTTGTTAGTACCACGTGATCATACACCTTGATGTCTCGTATAAGATAATTTATCGAAATTTAAAGCGTATATCTATATGGTAATTCGGTAAATAAGCGTCTCACGGAATTAAATTTTCGATAAAAACTGTCTCGAATACATTGTACTCGTACGATAAACCACCTACATCCAATCCACCTGTATTTTTTAAATATTTTATTTGAAAATATCTGATTGAAAAAGAGCATAGTTTGCGTTAAAGGTACAGTGAAACCTCTACAACAGCCACCCATGGGAAGACGCAAAAGTGGCTGTTATAGAGAGGTGGCTGTTGTAGGGAGGTTAATGCTGAATTAAATTTTATCATCCGATGTTTATTTATTTTACTCAATAATTCTCAATAAAAACATGTTTTGACAGCATTTTAGAATCATTTCCATCCAATGGAAATGATTCTAAAATGCTGTCAAAACATGTTTTTATTGAGAAAGAATGCAAAATCAATATCAGACGACAATTTTCTTGCTCAGCAGTCTAAGGGTTAGATATAGAGGAAATCATCCATTTGGGATATAAAATAGCGGCTGTTACAGAGAGGGTGTTGTAGAGAGGTGGCCGTTCGGGGAGGTTCGACTGTACATGCCCACTCAGTAGGTTTATGATATAGGGAGACGGATAGGTTTGTATATTCTGTAGATATGACATTTTCTGGCAAAATAAACATTCAGTCACTATTACCCCACGTATTGATTGGCATTATTATACATTTTATATCAGACGTAAATTTCGACACTGATATCAGAGGCGAAAACCTTAAAATGTTAACGGGCATTACTATTTATTCTCTGTATTTATTTTTGATGTGCAATGATCATACATGCACTATATAATCTGTCGAAAATGTTATTTTTTTAATGTGACGCATTTAATTAGTATAAATAATTGAAAAACAGCATGCCTCATTTGCATATGAAAATAGCCTGATACCACCGTGAGTCACTATCAGTAAAATAAATATTACTAACTGATAAAATATGTATATCGGGCACTCGTAATTTTTAGAACTGGTGGACTAGTGTGACACAATTATACACGTATTTAATTCCTATAAAGAACAGTTTGTGCCTACTGAGTGGTCATGTACCTTTAAAGGCCAGTAACCCACTATTTGCGTTAAGCATAAGCTGTACAAGTTGTCTCCCGTTATTATTCACACTCGTCATATTCGTGGTTTCAAGACGAACTAACGATGACTAACAAGCAATAATATGAATAAGTATGATTTATAATTAGATTCATTTGTATGCAGGTTAAGCTGTGGCTATTAATCATTCAAACTAACGTCAAAAGCCAAGGTGAAAACAATCTGTATGTTCTGAGAAAATGGGCCTTACTGTATGTGCGACCAGACCAGCGTAGCCCCAGATCAGCCTGCGCATCCGCGCAGTCTGATCAGGGCCTACGTTGTTCGCCATTCAGACAATCTGACGTGGTTCACTGGTCCACATATAAAACATATGCATATTCGGCCCCAAAATACACTAGTCACACGTGTTCTACTGGCATTATCATATGTCATATACAGTCGAACCTCCCCGAACGGCCACCTCTCTACAACAACACCCTCTATATAACAGCCGCTATTTTATATCTGTTGAGCAGAAAAATTGTTGTCTGCTGTTGTTGTTGCCTTCTTTCTCAATAAAAACATGTTTTGACAGCATTTTAGAATCATTTCCATTGGAAATAATTCTAACATGTTGCCAAATCATGTTTTTGATGAGAATTATGGCAGAAAATAAATAAACAGTGGACGACACAATTTAATTCAGCGTCAACTTCCCTACAACAGCCACCTCTCTACAACAGTCAGTTTTGCGTCTTCCCATGGGTGGCTGTTGTAGAGAGGTTGCACTGTACAACCAGACTAGCCTGCCATGTCTTTGTATCTTAGTATGCTCTTATTTGTACGGATCTGAAGGCCGTTTCACTAAACTTCGTACGACTAAAATGTTCGTAAGTGCGAAATTATGATTATTATGTAAATTTCACATTAACAATGTAAACAATTATTGGATTTACATTTATTGAGCATAGGCTGCATATGCAGCCTATGCTCAATAAATGTAAATCCATCAATTGAACTTTCCAGACGATCCTAAATGTGCACTTACGAACATGTTAATGGTACGAAGTTTACGCTGTAGTGAAACGGGCCCCTGACTTTTTTATTTTTCAAGTACTGTGCTATAAAGAGTAGCGGGTGTCGTTTGACCATATATTATATATAACGTTATAAATTTGTAGAATAAGGTTTCCAATTCGCGCACTTAAATATAACCTACATGGCGTTCACGTTCATAAACTCACATAATAGAGTGTGTATTAGTATTCTTCTTAGGTCTGAGTCTCCAAGACGTAGAAAGTTAAATAAAAAATGAACGCTTCATACGCACATTTTGAAATATTAATCCGTCCAAGGATTTAGAGTTACATGTAACGCTTATGTAATACAATGTAATGTAATGTAATTATAGTTATGTACTCAGAACTAATATACTACATGTACATACCTTTCAATAAGCGAAATGAAGGACATTTCTTCGCCTGGCTTTGAGGTAGATTGGTGAAGGATTGTATCGTGTTCGTCCGTCTGTGTCGACATACTGATCTGTCTGGATCGGCAAGGACTGAAACGGTGAAAGAAAACATACGCGAATAAATATATTATAAATATCCCTGTAGTACGGCTACCCAGAAACCGTGGTGTACCTAATTTCGACGGGTTTCACTAATTATATCTGTGGATAATGCCTGTTTGCAATATCACACAAACTTGTAGGGCAGCTTGCGCGCTATTTGACATATATTGGAACCTCTCTAAACCGGACACCCTGGGGATCTCCCAGGGTGTCCGGTTTAGATAGGTTTCACAGTATTGGGTCAAACATAAGTTAATAAAGACGCATACATGTATGGTATGATATATATGTATGGTATGCTGGTCACCAGGTAGGAAACGTGGATTTCCTCACCGGCGGGTACTCCGGTTTCCTCCCGAATTAAGGACTACAATTGTGTCTCCGTCTGTCCCAAAATAAAGCATTTGTATACGTGCTCTAGGCTCTAGCGCCAGTTTTTAATCGTTGTAAAATTAATAAAGTTTACTCTTTTAAAGACACACTTACCCAGGATAAATTACCGGTAATTTGGTAACGCCCGGCTAAATAATGAAATACAGCATTGCATATTTACAAACGCATCGATGAATGAAAATAAATATGGTATTGTTTGTTGTTGTATTTTTTCTCTTCTAATATTGCACAGTGTGTTAACGTTACTATTTATAATCATCATTTACATTTCACACAAACAGAATTATAGATGTCAGTGAGAAATGGGTACTTCGCCATTCAGTCACTGAAACACCATGAAACACAAGCAATATTACATCGTCATCAGGCTACAAAAGTGTGCTATTTTGTCAAGAGCGACTCTGGCAACCAAATCACATACGCCCCAATTATCATATCACAACCACAAGCAATTATTATAAGACATTGCTTGTCACAAGCATGACGGGTGTTTCATTGTTGGAACTGCGAACAGTGCAGGCCCTGATCAGACTGCGCGGATGCGCAGGCTGATCTGGGATTGCACTGGTCGCATAGCCATAAGCCCCATGGAATGTTTGTCATTGAAATTAAATCGATCGGGAAATTGTTCGGACAATCACCCCCGTTGGAAATTTCTGATTATATTTGAAAACCGCGCAAGGTCACCTTTAATTAGCGGGTTGCGTCAGTTTTGGCGGAAAACAATAGCCGTTGATTCAAACTTGATACGCTGGGCCATGGGAAACACGCGACTTGTGACACGCCATCTTGCCATGTATGGTCATACAATCACAACTCTGCCATTTTTGCAAGTAATTTTCTTCTCTTTTTATTTTTTTGGAAGAAAAAAGAACACCCCCTCCTTATAAATGAACTAGTCTGAAAATAATTGTGTGACGATTGGAATGGTCGGAAAATTAACAAGGCGCAATTCATTCCATTTATTTAGGGTTGACATGGCCTTGCTAGTGACCAAATTAGTTGAATTATTCGCCAAGGCATGATATAAACCAGTCTATAGCAGTAAATGGACGTTAGTCGAGAAAATGGACTTGCAGGATCAATTAGTTTTATTCAAGATGCGCATGCGTGAAAACGCAGCCAAAAATAAACCATTACATCGCTAAATTAAATTTGTCTCTATTGAAGTTTTTTTTCCATTTCTCGATGATGTTTTGACAACGCATGAGAATCTCATGGGCTGCCAAACATGTTTTTCATTTTCTTTCTTTCTTTTGTTTTTATTAAGATATATGTTCTAAAACTGAAAACAAAAACACGCGAATATATTCGGTTCTCGCTAAGAGTTTAGATCTAATCGTGTTATAATTCCAGCACAAAATTATTTACACAATTCCCTAACATTTGATTGGTCCGTAGCAAGTCTCTGTCCCAAATTTATATCCCAGTAAACTCCCACGCCGAACAAATTTCCGTAACCGTGAGACGCAGTTAAAATAATTCTTAAGAAAACGGTAAATAAACACATTTTCTTGATGAATTTATTTCAAATGCTGGAATTATAAGGAATGAATGGCATTTTTGTGGAATTTATCGGGGATATAAACTTGGAAAAGTCGCGGGAATACTGGACGAGGCCTTCCGGCCTTCGTCCAGTATTCCCGCGACTTTTCCAAGTTTATAATACCCCGATAAATTCCACAAAAAGGCCATTCATTCCTATAATATTACTGACGAAATCGTTTACCTATTTCCTACATCCCTCATCTCCATCCCCATCCGTATGCTACATAAACCCATAAGCCCCATTTCTCCAGTCCGACCATAAATGTAGGTCAGGAGTGTGGAACACACGATATATGTTCGTAATATAGATATGCGTATATGACGAAGAAATTTGGCGCGAAAACTTCAACGCTTTAATTCAATCGGAATATTTCGCAATCGTTCTACACAAATCAAGTGAGGAAAATTGGGCGAATATTTTAAATTAATTTCGAGAAATGGTTCCCATATTACAAGGTAAGTTACTCATATAAATCCGCACACATATACGTACATTAATCGTTAACAACAACACAGAAACAAAACAGCGATACTTATACAAACATGTTGATAGAGATGTAAATAAAACACCATGGAAATATCAGAAAATACAAGCACGTACAATCAAGGTCGTCCCAATAATATCTGCCATGTCGTATCATAAGCTGCACATTACTATCGTATTCTATTCCAAAAATAACGTCTTTTTCTTAACTTCTTAACAAATAAACGCAGTTATTTGATTTCTCTTGTTAAGTAGATTACGAAATAAACCATTTGATCAATGCTATTAATAATAATAATAATATAAATGAATTTTTCACACGCACAAAAAAAAATATAATTAAATTCCACAAATAAAGCATTTGTTTCTAACCTCGTTTTTTCTTCTCAGCGTCAATATAAGCCATTCACATCAGAGTAGATTTGATATTTGATTGTTCACCATCAAAAACGCACCACAAATGTCGCAATCGTGCGGAAAATGGCTGACGTGCTGTTCGTCATTTTTCTGGGGCGTTCCTTATCTGCGGGACGGTTAAACAGCTGTCACTGTATAGGGGTCACTATATGTAACTGTGTCACGAGAAACGGGGCTTATGCTATTTATTGTCAGTCTAGGTATTGTTTGGCCAGTGCGCTTCTGTCATTACATACATATATATTGTTTTTGTCGTGAAAGCTTGCGGACAGCGCGATATGGACGTCACATTGACGTACATACGTCCGTAGGTACGTACGTACGTCCTTGTTAAAGCTTTTCAAAGCTTCGGCGGGCGCGACATGCGTGCCGCGGCCATCTAATTAGATAAGTGCCATGTGTTTTACTGAATTAATGGCGAACAGTGCAGATCCTGATCAGACTGCGCGGATGCGCAGTCTGATCAGGGTCTACACTGACCTCATATGTATGAGCCACTTTTCTTCAGGTGAAATCGCTTTTATGTTCGCCTAGTAATATAAATGTGAAAATGCGTCATAGATATGGGAAAATCATAAGTTTCTTGAATGTTGCCGGAATATGGTAACACCATCATTGTAGATGAATAATTCCGCATCTGCTGTGAACTTTTCGCCAACTTTCGACGTCATTAGTATGATTAATAAGTAACAGTAGTCATAGTAACGATTTTTGTATTTTTTTTCTAATATTGTTGACTGTCTCTAAGCCGGACACCCATTTGTCTGTTCATGATTGCAAAACTGAAAAACATATCTCGGAATTTTGCAGGATTAAATTGCAGTGGAACTTCTCCACACTGGTCACTCATAAAATCTATTTGTGTTTAAGTTTCATGTGTTTCTTTACAATTTATCTCTGATAACATGTCTGTTCACGAAAGCAAAACATAAAACATGTTTTAGATGATGTATCTGATTAAATTACAGTATAATCTCTCTAAACTGGACACG
Organism: Conchocele bisecta; assembly: GCA_029237695.1. Lineage (NCBI taxonomy): Eukaryota > Metazoa > Mollusca > Bivalvia > Lucinida > Thyasiridae > Conchocele > Conchocele bisecta. Next base: position 28,843,742 of record CM055277.1, read on the forward strand.
CTGGCGACTTCCCACTGTGTCCGTTTTAGAGCGGTTCTTTTGTATACGTGTAAAACGTGTTAATCTTTGTCAGAGTTCGTGAAAATGCGTCATCCAGTCGCCATTTCGTAATATGCACACCTTGCTACGTTGTTAAATTGAAAATAGGTACTTCCTGTAAAAGTCACGTTCGGAAGAACGCGATCAGTGTAGCACCAGATCAGCCTGTGCACTACATGTATGTGTGGCCCGTCACGACAAAAGGTGATTTCCTGCGTGTTTGACAGTGTCGCTGCTGAACCACCATACCGTTCTAAAGTTTTCAAGTTTGTCGAGGGGTACATCGTTTTCGTCCTTCCGTCCAGTCCACGCTAAAGTTTTTGGATATCCAATAATTCCAGCACACAAATATTTACACAATTCCCTAACATTTGATTGGCCCGTAGCAAGTCTCTGTCCAAAATTTATATCCCAGTAAACTCCCACGCCGAACTACTTTCCGTAACCGTGAGGCGCAGTTACAATAATTCTTAAGAAAACGGAAAATAAACACATTTTCTTGATGAATTTATTTCAAATGCTGGAATTATAAGGAATGAATGGCCTTTTTGTGGAATTTATCGGGGATATAAACTTGGAAAAGTCGCGGGAATACTGGACGAGGCCTTCCGGCCTTCGTCCAGTATTACCGCGACTTTTCCAAGTTTATATCCCCTTTAAATTCAACAAAAATGCCATAAATTCCTATAATATCTCTGTACCAGTAAGTCGGTTTGACTTCAAACTTCATATATTTCCTTATCGTCATCCACATTTGCATTCCATACCACACTCATGCCGCCTCCATGTCCATGGTCAAGGTCAAATTTAAACTTTGTATTTGTCGGTCCAGGCGGTGGCCGGGGGTATACACGAGTCCCTGTTCAATGTCTCTAGTTAGTTGATTTTTCAACACCCGGGTATGGAAGGTGTTCGAGCCAATTCCCACCCTTAAATATAAGCCGAATGAATGTTTCAACACCTAGGATGTTTCAACAACTGAATTTTTGATGCTGTAAACGCTGATTTCGAACTGGTCGCAATCTCAGTAAGTTCCATTTGTTATGACAAATTTACATATTTTGGACACCGACATATTTCATTCACGAAGAGCGTAGTTAGATTGCGTTGTGTTTACACTGTTCGCCATTCATTCACAGACTCGTCAATTGGTTAGCGGCGTAGTGAATGGTGTGGATAATTAACCGAGTGAGTGAGCAGGCTGATAAGAAATAAAATCTGACTGGGACTGACACAATTGAAGGGGACAGTACAAGAAGGGTGCTAACTCCCGCGCGGAGTTAGCCCCCTTCTTCCACTGACCCCTTCAATTTAAAAACAAAATTAGGATGTAATTCCTGTTTGGAAAAAATGCATAAAAATACCTTACCTATTATTTTATCAACAAGAACTAAATAACCCAATGTCCGTGACATTTATAAGACAAATATTGACTCGACACTCGATCTGCGCACACCGTGTAACCTAGAAACAAAATTGCTACACCACTCCATACCACTCGCGAGGGTAGCAATTTAATGTAACACATGGACGGGTGATGTTTGCAATCGGTTATCCGGCGTATTTGATATGTTAGCGATATAAAACTGTCAAAGCTGTATCAATAAATTATTAATAAAGAACATACACATGCAGAAATTGGTTAGTTTACCGTGTCAAGGTGTTTATCTGACATTTACATGAAAGCTTCATTTCGTTATGTTCAATGTTGAACAACAACTAGAGAAAAGATGGCTTCCATGGGAAAATGATTTGCCTGTTCTATTATGTTTGGCAATTTACTAGTTCTAAGTTCAAAGAGCATTTGTTTAAAGGTATAAAATATACAGTTTACTAAATGGTTGCTCACATTTTTCGAATGGGTCAATTTGTAGCCGCAGATAACATATCGGAGGCGAATTATTGTAGCGACGTGTAACCACGCTTGTCTTGTATGCAGTGTGTGGCGATCAAAGATTAGCTTTGTCCTATCGGTGGCGAAGTGATGCGGGGACGAATCGTTGAACTTGTGAAGAAGAGAAAGTGAAAATGTTACACTCTTATAAATCCGGGTGTATATCTTGTGAAGCTAAATTCGGCTTGATAGTTGACCGTCCCAGGGCATACCTGACGAATTAGACGGCAAAACATCACATAGACGGGAATACTCAGGGCTGGTATTAGACGTCCAAAGCACTTCAGTCATTGACACACACACACACAAAATAACTTGTGAGAAGTAAAGAGTCGTGCCTAAATGTCTCGGGTTTGTTCGCTACTGAAGATAAGATTTATGACCCTATTGTAACTGAACCGTTTCGGCCCTGGTGCCACTAATTCGGCATCGCATCATTTCGCCACCCAGTGTACTATTCAAACAGAAACTGAAGATTGTGCGCATTCACACTCGACTTACATATTATAATGATGACGAACAACAGTGTACACCCTGATCAGAGCACATTCCTAATTAATGTTCGTCTGTAGTATGCGGCGTAGAAAAAAGACGTCACGTCTCTGACGATTCACCATAACTATACATCAAGGTGCTAAGGGATAACGTGGTTTCCGAACCCGATTTTCCGACGTGACGTAATCTGTGACGTCACGTTTGCAGTAGATTTTCATTAAAGTCTTCCTAACAAATGAACGGATTTTGATGATATGTAGCGCACCAAATACGATGGCATATGTCTTTTATGGGTGCTCTGAAAGTTATTTACAATAACTTATAAATTTCACAAAGAATCGAGTGCCGGTTATTTATTATATTCACGTGCTCTAGTTTTTATTTACATTTACGGTAACCGATTCTTCGTCAAAACGACAGAATTATGAGATAAAAGCCGACTATACAATAAAGGGCAACGTGTACCGCATTTGTTGCGGTTTATTGCATAAAAATATGAGAGATATTAACCCGTTCACCCCTAAGTAACTGAATGGGCTGCGATATGTTAATTTTGCAACCAATCAAATCATCGCAAAATGATTTTCAGACAATTCCATTTATAAAAAGGGGTTATTTGTTGTTCTCAAAAATATGAAAATTACTTTAAAAAAGTGCAAATCCTGATGAGACGGCTCGTTACGAGCCGGCTCATCTGGATCTGCACTGTTTGCATAAACCGCTATAACAGGCTTTCGGGTTCAAAGGGTTAAAGGAAATCTACTGTAAACAAATCTAAAAAAACATGACGTCATGCCGTTCGGAAACCACGTGATCCCACACATTGTTACATGGTACACTACTGGCTGCGTTAATCTTACTCATACAACCTGCAATTTGCCAAAGTCAATATTGTGTCTGTGTAACTTTTCAGGATGAAAAATAGACAACAATGTTTTCAGTTTGACTTATTTGTGACTGTCTGAAATATGCATATATTTTAGTCAGGCTATTGGAAAGACGCGATTTTTTTTTTAAAATATATTTCTTTTTCAATTGTTGCCATAGCTATGCACCTTTCTGATTATATGTGTGGATCTTATCTCAAAATCCAGCAACGTGATTGGCGAATAAAACGATTCAGTTTGGAACTGAAATTTCGAGCAGGTTTTCAGAAGTGGAAATCTCGGACCTGTGACATACAAATGACCATTGGAATAAAGCACAATACCCACCCATCGTGTCGTGATGTACGCTACGTTTCTAAGAAACATTCTAAGAAACATAGCGTACAGTACGACACCATGTGGTTTCTAAGAAACGTAGCGTACAGTACGACACCGTGCGGTTTCTAAGAAACGTAGTGTACAATACGACACCAGGTGGTTTGTAAGAAACGTAGTGTACAATACGACACCAGGTGGTTTGTAAGAAACGTAGTGTACAATACGACACCAGGTGGTTTCTAAGAAACGTAGCGTACAGTACGACACGGGTGGTTTCTAAGAAATGTAGTGTACGATTTATTTATGTCACAGGTGCAAGTACATTCCCCCTAACTATAATCGCGGACGATGGGCAAGATTAAACGCAGGTGGCTATGCATAAACATACCAACCTTGGGAGGTACATTGCCTCGACAGCTCGTTAACGTTATTCATTAGGTTGCCTGGAATACGTCCAAATTATAACGAATATAGTATGGTTATTAGTATTTATGTAAATTATTCATATCAGAGTCGCTTTTATACGTTCTTAACCAATCCTGTTATACGTCATTCATTGAACAACGACGCGCCACGCTTCACACGACACCAATCAAAATGAAGGGCGGTACTTAAAATAACCTATATTTTGCAACCAATACTACCTGGTTCTGAATTGCACTTAAGTGTTGTGAAATTGGAACCGGAATGAGTAAATTAGTGTAACATTGCGTGAGAAAATATACCTTTTGTTGTTTACATTCATTGTAGAATATGATCAGATGATCTGGGGCCCGTTTCACTAAACTTCGTACGACTAAAATGTTCGTAAGTGCAAAATTATGATTTCTGTAAATTTCACATTAACAATGTTTTCTTGTAAACAATTATTGGATTTACATTTATTGAGCATAGGCTGCATATGCAGCCTATGCTCAACAAGTGTAAATCCATCAATTGAAATCTACAGACGATCCTAAATGTGCATTTACGAACATTTTAGTCGTACTAAGTTTAGTGAAATGGGCGTCTGATTCGTCTACATGCAACGCTAGCTTGCAATTGACCGTAACTAATTACTTAGTCCATCAACTCCAACCGCGGATTGATTTCCTCCTATATTGCTTAATTGCTGTTTGATGTATTCATTGAATATTGTACTCGTTGATTGATTGGTTGGTTTGTTGGTTTATTGATTGATTGATTGAGACGAAATGTCCCACAGGAGCCACCATAGATTCGAGCGCATGCTCAATAGAAGTTTGAGTAGCTATTGGTACAGTGAAACCTCGATAAACCGGACACCCTGGGAGGTCTCACCCCAGGTTGTCCGGTTTAGCGAGGTTTCACTGTAAATCAAGCATTTGATTATTCCTAGTCATAGTTGTGTGCTATGCGATCACGAACAGGCAGTGTCACCTAAGAGAAATGACCAAGAAACCCATACAATTATGATCACATATGTTTCTTCTTGTCCGGTTTAGATGGGTTCCGAAACGGAACGGAAAAGAACGGAACCATACGAGGGGTACATCATAGGGTGCTGCAACGTCAGCCATTGCTTGTTTTCTTTTTCGAAAATCTGATACGTGCATGGGGTCAGCGTGTAAGTGCACACACGTGTTAGTTCGTGTGTGCACTTACACGCTGACCCCACTTGTACTTGTAGTATGCGTGTTTCAATTGACACTTGAAACACGCATTGTATTGTATGGAGCCCCGCGAGGGACATGGATTTATTATTATGAATTCGTTCCCACGAAATAACAATTCGTTCCCACGATATAACAATTCCCGTGGGAACGAATCGTTATATCGAGTGAACGAATTGTTAATTCGAGGGAACTAATTGTCATTTCGTGGGATGTTCTGTCACATTTCTCCAGTCACAGCTACATGTATGCGAAATAATAATATATCAGGATGTATGTACATAGGTCTGAATGTCTGGTGTAAATCCTTTTTGTCGGTCAGAAACCCATACGGGGCTCCGTAGTATTGCTCCGATATGTATGTCGTAATTACTGAATCTACTATGCAGGCCCGTACGCAGGAATTATTTTAGGGGTGTGCGTTATCGACGGCGCGAATGGCTAAACATTGTTTTTGCACATCCACGGACAGACCTCGGTAGATTAACCCTTTCACCCCTAAGTAACTGGAATGGATTTTGATTTGTTAATTTTGCAACCAATCTAAATCATCACAAAATGATTTTCAGACCAGTCCATTTATGAACATGGAGTGTTTTTGTTCTCAAAATTATGAAAATTAATTGCAAAAAGTGCAGATCCTGATGAGACGGCTCGTTACGAGCCGGCTCATCTGGATCTACACTGTTTGCAAATACCACTATACATGCCTGCGGGTTAAGAATGAAAGGGTTAATGGGGGTGCGTACGCACCCGTCGCACCTCTTCGTACAGGCCTTCTATGTGTGTTCTTTGTTTGCATTTAAATCTACCTATATCTTTCGTAGAATGTATCCGTCTAGAAATATGGGATTGCCTACCCATGTACAAGATTGAATAATGATAATTCAATAAATATTTCCCAAATTGCGCATCGTATTTAGTTTCCATAAATTTCACGTATACACACTGCGGGTGGTGGTTGGTCGGCCTAGCGCGACGGCGTAAATTAGCGGTAGGGGTTCCTCCTTATAGGAATCACAATTTGCCTGGTTTGGCCCTCAAGTACGTTTTTATCTTCGGCTCGTTTGTTACCTGGGAGTTGAATTGGGTTATTGCCCATTATAAAAGTAGTAAGATTATTACTGATCATACTGCTTTTTGGAGGGGGCAAGTGATTCTGGTGTGTCGAGGACCTGGCATCAGATCAGGATTATTCCGATTTCAGGGCTAAATATATAGTTTTTTTTATTGTAAATATTCAGTTCTGATTTTGGGACCCCCACCCCCATTTGTACATGTACTTGTACAAGTAATATATGGGATTTAGTACTAAATCCATAGACCCGGTCTTAAATGACCTTAGCGGTTGATAAGCCGTTAAACCCCAACAAACGAACAAACAAACATGTATGTGTACATGTCAGTTTTTTATAATTTCAAATCCTAACAATACATGGAGAAATGGGGCTTATGGGTTTTTGAGATCAGTGTAGATCCAGATCAGACTGTGCGGATGCACAGTCTGATCAGGATCTGCACTGTTCTACACCGACATTCCACGAATGATGCCCCACCCATGCTTCTGACAAGCAATATAGATCGTTATCATTCTACAGGAGCGTGCCATTTGATCAGGCGCTACACTGGTCACAAATCCCATAATCCCCAGTTGTACAATCACAGCCACATATTGACTCGGGTTAGGCCGCAGCATTTGCAATGTTAATAATGCATCTGTAGACACAATGGTGACTTTGTATGACTTGTCCATTTTTTAAACCCATCCTTGCGTTTCCGGGAGCGTTCGTGCAAGCTAGCATGTAAAACAAGTTCGTTATTCACGTATTTTAATAATTAAAACTCGGAAGCGGGCAAAACAGTAATTTACGTATGGGTTACAAAAAGGATCGACGCCAGACATTCAGACCAATGTACTCATAAACCCTGATATATTATTATTTCGTATATGTTGACTATGATCAATTATGTAGCTGTGACTGGAGAAATGGGGCTTATGTATTTGCGACCAGTGCAGTCCCAGAGCAGACTGAACTTAAGCGCGCACTGACGGACGACACAACAATTCTTAAATAACGCCGGTTTCAGAACGACGTGACGTCATGTTGTTAGACATGTTTACAACTAGATATCTTTCTAACGAAATTGTTTTCCCTATTGTGTACAGATTCCGTTAATCTCGTTTTGACGAAGAATCAGTTACCGTCAATATAAATATAAAATTATAGCACGTGAATATATGAAATAAACTGTACTCGATTCTTCCTGTAAGTTATAAGGTTTTTGTGAGAAAAAAACAACATTTAAAGTAGTGCAATTATAAAACACGTAAGTCACCATCTTTGGTGCGCTATATATCATAACAATTCGTCCATTTGTTTTAAAGAAAATATAAGTTGCAACAATTACGTCAATTGCATCGCGTCGAAAAACATCGTTCGGAAACGATCGGAAACCACGTGACACCAAAGACAACCGCCTGCGTTAATCTTTCCCAGATAACAACGTTTCTGAACAGAACAGATATTGGCAATTTCAACTCGCAATCAAGCAGTTTGTTTTGCAGAGCCTGAGCTGTAGCACATCACAGGCTCAACCAATCCAACTGCTCACGTTCAGACACAATATTCAAGTATTTTGTAATAAAAATAAATTCTAATATTTGCAAGCTAAGCGCACCATCTGCAGTATTTCAACTCGCAATCAAGCAGTTTGTTTGGCTGAGCCTGAGCTGTATTACAGCTCAGGCTCAGACAATCAAGCTGCTTGATTTTAAGCGCAATATTCAGGTACATGCATTTGGAAATAAAACAAGACAACTATTGGCAAGATTAGCGCCGGGCGGTGTTTTGTGAATGCGGAGACCTGGGGCCCGTTTCATTAAACGTCTTACGACTAAAATGTTCGTATGTGCAAATTTAAGATCGTCTGTAAATTTCAATTGATGGATTTACATTTATTGAGCATAGGCTGCATATGCAGCCTATGCTCAATAAATGCAAATCCATTAATTATTTACAAGAAAACATTGGTAATGTGAAATTTACAGACTATCATAATTTTGCACATACGAACATTTTAGTCGTACCAAGTTTAGTGAAACGGGCCCCAGGGGCTCGTTTCACTAAACTTCGTACAACAAAAATGTTCGTAAGTGCAACATTATGATACTCACATTAACAACGTTTACTTGTAAACATTTATTGGATTTACATGTATTGAGCATAGGCTGCATATAGCATAGGCTGCATATAGCATAGGCTGCAGCCTATGTTCAATAAATGCAAATCCATCATTTGAATTTTCCAGACTGTCCTAAATTTGCACTTACTAACATTTTAGTCGTACGAAATTTAGTGAAACGGCCCCCAGCATTGTTGAAAATGCCTTATGGTCCGTTTTTTCTGGCACGGGCTCAAACAACGTTGAAATGCCAAGTAATCATTTAGTATGTACTTCTGCACATCTATTGGCAATTTCGCAATCGCCATCAAGTAGTTTGTTTGACTGAACCTGCGCTGTAGCACAGCTCAGGCTCAGCAAATCAAACTGCTTGATTTTAAGCGCAATATTCAGGTAATTGGCAAGCTTAGACCCCGATGTCCTTGAAATGGCAATGTTGGGGGCCATTTCACTAAACTTCGTACGACTAAAATGTTCGGAAGTGCAAATCTGTAAATTTCACATTAATGTTATCGTGTAAACAATTATTGGATTTACATATTTATTGAGCATAGTGATGAATTTACATTTATTAATTTAAATCCATCACAATGTAAATAAAAGTAAACAACGATATAGAGACATGTCATGTTATATAAGGCCTTATCAGGGGCGGATCTAAATGGGGGATTCATATGGGTTGCACCCCACCCCCCCCCCCGCCCGTTCAGCCACGGAGTTTACATATATCATAGTTTACCACCAGCTGGAGTCTGAATTTAAATGCCGTAAAACAGACGAAAGTGCATTTCCGGACGGACATCTAGATTTCAAAATCTTTACGGAGGGGCATGCACCCGGACCCTCCTAGCATACTCGTTCCACTCCGTGGAGCTCAACAATAGGACAACTCCCGTTCCCCCAAATGCTGGATCCGCCCCTGCTAAGTAATATTATAGGAATGAATGGCCTTTTTGTGGAATTTATCGGGGTATAAACTTTTTTTAGAAGTCGCGGGAATACTGGACGAAGGCCGGAAGGCCTCGTCCAGTATTCCCGCGACTTTTCCAAGTTTATATCAGGCCTTCGTCCAGTATTCCCGCGACTTTTACAAGTTTATACCCCGATAAATTCCACAAAAAGGCCATTCATTCCTTATAATTCCAGCATTTGAAATAAATTCATCAAGAAAATGTGTTTATTTTCCGTTGTCTTAATAATTATTTTAACTGCGCCTCACGGTTACGGAAAGTAGTTCGGCATTGGAGTTTACTGGGATATAAATTTTGGACAGAGACTTGCTACTGACTAATCAAATGTTAGGGAATTGTGTAAATATTTTTGTGCTGGAATTATATATAATATTGACGTCACTACTGTATTAGTACAGTGGAACCTCTCTAAACCGGACACCTATAAAACACATGTATTCTCATGTTTGATAAATTTGTTGGTCATATATCTCAGGTGATAATGTCTGTTCATGATCGCATAGCACACAACTATCGCCCAGAATTATCAAATGCCTGATATACAGTGAAACCTCTCTAAGCCGGACACCCTGTGGACCTCCCAGGGTGTCCGGTTTAGAGAGGTTTCACTGTATCAGGTTATGTAACGCGATTTTCCTGTAAGGTAATATGTATGTAGCTTTTTATCTATGTTGGTCTCTTATAATCCTTCCACAGAATGACAATGTACTCTTTTAATGCATTGTTATTATGCCCCCTATGCGATAGCAAGGGGGCATATTGCGTTGTTCTTGTGGTTCCGTACGTCCGTCCGTACGTCCGTCCGCGTACATTTACGTCAAAACGTTTGTAAGAATTTATCCAGTTACAGTACATGGGGGCCGTTTCACTAAACTTCTTACGACTAAAATGTTCGTAAGTGCAAATTTAGGATCGTCTGTAATTTCAATTGATGGATTTATATTTATTGAGCATAGGCTGCATATGCAGCCTATGCTCAATAAATGTAAATCCAACAATTATTAACAAGAAAACATTGTTAATGTGAAATTTACAGACTATCATAATTTTGCACTTACGAACATTTTAGTCGTAGGAAGTTTAGTGAAACGGCCTCCAGGATGCCACGGAGGAAATTCATGTTTTACAAACATAATAATCTACTTATGTATGCACATTGGTGATACTTTAATAAACAACAAATACCATTTGAAGTGGCATGACCTCTTGACTGTAAATATTTGTTCTATACGGGAGAAATGTGTAATCGATGACTATTTCGAAATAAACCTGCTCGTATAGTCGACCTTTGTCAATTCTTATTGCGACCACTCGCGACAAAAATGGGCTTAATATTTTCTGACCAGTGTATCTCCTGATCAACTAGCACAACTGTGCAGCCGGATAAGGATCTAAATTGTTCGTGAAAAACGTCGTCAGGGATGTTTTCCCGATTTAATGGCGAACAGTGTAGACCCTGATCACGCGCAGTCTGATCTGGGGCTACACTGGTCGTTTACGAAATAAGCCTCCGTTTTTGTGAATATGTATGATGAAATATAATTCCCCCTTTTTTAACCATATTCACAGAGGGCAGCCAATCCTATGTGGACAATCCAACGAGCCTTTGTTAAATACCGACGTAAAGTGCATTCCTATACAAAACGTCTGTGACCTAGTAATTCTGCGGTACCTCCCGCACTGCGGCCAGCTGAACTTCGCGAGTTTAAATTACAAGACATAGTCTTACTTACTTGCTTACTTGCTTATTGGTTTACTTGCCTGCTTGCCTACTTGCTTACCTACCTACCTACCTACCTACCTACCTACCTACCTGCCTGTCTGCTTGCCTACTTGCTTACTTTACTTTACTTACTTACTTACTTACTTACTTAACTTACTTACTTATTTACTTACTTACTTACTTACTTACTTACTAACTTACTTACTTACTTAGTAAGTTTACTTACTTACTTACTTACTTACCTTATTTACTTACTTACTTACTTACTTACTTACTTACTTACTTACTTACTTACTTACTTACTCTTACTTACTTACTTACTTACGTACTTACTTACTTACTTACTTACTTACTTACTTACTTATACTTACTTACTGCCTGCTGACTGCTGCCTGCTGCCTGCTGCCTGTTGCCTGCTGCCTGCCTGCCGCCTGTCTGCCTACTTACTCGCTCGCTCGCTCACATAGTCAGTCAAGGGATCCATGATATCGCCGAACACGACTATCAGTATCAGTAAATGTATACATTGCTATAAATGGTACCAATTGCCTGCCTGTTTCATGTCTGACATATATAATAGCAAGCTCCAGATAAGGAATTAGTAATTGAGTATTTTCACTCCATCATATATTTTAATTGGGTAAAATAAAATCACACTACTGTTTACACATCTGCAGACAGCAATTATTGAATAATTTGCTTCGAAATGAAAACATGTCTTGGCATTTCATTAGAATTGTCTCTTGGAGACAATTCTAATGAAATACCAAGATTTGTTTTCATGGAAAATAAGAAAAATATGCTATATTTGTCGTCTGTTTATTGTTTTCTGCAGCATGATAAAGGTACCACAACATTGTTGTTGCTTTTTGATACTCCCTACCTTTGATTTCAATTGGGTTTTTGGCAATTTTAATTGGGTATTTACGCAAATACGTAGCTTATCTGGAGCGCTGTATGATAGGGACTTGGAACGTATTGATACTCAGAGATTAGAGTGTCTCATAAGCCAACAGTGGCTGGGCCTTTCAACACTTTACTTTGCGTATTTTGTTTTTGCTGAAAATGAAATAAAATGACACTTTTCGTAATTTACTGAAAATCAAAGTAAATACTACGGAAATTGTGCAGGCTAAATTAATGAAATATTATTCAGTCAGAATATTTTGTTTAAATGTAATCAACGGACATTCAGGACACAGTCAACTTATGAATAATATAGACGGTAAACCAGTCCTGGTACAGCTTAGCAACAAGGAGTAAATTCTCAGGACAACGGCATTGATTGTTATTATTATGACAGAGAGATGCTGCAGAGCTATGCTACATAAAATAGATGCTGCAGGAAAGGTATGTCTGTGCCAAACATTTTATTATATTATGTGCATGCTCTACACATGCAGGTTCATTTTTTTCTGTGTGCGACTTGATGTGGGGGTGAGATAGAGATTTACGAAAGTGAAAGTAGACGGTTCCGTCAAAAAAGGGGAAATAACTCATGGAAATCAACCCGCATGACCCCGTGTTTGGCATGGATCTAGAACCGGCTTAGGTCACTGACTCCAGGAATGGAAGTAACAAAATTGATTTTGTCGAATTGGCGATAGAAAATTACAATTTTCGAAAAAAAAAAAAAAAAAAAAAAATCTTTCGAAAATTGTAATTTTTTTATCGCCAATTGCAGGTAGTTTGCGATTGTCATGTTTGTGTGAATGTGGGTCTATGGGAAATCAATTGGTTGTCTGTTTCCTTCAGTGCGTATCTTGCACTATGTACATGTAAGAGACATAACACGTACGTGATAATATTAGTTTGTACAACATTTGTTATCTACCTTGTGAAAATGAAAAGAAAAACAGTTTCATACGCGATTTCAAATTTCACAAAACAATTTACAGCACACGTGATTTTAAATTCCGCGTGTGATTGTTTTCCTATTTCACAGTAAATTACAGAGAATATGGCAGATTTAATATGCCCGAAAAAACGGCCATACGATATGGATGCAGTGCTCCAGATAATGAATTAGTAATTGAGTATTTTCACTCCATCATTTCTGACGCAATTGGGTATTTCAAAATTTTACTACTGTTTACACATCAACAGACAGCAATTATTGTATAGCTTGCTTCAAAATTAAACCATGTCTTGGCATTTCATTAGAATTGTCTCCTTGGAGACAATTCTAATGACATACCAAGATGTGTTTTCATGGAAAATAAAACAAATATGCTATATTCGTGGTCTGTTTATTGCATTCTGCAGCATGATAAAGGTACACACAAAACTGTTGTTGCTTTTTGATACTCGCTTCCTCTGATTTCAATTGTGTTTTTGCCAATTTTAGTTGGGTATTTACGCAAATACGCAGCTTATCTGAAGCTCTGTGGCTGATAATTCATGACCCATAAACCCCCTAGCACCGGTTTAAACGAAACCCAATGTAAATAAGACACAGCTTCGCTGATGCGAGCTTAAAGGAGCATATCAGGATTTTTTTGAAAACATGATTTTCAAATTAAAAACGTGTTTCCATCATGGCTCTGTTTAATTGAAGATATATGACGATACTAAGACCGTTGTGTTGTTTCTATTTCTACCCATATAATTATGTACATAAATATCGGATTTCTTGTCTTGTTGTGATCAACAAGATAGAAAATCGGACACTTATGTACCGATATCGGTGAAAATTGAAAAGAGAAAAACTCAGCAGACCTAGAATCGTCATATATCTTCAATTAAACCACTTTATATAAGGCCATGATGAAAATATCATTTTTCATAGTATTTTTTCAAAAAGTCCTGATATGCCCCTTTAAATTACAAGGCATAGTCAATCGATCCATGATAATTGCCGAACATGGCTACCACAAAAGGTATAGATTACAAGCGAGGTTTTATTTCGCTTGTTCATTTGTGTTAGGGCCTATGGGTTAGAACACGTGGGGGCCGTTTCACTAAACTTCGTACGACTAAAATGTTCGTAAGTGCAGATTTAGAATAGTCTGTAAATTTCAATTGATGGATTTACATTTATTGAGCATAGGCTGCATGTGAAGCCTATGCTCAATAAATGTAAATCCAATAATTGTTTACAAGAACACAGTGTTAATGTTAAATGTACAGACTATCATAATTTTGCACTTGCGAATATTTTAATAGTACGAAGTTTAGTAGCCCCCTGACTTCCAATCCGGAATTTGTGGGTTCAACATAAAACATGAAACCTGTTCAGCATGCGAAGTTATATTAATACAAATAGTGTCAATATGAGGACATGACCTAATTACTTTCTTGTCACAAAGCCATAGAAAACGCACTATTGTTTTTTTTTCTGTTGTTTTTTGGTGTTGTTCTGTGTTCGATATATGGTGGTTCGTTAGGGATATTTCGTCTCTTCATTACCCCGCCACGTAGAGACGAACATTAAGAACCTTAATTTTCGTCTCTACGTGGCGTAGAAATGAAGGAACGAAATGTTATATGCTGAATATTCGTCTTTACGTCGCATAGAAACTAAAGAACGAACATAACAGAACAGAATACACCTTCAGTGGATCAAGTTCATCTCTGGCAATAAGGTGGTGGCATACGAGATAAACTACATCAAGTATGCAAACGAATGCGGAGAGACGTACACGTATGAATATCAAGGTTGTTGCTAAATATATAGAGGATATTCATATTTTTTCAACGAATATGACATATATGTTCATCGAGTGGTGTGAAATATGGACATTTCACACCACGAGAATGAATATTCTATTTATTATATACCGCTCCATGGAAATTAACAGTTGTTTAGACTGTATACGGTAATGAATGTGTATTTGCAGCCTATTTGCAGTCCGGCACTGCAGGTGCGCGTTATGAATATAGATAGCGGAAGTAGTCGTATTTTCACCGGAAGATGTTTATTTCATCGATGAGAACATATGACTTTTATTTACATCGTATAACTATGTATTTCATGGGTAGGTATATAATAAATAATATATATCGGAATGTAACGTATGAATGCATGTACTTAATGTTCAGCTCCGGCTCCTCGAGGCGCTGAAATCGAGGCGTTTATTTTCCGTTTTCTTAATAATTATTTTAACTGCGCCTGACGGTTACGGAAAGTAGTTCGGCATGGGAGTTTACTGGGATATAAATTTTGGACAGAGACTTGCTACGGGCCAATAAAATGTTAGGGAATGTGTTTTCTGCCGGAATTATGTACATGTATTACTAAATGAGTATATCTGTATAGCAGGCCCTTGTAATTGTTTAGAACGGGTGGAATGGTGACACAATTATATACTTATTAAATCCCCAAGTGGGCATGTACCGTTGAAAAAAAAAATGAATGAGGTCAAACGACGCCCGTCGTACGACGGGCGTCGTTTGACCTCATTCATTTTTCGTACGTTCGTCCATCAAAAAAAAGCAGCATATCCTCGCTTGAAATTAATTGATTAAACATTCATTATGTGAACTATAAATATTACTTATTGGCGGACTTTTAGTATCTTATTATTTAGAGTTGAAAATTCGAACCACACATGTAGGTGTATATATCTACGGTTTAAATGGCTGCGTTGCCATGGCAACGGTATAGGAATGTGGTCATTCGGATTCAAAGTGTGCCATTAGCATTGTTTGTGGTGGAGGGCTAATTAAACACGGTTACGTAAGTCTTTGGTCTGTAATCACTTGAGAAAAAGATATCTTCGTTTTTACAATTAATTGCTCTTCACTACACAATCGCCGGCGTTAATCTTACCAGGATGTGAACGTTTCTGAACATCTATTGGCCATCTGAACTCACAGTCAAGCAGTTTGATCGGCTGTGCCTGAGGTGTAGCAAAGCTCAGGATCAGCCAATCAAGCTGTTTGCTTGCAACTATTGGCAATATTAGCACAGCTGGTGGTGTATATACGTTGATCGTGCGTAGGATCAGTGAACTGGGGGCCGTTTCACTAAACTTCGTACGACTAAAATGTTCGTAAGTTCAAATTTAGGATCGCCTGGAAATTTCAATTTATGGATTTACATTTACCGAGCAGGCCCAAGTTGCAGCTCAACACAACCAGTCGACACAAGGGTCAATTTCACTAAGCTTCGTACGAGTAGCAAGTTCGTAAGTGGCAAATTGAAAGTTACGATACCATTTGCTCGCACAGTTGGTGTTTCGCAAATCGTTCGTGCGTGTGTTCACATTTAGGTCATATACTGGTAGCATGAGATTATACAGCCACCTTAATGTGAGAAGCTAAATCATAAACGTCTTCGTACGAACTGATCATTCGTACGACGTTTAGTGAAGCGTGTCCATGAACACCATACGTTGGTGTATTTATTAGTTTCCCCAAACCATCGTGTCTGTTCATGATTATCATTAGATGCTCAATATATCTGAAATACAGTGATAACTCTCTAAACCGGACACCCTGGGGAACTCACAGAGTGTCCGGTTTAGAGAGGTTCCATTGTACTGGGGAACTCCCAGGGTGTCCGGTTTAGAGAGGTTCCACTGTACTGGGGAACTCACAGGGTGTCCGGTTTAGAGAGGTTCCACTGTACTGGGGAACTCCCAGGGTGTCCGGTTTAGAGAGGTTCCACTGTACTGGGGAACTCACAGGGTGTCCGGTTTAGAGGGAGTTCAACCTGGTTTACTGGGGAACTCCCAGTGTCCGGTTTTAAAGAGAGGTTCCAACTGTACTGACTCACAGGGTGTCCGGTTTAGAGAGGTTCCACTGTATGGGGAACTCCAGGGTGTCCGGTTTGAGAGGTTCCATGATAACTCCCAGGAGTCCTAAAGAGGTTCAGTGTACCGGAACTCCCAGGGTGTCCGGTTTAGAGAGGTTCCACTGTACTGGAGAATTCACAGGGTGTCCGGTTTAGAGAGGTTTCACTGTACTGGGGAACTCCCAGTGTGTCCGGTTTAGAGAGGTTCCACTGTACTGGGGAACTCCCAGTGTGTCCGGTTTAGAGAGGTTTCACTGTACAGTTGGTCCTCTCTAAACGGGATTCCAACCAAACACAAGATGCATGATCACGTGGTTATAAGAACAACAACAGTGGCTGAAAGTGTTGGTATTTTTAAAGTATTATTTGGTATTTTCCTTAATATGAAACGGATTTTGATGAAATATGGCGCAGCAAACGCGTCTTCATGAGCTGCATTTGGTGGTCCATGGAGTTTGGCACAGACTTATGTCGTTTTTGCGAAGAATCGATTTCCGTGTCGGAGACACGGAAATCGATTCTTCGCAAAAACGACAGAAGTTTGGGCGAATATATAGAGACCACCAAATACATCTTAACAAGACACGTTTGATGCGCCATATTTCATCAAAAGCCGTTACGTAATATGGACACTATAAAATAATAGATGGATTCTGGAAATTTCAGTACTTGTTGTTGTTGTTAGTACCACGTGATCATACGCCTTGAAACATCAGCTTACATATACGGAGCACCGCAGGGGACGTAGAATTCTATTTTTATTAATTCGTTCCCACGAATTAACAATTCGTTCCCACGATATAACAATTGTTATATTGTTGGAACGAATTGTTAATTCGAGCGAACGAATTGTTAAATTGAGGGAACGAATTGTTATTTTGTAGAATCGAATTGTTAATTCGAGGGAACGAATTGTTATTTCGTGGGAACGAATTGTTAATTCGTGGGAACGAATTGTTATATCGTGGGAACGAATTTTTAAATTGAGGGAACGAATTGTTAATTCGAAGGAACGAATTGTTAAATTGAGGAAACGAATTGTTATTTCGTGGGAGCGAATTAATAAAAAAAACCATGTCCCCTGATAATACACAAGTGTAATAAATATGCAAATGAAACAGCAACAGCAGAAAACAAGTTATGTGACCGGTACAGCATCAATATATGATGATGTGCTTATGCAAACATTATGCGATTTAATAAGATATTTACAGGATATCAAAAATGTTTCACAGCACCGTGTTTCACGGCACATATATACGCACTGTGTTGAAACGGGATGAAATGGGATGGGCGAGGCTCTACCGAGCACATCCCGTTTCCGTGCCGCGTCAGATAGTTTTCCCATTCACGGCACTAACCTACTATTCTATTTATCCCGTCAACATTACTAATAGCTTTAAAATGCAAAAAATAACTCCAGCCGCATCTCCAAATCGTATTTACAGGATATCAATAATCACGGCACCGTGTTTCACGGCACATACGCACTGTGTTGACGGGATAAATAGCGTAAGTCTATATACGTACGTAAGGGCGTGCGTTAATAACTCCTTTCATTGTTCAATAACTTAGGCACCGCTTTACCTATTTTGGTTTGTTTTGCATACGACCCACGTCCGACCGCCCAATGTCAACTGCTTATATGGCATAAACATCTATTATTATTATTATTATTATATTATTATTATTATTACTTTATTCTATTATTATATATTATTATTATTATATTATTATTATTATTATCATTCATTATTCATTATTCATTATTCATTATCATTATTCATTATTATTATTATTACTCATATTATCATTATTATCTTATTATTATTATCATTATCATTATTACATTATTTATCATTACCATTATCATTATTATCATCATCATTATCATTATCATTATTATAATTATCATTATTATTATTATCATTATAATAATTATTATTATTATTATTAGATCTAATAACCATGTATGTGCATGATTGCAAAGTACACCGTCATGTCTTAGCGTTCTCATGTACTGCACTTACAGTAATTTACATTTGACCATCTCTAAACCCAGGATGTCCGGTTTTTAATGGTCCCAGATTGGCGATAAAAATAAACAATTGGCGATAAAAAATTATAATTTTCGAAAAAAAATCGCCACAATTTTTTTTTTTGAAGTGGCGATTTTTTTATTTTCCCCAGCGGAATCCCTGTGGTCCACGGTGTTTTGGGACATTAAAGGTACATGCCCACTCAGTAGGCACAAACTGTTCTTTATAAAAAATAAATAAGTGTATAATTGTGTCACTATTCCACCAGTACTAACAATTACGAGTGTCCGCTATACAGCTATACAGGTATAATCATTTAGTAATATTTATTTTACTGATAATGACTCGCGAGATATTTTTTTAATTATTTCTGCTAATTAAATGTGTCACCTGGAAAAAAAAATATTTTCGACATGTTACAAAGTATGCTCATTGCACACGAAACAATAAATACAGAGAGTAACTAGTAATTTACGTCTAATATAAAATGTATAATAATGCCAATCAATACGTGGGGTAATGGTGAATGAGTGTTTAATTTGCCAGAAAATGCCATATCTACAGAATATACAAAACTATCTGTATCCCTATATTATAACCTATGAGTGGACATGTAATTGAATTATTGGAGCTCTCGTTTGCATGATTTACAGCGGACCATATATAAACTCAAGGTGGTCGGTTTAGAGAAGCTCCCCATGTATATTTGTTGTTTTTCCATGCCTTTATATTGACCGGACGTTCAATGCCATGGCATCAGCGTGATATACATATATACGAGGTGATAACAATGACGATTGTCGACGAAATTGTCTGGACAAAAAGAACACAATTCTAGCGGGCATGCTGGTAGCTGTTAATCACAGTACACTCCCGTCTGCGCTAATCTTGCCAATATTTGTCATTTTTTATTTCAAAATACTTATTATATTGTGCTTGAAACCAAGCAGCTTGCTTGTCTGAACCTGAGCTGCGCTGCAGCTCAGGCTCAGACAACCAACTTGCTTAATTGAGAGTGGAAATTGCCAGTAGATGTTCAGAAACGTTGATAATGTAGGGAAGATTAACGGGGGCGTCTATGTAAGTATGTAAAAGGACACGCGGTAGCGTGCGCTTGTGAACATGTGAAAACGGCAACTTTGTTGTTGTATCTGTGAAATAGTTGTATAGTGGTTGTGTTGTCTTGGTTTTTTTTTTACTACAACATATAACATTACTGTCATTTCGAAGTACACTCCTAAACGAGTTTTTTTTTGTACAATTTTAAACATTATTTTAAATCTGAATAATATCAACACTATTTCTAAATAATAAAAATGTTTCTCTTCTTTGTTTATTTGAAAAACAAATATTGATTTTATTGCGATTTAAAAAAAAATCGCTGTGCCTCAGATATAGAATATGTTGTGTTTCGCCTTATGGAAATTTCCATAAAGCGAAACACAACATTTTATTTGATCAAATTCGATATAATCAAGTACATGTATATGGTATCAAAAACTGTTTTTCAAAACTAAGTTTCATGACAAACATGTTCAGAATGTCTTGAAAAACCGAGACATATGCTTGACAATGATATAAAAGTTACAGAAACATACTTGTGAAGTAGATTGGTACATCAGTTGACCACGTTCTGCTAGCAAACTGCTTATATGGCCTAAAACAGCTGGATTATTTTTACACACTACTTTTGAATATCTGTATGATTTAGTGTGGTTAAACCTGTACATTTATCAGGTAACGAGCTTTGTATTGGCCGAATACGTACTGACTGATAACATATTGCTGTATCAGGCATTGACCTGATACGAATATTCTGGTTAGTATGAATTGTAAATTGACGTTTCATTGGTCGAACGGCGTCACGTGACTTAATACAGCAACCTAAATAGGTCAGCGTTATTTTCAACGAAAACTTTTTTATATTTGATCATCGGCTAGCATAAAATGTTACCTGATAAATCGAATACCCGGCTAGTATATTTTGGTTTTATTTTATTTAATAGTGTTTAACGGCCTGTCAACAGCTAAGGACATTTTAGGCCAGACTCGGCTAGCAAACGGTAGGAATTCCTCGGCGACTCTCCGAATTCCTACGCGTTTCCTAGCCTTGCCTGATTAACTTGATATGAAAAGACACCAGCCTGGTATTCTCTATGTCCATCAGGCTCGCCTCGGAAAATGTACACAAACTGTGTGTAATAGTAGTATCCTATGTATGTATGAACTGTGCGCCGATATCAAGTTTATCAGGTTCGGCTCGGAAACGGTAGGAATTCCTCGGCAAGGCTCGGAATTCCTATGAGTTTCCTAGCCGAACCTGATAAACTTAATATCAAAAGACACTACTGTCTTTACGGCTAGAAACAATGCAACAACTATTTTTTTGTTGATAATATTAAATTATAGCAAATTTTAAGAATTCTTCTTCTTTTTATTTCGTGTAATTTGTTCCAATATTGATCTTATGTCGAAAAAAAAAGACAATTTTCCCATAGACATGTCTTTTTTTTTCGAAATATATATTTTTCTAGTTTCAGGAATAGTGGACCGATTTTCAAAATTTAGCTTTTGTTTTCTTAGTTAGATAATTTCTAAGCTAATTAGCCAGGTTTCGGAGTCAAACTTTTTTATGTTGATTTTTTTTTAATCCCCCGGCTCCTCAGCCTCCTTTTTACCCCATATTAAATTCCCATAGACAAATATTTGTTTTGTAGTAAATTCAACTGAACATTTGACCAAATTTCACGAAATGAAAAGAAGGCTCATTCTCAAATGTTGCTATAATTTAATATTATCGAAATAATATGCATTGTTTATATGGCCTTAACATTTTTGCAGGTATATATATGAACAGCCATTAGTGCGAGTTCAGTCAAAGAACAGCTAAACAGTTATCGCCTGATCGCCACTTTGCACGGAACTCAATAATCATGCGCATGCGTATATATATATTTAGACATTTTACGGCCTACCGTCTACGGATCCAATCAAAAACAATGAATTGCATGTCGTTGATTACCGTTGAATGCTTTGTTTCCTAAGAATTGCGATTCACGTTAAAAAAAATTGTGAGTGCAATTTAACGCAATATAATGGATGATTAAGACATGCGAAAGGTGCGCACGAGCGAATATGACCGTCGTATGGTGTTCCGTTTATACCGTCGTAATATTGCTATCGGGTCGATACTACGATAGCACGATAACGATAGTACGATATCACGATACTACGATGACGATAATACGATGCTATGATGCTACGATGACGATACTGCTACGATGACAATAGTACGATGCTACGATGACTATACTATGATACTACAATTACAATAGTACGATGCTACGATGACGATAGTACGATGACGATACTACGATGTAATATCGTTCTATCGTCATCGTAACATCGTGATATCGTACTGTGACCAGTAACCAAAATTGTCTAGATGTCATGCGCAAATCGCCCTGCGTGGACGAAACACTCTGGTTACTGTGACCCGATGCTTAATAGGTTGCTTTAATATTACAATGACCCATAAACCCTATTATAATAGGCATTTCGTGGCAGATTGTGGTTTTCGTGACAAATGGCGGACGGACGACAAGACGGAAGTAGACAGGAATAAATGTGCGTTTCTGACGTATCATTGTCGCATCTGTCGCATAGAAATATGTCCAATCAAAAGACGACATGTTTCAATATAGTATTTTAAGTATAGTACTAGCAGTATCACGTGTTACCGGTCACGATATAAAGGGTCTTATTGACTGGTTGACCAGTGTAGTTGATTCTGTTATCATATTTATGCAGTAGGATACTAATCTTAACATTTTCATCATCGTCATTATCATCACCACCACCACCACCATCATCATTATCATCATCAGAAGCAGTATACACAAGGTGATGTGATACCACACAGTTAGCTCACGTTCATCCGCATGTACGGGGAGATAATCCGCGAGCTTAAGCTCGCGGATTATCTCCTCGTACATGTGGATAAACCGAGATCTAACTGCGGCATGACGAGTCATATTTCTCTAATAAAACCGCAAAGTGTATTGTAAATACCGCAATGGGTTTTCTAGTAGCAACGGATACTTGGTTAATGCAACAAAACCATGCACATTTTCAGTTGTATTTTAACCAGCATAGTACGGACCATATAGACATCCATTAGTGATCATTTGCTCTGACCACTCCGTCAACGTTCGACGTCATTTACGGAAAATATCGTAAACCAAATAGTTTTAAGTATAATATCACGTTGCTTGTATTTGTATGCATATAATTATGTAGTGTAATAACATAATTATAATACACTATCGTATACGGTGGATCCTCTCTAAACCAGACATCAAGAAAACATCTGTGACCTTATTTTCGATGAGTTTCTCGGTCATTTATCTCATTTTATAATGTGTATTCGTGATCGCTTAGCACACAGCTATGGCTCGAAACGATGAAATCCCTGATTTACAGGTGAAACCTCTCTAAGCCGGACACCCTGGGGACTTCGGTGTCCGGTTTAGAGATGCTTCACTGTATATGTAAGCGAGACAGCTTAAGAAACAATATTCTAGGCGACCAATAGTTTTAATTAATAACACTGTGCTTATGCAATAAACATAATCCTTCATCATTGGTCATTTAATATGATATGTATTCAACGCATTGGCTGGTTTTATGAGAGAATCCGTATAGCCTAGTTTTGTATGACAGCATTAAACTTGTCGTAGAATCCATAAGCACCTAGTGGATCATGCATTCTAAAATTGCAATATAATATTGCCATTAACGAATGCGCAGACTGAAACGATGCTATGCCGAGTTTGTAATAAAATCGGGAAACTCGTAATATATATAACCTCAGTTTTGTCATAGCGAATACGAAATTCTTATATTTAAATTTAATCTGGGCCTAGTTGCTCAAAACCTCTGTCAGCTTAACAGACTGTTAAATCCTTAGCAATGCTAAGGATTTAACAGTCTGTTAAGTTAACAGAAGCTTTGAGCAACCGGGCACAGGCCAGTTAATAACGAATGCTCATGCTGGTCGAAAATGCCATAACGTGCATTTTATCCAATTTTTCACCAAGAAGAGTAACGTTTTTTGAAAAGTCATTGTGATTCAGACCACATACGGGCTTCCGGAAAATAACAAGATTACTGCGAACACAATTCGGCTTGTTTGCGTGGTGTTACTCTCGATTCCGTTTCGTGACTGAAAACGTGACGTTTTGCGATTATTTAAAGACAAGTCGATGATTTTTATTTTCCTCTAGCATGTTTAATTAACTCCAAAGGCGAGGACGTGCAACACATTTCAGAGTACACCGACTAATGGAAATTGCCATGTTCACACAAAAAAATTACACGTCTGCGAAAGAGATTTTGTCCGTCGAAGTGTTATCAGGGATTCCACTGGCGATCGCCACTTTTGCAATTGGCGATAAAAATAAACAATTGGCGTTGAAAAATTACAATTTTCGAAAAAAAAAAGAAACAAAAAAAGAAGATTTTTTTTTTGAAGTGGCGATTTTTTTATTTTCCCCAGCGGAATCCATGTGCTATTATATTTATTAAACGAAACAGACCAAATGTTTTGTATCCTTAGACTGAAATGGGTTAAATGTAAAGCTCACAAATCCCACGTATACCTGCATTACAGTGGAGCCTTTGTATGCGATTATTTAAAGACAATTCCATTTATATTTATAGTTTCCAATGCTCAATTAACTCAATACCTACCATAGGTGCCCGTTTCACTAAACTTCGTACGACTACAATGTTCGTAAGTGCAAATTTAGGATGGTCTGGAAATTTCAGTTATTGGATTTACATTTATTGAGCATAGGCTGCATATGCAGCCTATGCTCAATAAATGTAAATCCAATAATTGTTTACAAGAAAACATTGTTAATGTCAAATTACGAACATTTTAGTCGTACGAAGGTTAGTGAAACAGGCCCCCTATGGTATTGAGTTAATGAATAACATGTGACAGGGATGGTAAAATAGCTAGAAATATTCTCTAATTATGTTTAGAAATCAGCAGAAAGTCAGAAAAATAACCTTTGTCGTGAAATAAAAAACAAATCACCTCTAAAGGCCTCTAATTATAGTAGGCAATTTCTAACAAGTTTACCATCCCTGTTGCGCGTCATTCGCCTGGGCTCAGAGGACGAGGAAGTGAATCACATGTGCGATCACACTACACATATACATACAAATATAGTTGATAGAAATTGCGGATTTATTAAAACAGACTAAAGAAACACAACAACAAAAGCAGGTCTACAGAGATAACTTTCTACGTAGAGGAAGTTACATACGTGTTGAGTCAATGTGGTATTTATTTAACGAATGTACTGATTTAATAAGAAACCAGGCTAAGCCGAGATACTTATGCAATCAATCAACGAGTTTAATAAATACATGTAGAGTACCTTGCATTTATTAAATGAGATTAAATGAGAGGAACGAGGCTATGTCGAGTTTTATTTGGAACGAGTTTAATAAATATCATATTAAATCGCTGAAATGTAAATAATTTTTTTTCTTCATAAGCACGTCATCATATATTGATGCAGTACCGGTCACATAACGTGTTTTCTGCTGTTGCTGTTTCATTTGCATATTTATTACACTTGTGTATTATCATTTTAAGACAGTTTGTTATTAAACTCCCATTTCATAATAAATATTATTATAATTTGCATCAGACAATTATACAGAT
Source organism: Conchocele bisecta (assembly GCA_029237695.1). NCBI lineage: Eukaryota > Metazoa > Mollusca > Bivalvia > Lucinida > Thyasiridae > Conchocele > Conchocele bisecta. Next base: position 28,869,398 of record CM055277.1, read on the forward strand.
GGAACCTCTCTAAACCTGACACCCTGGGAGGTCCCCAGGGTGTCCGGTTTCAGGCCCGTAGCCAGGGGATCGGAGCGGTCGGACGACCCCCCGCCCAGCCTCTAGGTCCACTTTTTTTAGCCTCGAGGCCCACTTTCACTTTTTAGACCCCCCTTAGATACCTCAGGCCCCTTGGGCCTTCGAAACGACCCCCCTTCAAACAGGTCTGGCTACGGGCCTGGGTTTAGAGTGGATCCACTGTAAAACCGACACGTGACCACTTCAAGACACGCGTGGGTGTTTTGCGATCATGAGCAGACAGTTTCAACGAACCCGATAACAATTAAGCGGAACTAACTTGTGTCCGGTTTAGACGGGTTCGACCGTATTTACAAACAATTCAAAGGGAAGTAACTGCCGACTGCCGCCAATTCTATGCCCGTTTGCCTGGAATTGCGTTGCCTGTAAGTTTGCCGTCAATTTGTGGGTCTCCAGGGTCTTGGAGCGAGCTATTTCAGATTGAATGAAGAAAGGTCTATAATCCCGGCAAACTTCTTTATAAAAATGTTTGAAATTCTAGAAGCGCTGATATTAATCGGCATATTATACAAACTGAATATCGGACAAACTATGGGGAAATTAACGCAGCCTCTTTCACAACAAACGTAGCCCCTGATCAGACTGCGCATTCGCGCAGTCTGATCAGGTGCTGCATGCGCAGTCTGATCAGGTGCTGCATTGTTGGAACGCTATTTAGTTGGCGAAAGGTTCGTTATTCGTCTTTCCCAATCTGAAATTACACAAGACAAAACTCTGGAAGCCCGGTTTTGTGATGATTTAACTCCCGTGTTGAACAATAGACCTGTCAGTTGAAATCGGTATGGAATTCTTATTTATAGAATATCAAGCAAACGCATTGAACTTAAATAGATCCTCGTAGTAGAAATGTAATCACGTACAATTTTCCCGAGGGGAGCTTGAAATTCGTGTTTGTAATAGGACATGTTTTGACTTTTTTCGCACTTCAAGTAATGTCTAAATTAAATAAATTGTGAATAATTAAAGTAAATTAAAATTTATGCAGATAATACACGTATATGTACATGTAGTAAGCATGATATCTACGGAACAATCCGTGCTATTCTTAACTTTACTTCCTAATTATGCAACAGGGTACCATGGATTGGGATCCATTTAACTCTGCTTAAAAATCCAGAAAATAACAGTGCATATTATGCATATTACTAACTCTCTCTGAGACGGTGCGTCGAAAAACAAGCGACGGATAAATAAGCGACGGAAAAATACAACAACAACAACAACAACAACAACAAGTACGACGGCCATTGCGATAGGTTTACGCCGAATCACAGAATGAGATACAACGTGTTCTCTCAAAAGATTGGCTATCATTTCGAGTGTATAATCGCATTGAGGCAATTAGTCTGAATAGAAGTGCTGTCGAATTTCGTCAATGACGACATTCGACAACACTACTGTTCAGAGTAACTGCCGGCGTCAAAGAGTCGAACATGTAACTGCGAACCGATGAATCTGTGTCGTGGTTTGGTGTAAACCGAGGCCGGACTGGTTAGAAACAAAATTGCTACCCCGCTCCATACATCTCGCGAGGGTAGCAATTTAACCCCATCTGTTTAATGTAACGCATGGAAGAGTGATTTTTGCAATCGGTTAATCGGCGTATTTGATATGTTAGCTGTATAAATAAATTATTAATAAAGAACATACACATGCATAAATTTGTTATTTTATCGTGTAAATGTGTTTATCTGACATTTGCATGTATATATGTTATACATTTGAAAGCTTCATTTCGTTATGTTGAATGTTGAACAACAACTAGAGAAAAGATGGCATCCATGGACAAATTATTTCCCTGTTCTATTATTTTTGGTAATTTACTAGTTCTACATCAAAGGTTATTTGTTTAAAGGCATAACATATATATACAGCTTACTAAATGTTTACCTACATGCAACAAGTTTTGGTATGTACTTCGGTTGCTTCACATTTTTCGAATGGGTCAAATTGTAGCCGTAGATAACATATCGGAGGCGAATTATTGTAGCTAGGTCTGGTGTACGTCTGGCATGACGTAATACCGATGCATCATTTTCATGGTTTGGTGTAAACCCAGCCCATTTGTAAATGATGAATTGATGACGTAATGACTGAGTGCGTATTCGCGTTAACGCTGAAATTTGACGGCGCTCTTCACTAATTGCGTAAATAAAATCTAACTAAAAACCGCGAAGCGATGAATCGTGTACGTTACGTGATTTAAACCCTGACATTGAACAGGATGCACCGGTATTCGTGTGCATGTTCGCATGCTGAACAATAATGTTTTCTATATAAACGAACTGTTTGCCACAATTTGGATATTCGCAAGAGGCTCGGTGCATAAATTGTTGTGACTCGTTTCATAAATCTCATATCAAATCGGAACTCGTTTGAGATCCTCTATTCATGGCCTACAACATCTGGATGAGTTTCTATTTCCGACTAGGTTTGACCACTCCAGCATGAATATCTGTTGATTTAGCGATGTTAAAGGTACATGCCCACTCAGTAGGCACAACATGTTCTTTATATCAGAGACATTTTCTGGCAAAACAAACATTCATCCACCATTTCCCCACGTAATGATTAGCAGTATTATACATTTTATATCAGAGGTAAATATCCACACTGATATCAGGGGCGATAACCGTGTTTCCTTAAAATGTTAACGGACATTACAATTATTCTCTGTATATTTATATGTTGATGTGCAATGATCATACTTTATAATCTGTCGAAAATACTATTTTTTTCAGGTGAGGCATTTAATTTGTATAAATAATTAAAAAATATTGTGCTTCATTTGCATATGAAAACGGCCTGATACCACCGCGCGTCACTATCAGTAAAATAAATATTACTAAATGATTATATTTGTATAGCGGGCACTCGTAATTTTTAGAACTGATGGAATAGTGACACAATTATACACTTATTTAATTTCTATAAAGAACAGTTTGTGCCCTCTGAGTGGGCATGTACCTTTAAACATTAATGATATTCCGGGGTACTCGGCACTAATTGCGTCAAACAGCGAGGCCACGAGTCGAGCGCAACGTCTTTTCAAATGATATTAATAGCGGTGGAGTGCTTTTTGTTTTCTGTTTTTGTTCTTCTGAATGACAACTAAGACAAAAAGTTGTGTTTTCCAAAAAAAATACGGCAAGGACTTTCAGATTTCCTGATTATCAACCATGATTGTTGACGTCTGGGTTTTGAAATAATCTGGAACTACTTTAACCTTGGTGACACGTCTCTAAGTCTTGCACACATGACACATGGCGAGTGGTGTTTTTCATTTACCAATTACTAGGCATTTTATAAACCCATTATTTATATTTCTTAACCCTGGTTTCTTTAAAGGCACATGCCCACTCAATAGGCACAACATATTCTTCATACGAATTAAATAAGTGTATAATGGTGTCACTATTCCACCAGTTCTAACAATTACGAGTGCCCGCTATACATATATAATCATTTAGTAATATTGATTTTACTGAGGCATGATCTTTTTTAATTATTTATACTAATTAAATGCGTCACCTGAAAACAATAATATTTTCGACAGATTTTAAAGTATGATAATTGCACATCAAACAATAAATACATTGTACAGATAATAACATGGTTATCGCCCCTGATATCAGTGGAAATTTACGTCTGATACAAAATGTATAATAATGTCAATCAATACGTGGGGTAATGGTGAATTAATGTTTATTTTGCTAGAAAATGTCTCAGATGATGTCTCTGATATAAAGAACACGTTGTGCCTACTGAGTGGGCATGTACATTTAAGAAATGGTGAGATTGGTTGATTAGGTCATTTGCTCTGCATGCAACGAAATACCACATACAGGCATACCTCTCTAAACCGGACACCGAGAACGAACATTTAGTTGTGCTTAGCTTTGATATGTTTCATTGCCATTCAAAGCATTTACTCCAATGCCTGTTCATGATAACAAAGCACCGACGATTGTCTCGAAGTAGTCGTCGGTCTGTTTCACAGTTGAACCTCTCTAAACCTGACACCGTGAACATTTAGTTGCGCTTTTTGATATGTGTCATTGCTATTTACCTCCAATGTATGTTCATGATAACAAAGCACCCACGCTTGTCTTGAAGTTGTCGTCGGTCTGTTTTACAGTGGAACCTCTCTAAACCGGACACCGAGAAAAGTCAGTTGCACTTTACGTTTCATTGCAATTTACCGCCAATGTCACATGATCACAAAACACACACGCTTGTACTGAAGCAGTCATTTGTCTGTTTAACAGTGGAACCTCTCTAAACCGGATACCATGGGTACCCCAGGGTGTCCGGTTTAGAGAGGTTCCACTGTATTGAATAACTCAGACATTAGCTGACACGCAGTGACGTTTAAGGTCAATATTAGTTCCATGATTTACGTTACTTAAAACAATCACAGAGCCCCTGGGAATGATGCCATAAATACCACGTGACGAAGTTTTATGTCTTTATGTATTGGCCTTCGGGTCAAAACAATGCATGTTGACCATACCTGGCAAAACTGGTCGTATTTCATCGCTGGCCATGATCAGCATGTGTATTAATATACATATGTTCCCGGATAAATGTAAATTCTTTGATGCGATGGCCTACTCCTTGCATGTCGGGACCGACTATTTAAGTCCCACCCGATATGACTAGGCTAGTACGAAAGTGCCCAAGGACACGCCGAATCGGCCATTCGCAACGGGTCGAGTCGAGAAGGGAATAGAACCCGGTGTCTCGACGCTCGACGTTCTACCGATGTACTGAGTTAATCCGGCCACCGTTTCCAGGTTAATAATTACGGCATATTCAGAGCTCCAGTTAAGGTGTGTAATTTTGTTCAATTTGTGGTGAAATTTTCTTATTTCTTTACCAAAAATGGCAAGTTGGGAGTCCTTTAGAATCGTCTCATTGAGACGATTCTAAAGCACTCCCAACATGCCATTTTTGATAGAGAAATAAGAAATGTGTCCCCAAATTACGCACCTTAACTGGAGCTCTGAATTATTTATACAGACAATTTCGCTTAATGTAGGATAATATGTGTCCTGGGCCGGGTAATATATGCACAATTGGATCCTTGTATACGGCAACCATTTCTCCATGTACCATAATAAGCGGCTGAATATTCTATTTAGCAGGTAACGTTGTATGCTACACGACGGGCAAATGTAGACCTAACGCGGATTTCTTTGGTGGAAAAGAACAAGAACGAGGACTTATTTACGTTGCGTCATCACACTGGCGTAATGCGGTAATGCCATGTGGCAGCGTTCGACCAATGAAACATCAGCGATAGTAGTTTTAATCCGCTGTCACCCGGTTTTGTATGGAAGCGTCCTGTGCAATGCTAAAATATATTTATCTACTAAGTCCTAATTAATAGGAGATTTTAAGTCCCAATTATGAGATTGTAACTCCTAATTAGGAGATAGTATCTCATAATTAGGACTATCTCCTAATTAGGACAGTTTATGAGTTAGTAATTTGGAGATAAAACATATTGTAGCATTTACACAGATAGTAAGTCCTAATTAGGAGTTAGTAAGTCCTAATTAGGAAATAATAACTCCTCATTAAGAAATACTAAGTCCTAATTAGGAGATACTAACTCGTAATATCTTAGGAGATACAAATATTTTAGCATTGGCACCAGGACGCTTCCGTAAATAAGCGTGGCTTTCAGAGAACGTCATTTTTTTTGTCTTGGAAACCATACATGGGCGGTTGACGAGTGAACATTGCATTGTCCTTGCTGCGTTGTCTGCTGTCATGAGTGCAATCGGCGTGCGGTGAGAAACTAACACTCATGCCCATACTCAAGGTGTATGATCACGTGGTACTAACAACAACAACAAGTACTGAAATTTCCAGAATTCATCTGATTCAAAGTACGTATTCTTTTATAGTGTCCTTATTACGTAACGGATTTTGATGAACTATGGCGCATCAAACGCGTTTGTTAAGCTGCATTTGGTGGTCTCTGTATTTTCTCACAAACTTCTGTCGTTTTTGCGAAGAATCGATTTCCGTGTCGGAGACACGATTCACGGAAATAGATTCTTCGCAAAAACGACATAAGTATGTGCCAAACTCCCTGGACCACCAAATGCAGCTCACGAATACGCGTTGTCTGCTGTCATGAGTGCTATGCGCCGGTTACTAGACGATATTGTGTTTATGCGATATTTCTAAGTAGAACTGAGTGGTATCTCGTCACGAAACTGGTTTATTTTTTTATCCCGTCAACACAGTGCGTATGTGCCGTGAAACACGTTGCCGTGAAACATTTTTGATATCCAGTCAATACTATTTTTGCATTTTACAGCCATTTGTAGGTGTTGACGGGATAAATAGAATAGTAGGTTAGTGCCGTGAATGGGAAAAATATCTGGCGCGGCTCGGAAACGGGATGTGCTCGGCAGAGCCTCGCCCATCCCGTTTCCTGAGTCTTGCCAGATATTTTTTCCCATTCAAGGCACTAATCTACTATTCTCTATTTCGACGTGAAACAGTTTACGCCAGCGCGGAGTACAGCACCAGCCACGCTATACGCCGTAGTATGGTATAAATAGAGAATAGTAGGTCACCCCAGTCACCGCATATATTCATAAGCGGTGAGTAGGTCGTATTGACAGGATATCAAAAATGTTTCACGGCACCGTGTTTCACGGCACATACGCACTGTGTTGACGGGATAAATATAGGATACTGCGATTATGGTAACCTGACCGTATATTAGGCCATAACACGTCCTTTCTCTGTTAAGCGTCCGCGTGCGGGTAGGTTTTTAAAATGGTTCTGTGAAAAAAACAAGCACACAAGTATGGTATTTGACACTATTTACTGGCGAAGTAATATGAAAACTGATTGGAGACTGTGCACGTTTTATATACGTTCATGAATTTACACTTAATAATTTTAATTAGAGTATTTTCTTCTCATTTTTTGGTGGCGGAAATTTAAAGTTATGTTAAAAACTTCCTCAACCCCTTGCAGACTGACTGCAAAGGGTTGAGGAAGTTTTTAACATAAATTTACATTCGTTTTTTTTTTCAAGATCTTGTTTGTTTTTACCGGATACGTAGGTAGGTTTTGGCTATCTGGGTGGACGCTTAACAGAGAAAAATCAAAGTACTGAAAGTACTGAAATATGTTAACTTCACAAAAACTGATCGGTGTGTGGGGTAAGTTAACTTTGTAAATCACACTGGTGTAACTTGCAGGGTCAGTATTGAAATATATAGAAAATCGTTCACCCTCACACCCCCCCCCCCCCCCCCCCGCCCATCTTTTACTGCTAACTCCGTACTAGAAACAAAATTGCTACCCCGCTCCATACCTCTCGCGAGCGTAGCAATTTAACCCCATCTATTTAATGTAACGCATGGAAGACTTATTTTTCCAATCGGTTATCTGTAGCCTATTTCATCAACATTGCAAAGTATACTGTACTAGCAAAGTATACTTTGAGGGAGTAATCATTTATTTTTCCTGAAATGCATTATTTCATATAGAACTAACAAATGCATATATTTCATGATTAAAAGTATGCAGAATTATTATACTGAATTTATTACATTATCACAGCCAAATTGGCTGTGATAATGTAATAAATTCAGTATAATAAACATTAATAAATTTATCATAAAATTGAAAATGTCTCCCTCAAAGTATACTTTGCTACTAAAGTATACTTTGCAATGTTGATGAAATAGGCTACTGGCGTGTTTGATATGTTAGCGATATAAAACTGTCAACGCTGTCTCAATACATTATTAATAAAGAACATATATGCAAAAATTTGTTATTTTACCGTGTCAATGCGTTTATCTGACATTTACATGTATATCTTGTAAATTTGAAAGCTTCATTTCGTTATGTTGAATGTTGAACAACAACTAGAGAAAAGATGGATTCCATGGGAAAAATGATTTCCCTGTTCTATTATTCGGCAATTTACTAGTTCTACATCATACAGTTAACTAAATTTTGATTTTGTTTAATGGGTCAAAGTGTAGCCGTAGATAACATATAGGAGGCGAATTTTTGTAGCTAGCTCCGTACGTACTATCCCGTGAGAGCTAAAGATAGTAGCTGCTGTATACGAAATGTCTTGATTCGTATTTTCCAAAATTTAACTGATAAACTGAGCACAAAACTGTGCAAACTATAGAGAATAGTATATGTAGAGTTTTACATACATAGAGAATAGTAGGTTAGTGCCGTGAATGGGAAAACATATCTGGCAAGGCTCAGGAAACGGGATGGGCGAGGCTCTGCCGAGCACATCCCGTTTCCGTGCCGCGCCAGATATGTTTCCCATTCACGGCACTAACCTACTATTCTATTTATTCCGTCAACACCTACAAATGGCTGTAAAATGCAAAAATAGTATTGACTGGATATCAAAAATGTTTCACGGCACCGTGTTTCACGGCACATACACACTGTGTTGACGGGATAAAAAGGATAAGTTGGCACATGACACTATTTTCTTAGTCGTACTCGCCGTTTAGGCGCAGCATGACAATGGCTGCCCCCATAGAAATTTGCGTGACATAATATGCTATCACCAAGGGAGATAACATATAATAATGGCATGGCCTTATATAATATGCATACTTGATTGAATGGTCCCAATTGGCCCTTAAGCTGCTATATGGCTCACCGGGTTAGAACCAGCTGGTTGAGCGGGAAATACAATTGTACTTCACAAACTCCAGTGCCGGGCTCGGGGATCGAACCCGGGCCGCCGGAGTGACAGACAGTCGAAGGTCGTAACCTCTCGGCTATTATTCCAAGTGCTATGTTATGTGATTTTGTACCTAAGGAAATATCTAATAAAAAATATTTGCTAATAGTTCGTACGTGAAGTCTGAAATTGACGATAGTCAGAGAAAATGCGGAATTTCTATGAAAATGTCGACGTCATTTACAAAAACAAGTATCACAGTTTCGGTCAATACTTTTCAGAATCGCACATCTTCTTTTGTACAAACTCACATGGCTTGTCTCATGTTTTTCTTATTTAACCCTTTCCCTGATAGAGACGACTTTTCACGCCTCTGTAGAAGATGTCTTTTGAAAACATTGTGGGAAAAGGAGAAATTGCTTGTAACAAGCAATTTCTCCTTTTCCCACAATGTTTTCTACTCTATCAGATAATTTAACCATCATTTGACCCAGCATTTGATTCTTTTATTCAGATGTTTTGGATTTGGATGAGTCGAAATATCGCAAAACAGGGAAAGGGTTAATTACACAGTGTACATATAATTACATAGTTTAAACTGTGTCATGGTATATATTGTGGTCTATTTTAACCGGTAATATCTGCCTGAAATATATTTGAATGACAAATAAAACATGGACATACCCTACCGAACATTTTTCAATTGTGCGACCTTTTATATATATATATATATATATACACTACCGGTTGCGCTAATCTTACCAATATTTGCCGACTTTGTTTATTGCATAATACTTGAAAATTGTATCAAGCAACTTGATTGGCTGAGCCTGAGCTGTGCTACAGCTCAGGCTCAGACAATCAAATTGCTTGATTTCGATGTGGTATTTTTCGGGCATTTGTAGCGAAAATTCGAGTTGGTTATGGCCCCACTTAGGAACATTTTCAGGAAATGATGTGGTGTTACGGTGTTTACGAAATCAATCAATTATTGACAAATATTGTCAAGACTGACACAATTGGGTGTGTAACCCGAATTTTCGCGCATTGCGCATGGCGACTATGATTAGTCGCCCTGCGCAACGCCAGAAAATTCGGGTTAGTTAGGGCCCACTAGTCATGTAGTATTTTAATACTTACGTTTTGTGTCCCTGTGTCTTTTAAGCGTATTAAAATACTTCCCGCTTTCTGACACCATTGTCACTGACACTTATTACAGTTGTCACGTGGGATGTAACTGACACTTATAACAGATGTCACGTGTGATATAACTGACACTTATAACACTTATAACAGATGTCACGTACGCTGTCAGTGACACTTATAACAGCTGTTACGTGTGATGTAACTGACACTTAGAACAGATGTCCCGTGTCCCGTGTCGTGTAACTGACACTCAGAACAGCTGTCACGTGTGATGTAATTAACACTTGCCGCAACTGTCACGTGGGGTGTACTGCCACGTAATATATATGGCTATTACAACATCCTCCCAGGAAATATAACTGACACTATATCAGTTTCCCGCGTGTACAAGGGACGTGACTCCAAATCCGATATTTCTTCGTTTTTTAAAAAATAATTTCAAATCCTTGTGATGTTTCGTGAAAACATGCTTTCCTTTCTCTTAGTTGGCCCGCCTTGAAATTTCCTGCGCTCGCGACAAAATTATATTGAAATCACTTTAATAGTTCCTGCATCCGTTTCTTCTGTTATGTTTGTTTTCTTTCTTCGCAGCAACACTCTTAACAAATCAAAGCAAAATGTCCACTCCTTTTAAACGAAAATACACGAGTGTCTGTATTTTGTAATATTTCGTCGTGACTAATGTATATAGAGAATAGTAGGTTAGTGCCGTGAATATATCCGGCAACGCTCATGAATTTCTTTATTTCTCATCAGAAGTGTATGTTGTGACCACTCATTTGAACCGTCTCGCCGAGACGGTTCAAATGAGTGGTCACAACATATATTTTGGTTCAGAAATAAGGAAAATAGATAGAGAATAGTAGGTTAGTGCCGTGAATGGGAAAATATATCTGGCAAGGCTCAGGCCCATTCACGGCACTAACCTACTATTCTATTTATCCCGTCAACACCAACAAATGGCTGTAAAATACAAAAAAATGTATTTACTGGATATCAAAAATGTTTCACGGCACCGTAAGGTCATATAATACCAATTTATAAGCATAAGGGCTCAAGGCATGATCCTGACAATTATAGGGCAATAACAATAGTTAGCTGTCTTGGTAAAGTATTCACTTCTATAATTACAAATAGGTTGACAACATATGCTGAACAGAATGGGCTTATAACTGAGGCACAGGCTGGTTTTCGGAAAGGATATAGTACGGCTGATAACATTTTTACTTTACATGCAATTATAGAAATACTATTTAGTAAAAGGCAACCTCTTTTCTGCGCATTTATTGATTTTAGGAAAGCTTTTGATACTGTATGGAGAAATGGCCTCTGGTATAAGCTGTTGCTGTCCCGCATAAAAGGGAAATGTTTAAACATAATTAAAAACATGTATAAATGTATTAAATCTTGTGTTAAAGTAGGAAATGACTTTTCAGAATACTTCCCATGCATGGTGGGTGTCAGGCAGGGTGAAAATATGTCACCATTTTTGTTTGCCATGTTTTTGAACGACCTTGAAGATTTTCTCAATGTATGCGGTATTGTAGATTTACAATCGGTTACATCTGACATGTTTCAACATCTAGATATATATGTTAAACTATTCTTGTTATTATACGCTGACGATACTATTCTCATGTCTGAGAAACTGGCCTTCAAGATGCTCTAAATTATTTTCATCAATACTGTATTCAGTGGAAATTGGAAGTAAACGCATCAAAAACCAAAATTATGATTTTCAAAAAACGTAAATCATCAAAAAAGATAGCCTTTACATATAACGATAACACAATTGAAATTGTAGACCACTTTACATATTTGGGAAATGTTTTTTCACAAAACGGAACTTTTCATAAGACTAAGAAACATTTGATTGACCAAGCATCCAAAGCTCTTTTCGGCCTATTTAGAAAGATTAACAACTTGTCAACTCCAGTAGACTGTCAGCTTAAGTTATTTGATCAACTTGAATGTATCACTCCAATTCTCTGCTATGCCTGTGAAATCTGGGGATTTTAAAACATTTCGGCTATAGAAACAATTCATTTGAAATTTTGTAAAACTGTTTTGGGGGTAAAGAAATCCACACCAAATTTCATGGTTTATGGAGAACTCGGCAAATTTCCGCTTATTATTGACATTAAATGTAGAATTATTTCGTTTTGGGCAAAATTAGTTTCAGGGAAGCAGAGTAAATTATTGTTTCTTATGTATAAGTTATTATATACACAACTGAAGCAAATGTGACTCATTTCCGATGGATTCAGAATGTTAAAATCTATTTTAACTGAAATTGGAGTTCCTGGCGTATGGCTTAGCCAGAACGATGTTAATGCTATCTGGCTGAGCCACTACGCCAGGACTCAGCTTCAGAACCAGTTTATTCTGTCATGGCTCACCAGCATCGATTCATCTTCACGTGGAATTACGTATAGAATCTTTAAAACAGAGTTTGGATTAGAAAACATATTTAATTAATATCACGGAAAGGTTAAGAAAAACATTGACCAGATTTCGAACTTGTAATCATAGACTGGCGGTCGAAACTGGTAGATGGACAGGTGTGCCGAGAGCAAGCAGGGTCTGCAACAAATGTGGCGCTGGTGCTCTCGGTGACGAGTTTCATTTCCTTTTCGAGTGCCGCTTCTATGATGAAGTTCGAAAACGGTATATCAAGCCATTTTATTTTAGAAGACCAAATATTTTAAAATTCGCACAGCTATTTGAGAAAAAATCTGGAAAGCAATTAAGAAATTTAGCTATTTTTATAAGAAATGCTTTATGGTTATAATGACTAGTGAGCTTATACATATGCATTTTGTATTTTTACCCATCGTTGTATTATGTAATCTATTGTATACCTCGTGTGTCACGTATGTGGCTTAGAGTGAATAAAATGTATTGTTTCACGGCACATACGCACTGTGTTGACGGGATAAATATTCGTTTCTGTCCAAGCAGGCGCAATGGTATACAAACTGACATTGATTTTTGCTTTATTAATGAACGACTTTTGGTATTTTGTAACAATTTAAGCACCCACTACTTCAAGTTGTCATGTTAACACAATTATCAATACACTTGTCCAAATACCTGTGTTTAGAAACGTTTTTTGCCTAGTCATCAAGCAGTACAATATTATTAAACGAGTGATCACAGTTTTAACCCTTATAATGCTGACTTAAATTCTGTCGTCTGCTATTCATTTTTATTTTATTTCTTTTCATGAATTTTGACAGCACTTTAGAGTACTTTCCAATGGAAATGATTATGAAATGTTGTCAACCCACGTTTATTTCGGAGAAACAACAAAACATGAAATAACGTCAGACGAGAATTCTTAGTTCCCGCATTCTAAGTGTTAATGGATACCATAAAATGAACGCCAACTTGATGCATTCTAACGTTGATTGCTCTGCGCAGCATGCGCTGTAACTGTGGTTACGTTGATTGCTCTGCGCAGCATGCGCTGTAACTGTGGTTACGTTGATTGCTCTGCGCAGCATGCGCTGTAACTGTGGTTACCACAGTTACAGCGCATGCTGCGCAGAGCAATCAACGTTAGAATGCATCAAGTTGGCGTTCATTTTATGGTATCCATTAACACTTAGAATGCGGGAACTAAGAATTAGCGGTAAAAAGGCGGCAAATTAGGTGTCGTCTGTGACGGTTTTATGATTTATTTTTAATTTCAACAAAATATGTTTTTCAACACATGAGAATCGTCTTTAAGACGTTGCTGTTAAAACATATTTAGAACAATTACAGTGTTAATTATAAATATATGTCGTCTTCGACTTTTTCACTTTGTATTTATTGCACCTAAATTGTTTTTGTAGTACATAATGAAGTGTCCTCGAATGTCATCATGCGTTGAAACAAAAACATACATGTATACAAAACTAGTCTGTTCCACGTTTTTATGCCGACGAACTTTTGGCTATTAAACACAATAAATCTAAACAATATTTAAATGTAAGTACTTTTTCACCAATAACAAAAAAGTCACCCTCCCCCAAAAAAAAGTGTTTCATGAAATTCCATCAAATATTGATTTTATTGCAAAAAAACGATTTTCCTATGGGAATTTAACATGGGGAGTCAATTTCCAAATCTTTTCATTTTTTTTTGGAAATTGACCCCTAAACCTGGCGAGATAGCTTGAAAATGATGTAACTAAGAAAACAAAAGTTAGATTTTGAAAATCGGTCCACAAATAAAAAAAATATTTAAAAAAAATATATTTTTAGCCCCCATGTTAACTTCTCATAGGAAAATTATTTTTCGCAATAAAATCAATATTTGATGGAATTTCATCAAATAATTTTTTTTGGGGAGGGTGACATTTTTGTTGATAAAAAAGTACTTACTTTTAAATATGTTCTCGATTTCATGTGTTTAATAGCCAAAAGTTCGTCGGCAGCAAAATGTGGAACAGACAGTAAATACATAAGTAAAATAAGAATAAATACAAGGTTATATAAATATTACAACGTAGATCCCAGAATAGTTAGTAAAACATGAAAAGTGTCAATTCATATTTAAATACCCATATTACTATCCGTGCTTGAGTTTTAATAATAAAGTCCTATGTGTAACTTCTTATAACATATACCATGTGAGTTTGTACCTACTGTCTGTTTCACGAAAGCTGCCCAAATTGTACGGCCATATAGACAATTCAAAAACAATATTATTTTGGATAATATTAAATTAAAGGAAAATTTAAGAATGAGCCTTCTTTTTATTTCGTGAAATTCGGTCAAATATTGATTTTATTATGAAAAATTGATTTGTCTAGGGGAATTTAACATGGGGGGAACAAGTGGTAAGGAAGTGTGGGAGGAGTCAAAAAACGAAAACATTTGTAAATCGACTCCGAAACCTGACTAGATAGCTTGGATATGATCTAACTAAGAAAACAAACGTTAAATTTTAAAAATCGGTCCAGTATTTCTAAATTTCAAAAATAATTCCCCATGTTAAATCCCCATAGACATCTTCACTCGATGTCTATGGGGATTTAACATGGGGAAATTGTTTTTTCGCAATAAAATCAATATTTGACCAAATTTCACGAAATAAAAAGAAGGCTCATTCTTAATTTTTCCTTTAATTTAATAGTATCAAAAGAAATCTTGTTTTTTAATTGTTTATATAGCCTTAAAATTTGGGCAGCTTTCGTGAAACAGACAGTAAGACATGTGCGATATCTCCTGAAATCATTTGCTATGAAGATTTCATCATATTTCTATGTCATTGACTGAAAATATCACAGTTTCTGTAAATATATTTCATGAAAAATCACATGGCATGTCTTATATCATTAGGTAATAAGAAATGAGCATACAATACAATGTTCATAACACAATGTATATAAAACAACAAAAATAAAACAAAGTAACAATATACTTACTACAGATACAAAATTTCATAATAATTAGTTGAAATAAAAAAAATCAAGTACGTTTTGTTACGTGTGTAATGTAATAAAACATAAATTATATTTTATTACACGTACTAAAACATCCTTGCGTTATTTTGTTTTAATAAAATAACCCTTTGCTGTCAACTACCAAGCTATTCAATATATTTTATAACTACGTGCATTTCTTATTACACATATGTGTAATAAGAAATGCACGTAGCTATAAAATAAATAACTACACATAATATACTAAAAAAGGATAAATAAATAATAAATAAATAATAAATAAATAAAGCAATCCTCTAGTACCAAATATATCCTCAAACTAGTGATACAACTATTCTTACAGCGCTATATCAATTACAGGTATATATCCACATTCTTGCTTTAATAGTTTTAATTAACGTGTCGTCTGCTGTCAATTCTGCCCATGTGACGCGACTCGTGAAGCCACAGTGGATTAGATAGATCTATAAAAGTCACTGAATTGCCCACGTCTCATAGACGTTGCCTGCAACGCATTAACCCTTAGCCTGCTGATCGCGAAAACTGTCGTCTGCTGTTGCTTTATTTTTTGCCCTGTTTCTCAATAAAAACATGGTTTGACAGCACTTTAGAATCATTTCCAATGGAAATGATTCTAAAGTGCTGTCAAACCATGTTTCTGATGAGAAAAATCGAAAATAAAACATAAACAGCAGACGACAACATTTCATTCAACAGGCTAAGGGTTAATATGGTGTCCTCTTATGGCCACCTTAAGGTTAGACCACACCAAATAGTTTTACTATATAATTTAACCGAATCCCATCCAATAAGGCCAGTCTCCTACTTTCACTATTCGTATGGATTCTGTGGGACCTACTTGTACATGACATGCAGCCGGTCTGTACTGGTTCTGCACGAATTAAACAATAGGTTCACTTACTCATAAGAAAGAAAAATCCAACCTCGTTATATCCCCCAATAGTGTTCACATTTTTTGGCCGCAGAAACTCTGTTTACATCACGTGACCAACAGGTTCAGTGTTTTCTTTTAAATGCTACAAATATGCTGAAAACATGGTGTTAAAAGCACCCCAAAATGTTCCTCAAGTGAAACCTGGTAGAAACAGATCAAGATTTGCAAGCAAACTAGGTCTGTGACCTCAAAACGCCCGCACTATTTTGTATCCAGGACTACTATTGTCTATTCTTGATTTGTACACGAGAACGTGAGGTGAGAATGCGAGATCAATCCTCCCATTCTCGTCTCGCGTTCTCGCAGTCTCACATTGCGACCTCGCAATCTCGCAGTCTCGCCTCGCGATTTCTTGTATAAGATGCGAAGCACGTGCAAGGGCATTGATTCGCTCAGTAGGTAGAGCGTTGGACTGCGGATCGGGAGACCCCGGGTTCGATTCCCACCTCGATCTGCTCCGAATGGTCGATTTGGCGTGTCCTTGGGCAAGAAAACTTCGTGCTCGCCAACTCCTATCGGATGTGGACTTAAATAGTCGGTCCCGACATGCAAGGTCATCGAGCCAGTGCCGTCGTTAAATCAAAGCATTTACATTTACACGGGCCTTGTAGTACGTACGTACGTCTACTGGGGCCACATTAGTTTCGCAATTCTCGCATTATCGACAAATACACGAGATCGCGAGAGTACCTCGCGTTACCACATTTTCACCATCTCGTGTTTTAATCCTTATTGCGAGAATGTAAAATGGCCCTAACAGGACACCGTATTGTAGTGCTCATTCACCAGTAGCCGATTTGATCAAAATTGCAAAGTGTACATGCGGAATTGCATGTATATAAAATTCCGCATGTACTCTGAAAATTGTGTCAACGTTTGACGCCATTTACGGAAAATATTGTAGATTTTGTAAACGTATTTCATGAAATTACGCTGAAGTCCGAAGGTATAAAGTCACATGGCGTGTCTCATGTATAGTTATTAGGCTACATCATCATGCTCTGTGGTCTCGTAATAAGCATACAGGGGCGGATCTGTGCTCAGTCTCGGCCAATCAAACTGCCAGATTGCAGGTACGAAATAGAAGAACATGCTCAGAAAGTTGTATAAGCACGACCCGATGTCTGCCAATGTCGGCGCCGATTTACACGTGTCCATTCACACGCACACTTCAAAACGTCATCAAAGGTCGAACAACACTGCGCATGTACGAAACGTCATTACGCATGCGCGGAGCGTGTGAAATGTACAATGTGTTTCCGGCAACAGGTCTAATGTACGCATTGTTACGTGGAATTACGCGGCATTGTCATGCGTCTCGTGTAAAATGGCTTTTAATAATGATGTCGAGAGCACAGCGGCTAATAGAGTGGTTATCGAGTGATGTGGTGAATAGCGGAGTGGGTTGGGCGCCAATTAGCTGACATACTGAAACCTATCAAAACCCGGCTTCCAGATATATGTGCACTTACTCCAGTGTGTGCACTTTTCTAGTTATTACATAAGCACAGCAATATACATTCCGGCTGTACGGATCACCTAATACGTTTCCTGTAGCTGTCACACTTACATATCTGTGGCTGTGACTTGAGAAATGGGGTTTATTGGTCTTTTCGATCAGTGTAGATCCAGATCATCAACGAAATATTCGTCTGTCGATCGTTATCAGGCTACATGAGTGTGCTATTGAATTAAAGGTACATGCCCATTGAGTGGGCATAAAATGTTCTTTATGGGGATTAAATAAGTGTATAATGGTGTCACTATTCCACCAGTTCTAAAGATTACGGGTGCCCGCTATACAGATATAATCATTTAGTAATATTTATTTTACTGATAGTGACGCGCGTTGGTATCAGGCTATTTTCATGTGCAAATGAGGCATGGTATTTTTAGCTCACCTGAGCGAAGCTCATGTGAGCTATTGTTACCGCAATGTGTCCGTCGTCCGTCGTCGTCCGTCGTCGTCGTCGTCGTCCGTGAACATTTTCAAACGTCTTCTCCTCGGTAACTATTGGGCCTATGGTCACCAAACTTCATGGTCATGGTCCTTAGGTAGGGGGATTACAAAATTGTTAAAATGACGTCATTACGTAATCCAAGATGGCCGCCGTCTAAAAATAGCACAAATTCTTCAAAAATCTTCTTCTCAAGAACCGCCAACCGGATTTCGACAAAACTTGCTAGGAATGATCAATGTACAATGCTCTTTCAAATTTGTTAAAATGGTGACCCCAGGGTCAAAAATGGGCGTGGCCCGTGGGGTCAAATTGGGGTCAAATTTTATTTTTGACTGAATATGGTCATATCATAAACCAAATCGAAGGTATCAACAAGGCGATCACTCTGGTGCATTTTTTGTCGAAATCGGATGGTTATGTCATCCAAGATGGCCGCCGAAAGGTCAAAAGGTCGTTCTTTTATTAGAGATTTCAAAATTCTTCTTCACATGAACCGCTTGGCCCATGGTAGCCAAACTTCACAGTTTTGGTCCATGGCTGAAGCCTTTTCAGATTTGTTAAAATGGAGGTCATCGCTAATCCAAGATGGCCGCCGTCTAAAAATAGCATAAATTCTTAATAAATCTTCTTCTCATGAACCGCTAGCCGGATTTCGACGAAACTTGGTAGGAATGATCGATGTACATTGCTCTTTCAAAGTTGTTAAAATAGTGACCCCGGGGTCAAAAATGGGCGTGGCCCGTGGGGTCAAATTTGGATCAAATTTTATTGTTGACCGAATGTGGTCATGTCATATATCAAATTGAAGGTATCGATGAGGCGATCACTCTGGTGCATTTTCTGTCGAAATCGGATTGTTATGTCATCCAAGATGGCCGCCGAAAGGTCAAAAGGTCGTTCTTTTATTAGAGATTTCAAAATTCTTCTTCACATGAACCGCTTTGCCCATGGTAGCCAAACTTAAAAGTTATGGTCCATGGGTGAAGCCTTTTCAGATTTGTTAAAATGGAGGTCATCGCTAATCCAAGATGGCCGCCGTCTAAAAATAGCATACATTCTTAAAAAATCTTCTTCTCATGAACCGCTTGCCGGATTTCGACTAAACTTGGTAGGAATGATCGATGTACATTGCTCTTTCAAAGTTGTTAAAATGGTGACCCCGGGGTCAAAAATGGGTGTGGCCCGTGGGGGTCAAATTGGGGTCAAATTTTATTTTTGACCGAATATGGTCATGTCATATATCAAATTGAAGGTATCAATGAGGCGATCTCTCTGGTGCATTTTCTGTCAAAATCGGATTGTTATGTCATCCAAGATGGCCGCCGAAAGGTCAAAAGGTCGTTATTTTATTAGAGATTTCAAAATTCTTCTTCACATGAACCGCTTGGCCCAAGGTAGCCAAATTAAAAGTTTTGGTCCATGAGTGAAGCCTTTTCAGATTTGTTAAAATGGAGGTCATCGCTAATCCAAGATGGCCGCCGTCTAAAAATAGCATAAATTCTTAAAAAATCTTCTCTCATGAACCGCTAGCCGGATTTCGACGAAACTTGGTAGGAATGATCGATGTACAATGCTCTTTCAAAGTTGTTAAAATGGTGACCCATGGGTCAAAAATGGGTGTGGCCCGTGGGGTCAAATTTTATTTTTGACCGAATATGGTCATGTTATATATCAAATCGAAGGTATCAATGAGGCGATCACTCTGGTACATTTTTTGTCCAAATCGGATTGTTATGTCATCCAAGATGGCCGCCGAAATGTCAAATGGTCGTTCTTTTATTAGAGATTTCAAAATTCTTCTTCACATGAACCGCTTGGCCCATGGTAGCCAAGCTTAAAAGTTATGGTCCATGGGTGAAGCCTTTTCAGATTTGTTAAAATGGAGGTCATCGCTAATCCAAGATGACCGCCGTCTAAAAATAGCATAAATTCTTAAAAAATCTTCTTCTCATGAACCGCTAGCCGGATTTCGACGAAACTTGGTAGGAATGATCGATGTACATTGCTCTTTGAAAGTTGTTAAAATGGTGACACCGGGCTCAAAAATGGGCGTGGCCCGTGGGGTCAAATTGGGGTCAAGTTTTATTTTTGACTGAATATGGTCATGTCATATATCAAATTGAAGGTATCAATGAGGCAATCACTCTGGTGCAATATTTGTCGGAATCGGATGATTATGTCATCCATGATGGCCACCAAAAGGTCCATTTATTCAAGATTTTTAACGTCTTTTTCTCAGGAACCACATGGCCGATGCTGGGTGAAGCATTTTCAGATTTTGTAAAATGAGAGTCATCGCTTAATCCAAGATGACCGCCATCTAAAAATAGCACAATTTTTTTAAAACACATGAACTCAATGTCACATTCTCCTCTGGTGTTCATGGAGTCAGGTGAGCGAATTAGGGCCATCATGGCCCTCTTGTTTAATTATTTATACCAATTAAATGCGTCACCTGAAAAATAATATTTTCGATAGATTATAAAGTATGACATAACAAAATACATACAGAGTATAAATAGTAATGTCCGTTAACATTTTATGGAAACACGGTTATCGCCCCTGATATCAGTGTGGAAATTTACGTTTGATATAAAATGTATAATAATGCCAATCAGTACGTGGGGTAATGGTGAATGAATGTTCATTTTGCCAGAAAATGTCTCAGATGATGTCTCTGATATAAAGAACAGTTTGTGCCTACTGAGTGGGCATGTACCTTTATTGTATTATATGACACGACGAAAGCCCATATTGTGCAATAAATCAGAGGCGCCTGAAGCATCATATGATTGGTCCGGCGAATCTACTGGGTGGCTCCCTCTACCTTCCCAAAGTGTATGTTGTTACCACTGAGTTGAACCGTCTCGCCGAGACGGTTCAACTCAGTGGTAACAACATACACCTTTGATGCGAAATGAGAAAAAATGCAGAAACATATTAACTGGTGATCGCCACTACTAACACGATATTGAAATAGTAGTTAATACTGTGCAGAAACGAATCTCAGCCGCAATAGCTCAGTGGTAGAGCATCGGACTACGGATCGAAAGGTCCTGAGTTCCAATCCCGACACTGGCCGATTCGGCGTGTCCTTGGGCAAGACACCTTCGTGATAGCCTAGTTCTATCGGATGGGGACTTAAATAGTCGGTCCCGACATGCAAGGTCATCGAGCCAGTGCCGTCGTTAAATCAAAGCATTTACATTTGCAAAAACAAACACTTTGGACGTTAACAACTTGTGGAATAGTTATATAATTTATATTTTTTACATAATCTGAGAGCCACAATCTTTAAACTGACGAAAAGAACTACCACTGATCCTTGCTTAGAAAGCATACTCAGGCATATACGGGGATACTCTGTTTGGAAACGCATCTGGGGGCCGTTACGACTAAAACGTTCGTAAGTGCAAATTTAAGATCGTCTGGAAATTTCAATTGATTTATTTACATCTATTGAGCATAGCCTATGCTCAATAAATGTAAATCCAATAATTGTTTACAAGAAAACGTTGTTAATGTGAAATTTACAGACTATCATAATTGTGCACTTACGAACATTTTATTCGTACGAAGTTTAGTGAAACGGCCCCCTGTGTTTGTTTTCGTAATGCATCGTATGATTGTACCAATACGTCATTCCATTTGGTGAATAATATCGAACAAATATTGGCACGACCATTTTTCATGGCACTTAACAAAACTGGTCCTATTGCATCTGTGCCGCAGAGAAAATATATCTTATGACGTTTGCGACCAGCAAATACTTATTTATCCCGTTAACACAGTGCGTATGTGCCGTGAAACACTGTGCAGTGAAACATTGTTGATATCCTGTCAATACGACCTAATCACTGCGTATGAATATGTGCGGTGGCTGGGGTTATATTTTTTTTTCGTTTTACAGCCATTTGTAGATGTAGACGGGATAAATAGAATAGTAGGTTAGTGCCGTGAATGGGAAAACATATCTTGCGCGGCACGGAAACGGGATGTGCTCGGCAGAACCTCGCCCATACTGTTTCCTGAGCGTTGCCAGATATTTCTGCATTTACACAGCACACGTGTTTTCGTAAAATGTTAGCGGACATTACTATTTATTTAATCTCCTTTATTTATTTGTTGATGTGCAATGATCATACTTTATAATCTGTCGACAATATTATTTGTTCAGGTGACGCATTTAATTAGTATAAATGATTAAAACATATCATGCCTCATTTGCATATATAACTACATGTAGTCTGATACCACCGCGAGTCAGGATCCGACTGCGTGTATATTTCTGCTGATTAGGGACTATTTCTGCTGGTTGCCAACTCGATAAGGTCATTTGTGGCTGTGACTGGATGAATGGGGCTTATGGATTTTGCGACCGGTGTAGATCCAGATCCGCCTGTGCATCCGCACAGACTGATCAGGATTCTGCACCGTTCGCCATTCCATAAATGAAACACCCACCGTGCTTCTTCTAGCAAGGAATATAGATCGTTGTCCGCTTACAGGAGTGTGCCATAGATCAGGAGCTACATTACTGTCTGTTCCACGTTTTACTGCCGACGAACTTTTGGCAAAAACGAATTGTTTTGGAAATTGACTCCCCGTGTTAAATTCCCATAGGAAAATCGTTTTTTCGCAATAAAATCAATATTTGATGGAATTTCACCAAATAATTTTTTTTGGGGATGGTGATTTTTTGGTTATTGATGAAAAAGTACTTACTTTTAAATATTTTTTAGATTTAATGTGTTTAATAGCCAAAAGTTCGTCGGCAGCAAAACGTGGAACAGACAGTAGTCACACATCCCATAAGCCCCCTTTATCCAGTCACAGCCACATTACCGCATATGTATATGTTATAAGTGGAACGTCATTGTCTAGCTGTTAACAAAAATATAAAATATCCAAGACGGCTAACGGAAAAAACACACTAAGATTCCCATTACTCGCAGCTCACCGTCATTAGGCGTACTCATTACCAACATTGTCCGTGCATATAGACACATTAGCTGTGCGCCGCTTCCGGTTCCGGTAGGATGACGATATTGTAAAAGACTCCGGGCCGTTTGTGAGAGATGGTGCGACGAAACAATCCGTACTAACGACACTAAATCATAAGATATTCATGCGCGGTGTCGTGAAAAGTAGTACAGTATAGAAAATAATCCAGATTGTTTATGCCCCATAGACACTTTTTGCGTGCAGAAACCAATTCACAGGCATGTTAACCCTTAGACCGCTACTCACAACAATTGGCGTCTGCTGTTGCTTTTATATTTTGCATTATTTCTCAATAAAAACATCTATCAAAGCATGTTGTAAATTATTCTAAAGTGCTGTCAAAGCATGTTTTTGATGATAAAAATAGAAAATAAACAGCAGACGACAAACAAATTACGATAGCGGTCTAAGGGTTACTGTAACATTTACATACTTTTAAAGGTACATGCCCACGCAGCAGGTTACACTGTACTACTACTTTTCATTTTCTGTCATGCCTTATATGAGCCATTTGTCTACCCACTAACGAGTTATTTTTAATTACGGAGTGTGTTAATTGGTGTTAAATCGCATTTTATATGCCGCGACCAGAAATGGTATTTTCCGACCCCGTGCTATTTTTACCAATACGCGTCACGTGACACGGTCAATCATATCACATATTTGACATGCACAGTGAAGTATCGGAAGTTGAGAAGAAAAATCTCTGTTCGAGTCCAAATCAAAATCTCCACGTAACTCTTTCCATTTGGTGATCTGGTCGCCAATATTAACCACTCTCTCTGTACTGCCTGTCCCTCAGACATTTCGCCTTTTTTTTTGGCCGACGCCGTTTCATACAATTTCCGTCCTGGACATTTCGACATGTTGATATTCTTGTTTACATCTTGTTTACATACTGGGAAGCCGACTGGCGTGCGTAGTATACTGCGCATGCGCACCGCAAGCCGTGATATGAAAGTCGTCGTCCCGTACATTATCAAAATAGACTGTTACCGCCGCGCGTCGCTAACAGTAAATTGATAATTAATAAATGATTATATTTGTATAGCAGGCACTCGTAATTTTTAGAACTGGTGGAATAGGGACATAATTATGCACTTATTTAATTCCTATAAAGAACATGTTGTGCCTACTGCGTGGGTATGTACCTTTAAAGCATATGTTTTGGAATTATTTTGTAAGTCGGAACAGGTTTGTCATGTGAGGCGGTTTCAATTCCAGTCGCTGACTTTTGCACAGGAGATTGAATTTATCTTTCTTGACAATTATTAAACCTATATTTTAATTAGTGGATATCCAGTGCAGGTTATAGGAAAATAGGTCCCACAACATCCATACGAAAAATGAAAGTAGCAGCCAAATGTGTGGTCATTGGTTAGTTTATATAGGAAAAAGTCAATTGTGGTGGCCCATCTAAAAATGACGCGCTGTGCAAAACTGTTATTGCATAAAATGAGGGTTCTCGTAGTAAGAACAGCGTGTGAACACCACAATAAACCGTGGTTGAGAGGCGCCGGGTATCCCATTGTTGCTCTCGTTAAACGAGAGCAACAATGGGATACCGGGCGCGTCTCAACCACGAAGGTCAAGTTCACGAAGGTCAATGTCACCCGAATGACACTGGACGGATGGCCGCCAATGTGAGAAAGTTATTGGTGAAGAATAACGAATCAGGGGCCCGTTTCACTAAACTTTCTACGACTAAAATGTTCGGTAAGTGCAGAATTATGATAGTATGTAAATTTCACATTAACAATGTTTTCTTGTAAACAATTATTGGACGATCGATAAATTTGCACTTAGGAACATTTTAGTCGTACGAAGTTTAGTGAAACGGACACCAGGAGATATTCAATATTTGGATGTATTTACACACTTGTTGACATGAAGATGAAGGTCAATGTCACCAAGGTCAATGCCACCGGAATGGCACTGGGTGGATAGCCATCAATGTGAGGAAGCTATTTGTGAAGATTTCGTACTGATCCGAGTTACGAATCAGGGGGCAGTTTCACTAAACTTTGTACGACTAAAATGTTCGTAAGTGCAAAATTATGATAGTCTGTAAATTTCACATTAACAATGTTTTCTTGTAAATAATTATTGGATTTACATTTATTGAGCATAGGCTGCATATGCAGCCTATGCTCAATAAATGTAAATCCATAAATTGACATTTACAGACGATCTTAAATTTTCACTTACGAACATTTTAGTCGTAGGAAGTTTAGTGGAACGGCCCCCAGGAGATATTTAACATTTGGATGTATTTACACACTTATTGACATGAAGGTCGATGTCACCAAGGTCAATGTCACCGGAATGGCACTGGGTGGATGGCCATCAATGTGAGGAAGCTATTGGTGAAGAGTCCAAAACGGTTGATGCGCATGCTCAGAGCTCCAGTGGGGCGTTTCGCTAAACTTCGTACGACTAAAATGTTCGTAAGTGCAAATTTAGGATTGTCTGGAAATGTCAATTGATGGATTTACATACATTGAGCATAGGTTGCCTTATTTCACATTAGAAACTGCATTATAACATTTTATGTTATAACACAGAAAACACCGAAAATCATGGATGACCACGTTGTACAGTGAAATATCTCTAAACCGGACACCCTGGGGAGGTACCCAGGATGTCCGGTTTAGAGAGGTTTCGCTGTAATTCAGTTAAATGAACATACCAAGACATTGTAAAAAATTGAGACAGGCCATTTGATTTTGTACCTTCGTGACATCTGCGTAATTTCATTAAATATGTTTACAAAATTTACAATATTTTTCATAAATAAAGTCAGAGTACTCGATAATTTTGTTAACTTTTGACGCCAAAAACTGTGAAAACTATTTAGAATAGTATATGTAGAGTTACAAAGCAAGACAGACCAAAACGCCATAGGATAAGTTGGCATAGGGCACTATTTTAAACATTCATTCACCATTACCCCACGTATTGATTGGCATTATACATGTAATCAATTTATATCAGACGTAAATGTCCACACTGATATCAGGGGCGATAACCGTGTTTCCTTAAAATTGTAACGGATATTACTATTTATTATCTGTATTTATTGTTTATGTGCAGTGATCATACTGTTATATGTCGACATTTTTTTTTCAGATGACGCATTTAATTAGTATAAATAATTAAACAAAACATCATGCCTCATTTGCATATGAACATAGCCTGATACAACCGCGCGTCTCTATCAGTAAAATAAATATTACTAAATGATGATATCTGTATAGCGGGTACTCGTAAGTATTAGAACTGGTGGAATAGTGACACAATTATACACTTATTTAATTACTGTAAAGAACATTTTGTGCCTACTGAGTGGGCTTGTACCTTTAAGAACTTCTTAGTCGTATTAAGTTTAGTAAAACGGGCCCAGTGATAGAAGCTCAGGGGCTTGACTGTTCATAATTGCCATTAGCCACATTTCTCCAGCCTCGCCCACTGATACAATCAGGAAGTATTATGGGCGTAATTTTACAACTACCTAAATGTGGTTTACCGTGACATTCAACATTACATGCATTATTTTAGCTACCCAGGGAGTAATCGTGTTATTTTAAAATACCGTACATAATTAAGTCCGGTCATGTGGTATGACCCACAGATGACTGAAAAAACAACATATCATCATCGTACGGAGACCCGCGAGTGACGTAGAATTATTTTTTTATTTATTCGTTCCCACGAAATAACAATTCGTTCCCTCAATTTAACAATTCGTTCCCACGAATTAACAATTCGTTCCCTCAGTTTAACAATTCGTTCCCTCAAAATAAAATTCGTTCCCACGGGAACGAATTGTTATTTCGTGGGAACGAATTGTTAATTCGAGGGAACGAATTGTTAAATTGAGGGAACGAATTGTCATTTCGTGGGAACGAATTGTTAATTCGAGGGAACGAATTGTTATATCGTGGGAACGACTGTTAATTCGAGGGAACGAATTGTTACATTGAGGGAACGAATTGTTAATTCGAGGGAACGAATTGTTAATTCGGGGGAACGAATTGTTAAATTGAGGGAACGAATTGTCATTTCGTGGGAACGAATTGTTAATTCGAGGGAACGAATTGTTATATCGTGGGAACGACTGTTAATTCGAGGGAACGAATTGTTACATTGAGGGAACGAATTGTTAATTCGAGGGAACGAATTGTTAATTCGGGGGAACGAATTGTTAAGTTGAGGGAACGAATTGTCATTTCGTGGGAACGAATTGTTAATTCGAGGGAACTAATTGTTATATCGTGGGAAAGAATTGTTAATTCGGGGGAACGAATTGTTAAATTGAGGGAACGAATTGTCATTTCGTGGGAACGAATTGTTAATTCGAGGGAACGAATTGTTATATCGTGGGAACGAATTGTTAATTCGAGGGAACGAATAGTTAAATTGAGGGAACCAATTGTTAATTCGAAGGAACGAATTGTTAATTCGGGGGTACGAATTGTTAAATTGAGGGAACGAATTGTTATTTCGTGGGAACGAATTAATAAAAAAAATCCATGTCCTCTGCGGGGCTCCGTATTATCGTCTCTAGTATACTTTTATTATAAACTAGATCACCAGGTGATTTTTTTCTGGCACCTGTATTTATCACCGTAATTCGCCGATATTGATTTCGAAAATATACAATATTTTCTGTAAATGACGAAAGTTGACACAAAATTCAGGGCTCATGCGGAACTGAATTCAGCATGAGCCCGGTAGTGTATACTGTTATGTACTTTTGCATATTTTTTGTTTGCTACATTCTTGTAACTAATGTCTTTTGTCATCTTTAGACCACGGAGAACAAAACTGGGTTGGTTCCATTGTTTTTCGACAATTACTTTGGCCGCCATCTTGGATTTAAAAATGGCCGCCCTGAAATGCTGTATTCTTTATATATACACTTCTAATACAGTTAGAAGATTGATTTGTTTTTTGGTGATAATCATCTTTTGACCACAAATAACAACACCAGAGTTACTTTCAAATCGTATACAATGTATTGTAATATTCATATATACATTTATAATGCAGATAGAAGGTTGTGTGTTTCGGCTATACCATCTACATACATGAAATAATAAATATGGAGTTAGTTCCACTTTTTCTGATAACTGGTATGGCGGAATTTCTTTTTTCAAAATGGCCTCTATGTAAACAATATGTCTTATGTCTTCACTACGTACTTGTCTTTAGTACAGTGTATAGGTTGTGTTGACTGTTTTGGAACGTTTTTGGAACAAACGCTCATCAAAGAGAACATGAGTTGTTCCTATTATTCTAATTTCCAAAATGGCTGCCGTAAAAAATCATGTAATTCTGATATAATCATGCACAAACCATTTGGACTGATTTTTCCCTGACTATAATAATTATTGAAAGTAAATTATACATGGCTAAAGTCAATTTCAAGTCACTGTTTATGACAAACATGTTACATTTCAAAATGGTCACTGTGTGTATGCAGGAATTTTATTAATTATGGATACAGTGCTTATTTTATTAATTATGGATACAGTGCTTTCATGCAGTTTCATCACCATCTGCATTAGAGTCTCCATCTTGTTGGTGTTCCTGAAAGGTAGTGCTGGCACATTCACATTCAAAATGCGGTCAAATGAGTTGTTTGCATACAATATATACCCTATACAAACTTGTATGCATGAAGGTGTAGAAGAACTGTTGAAAAGGCAGTATTTGTGTGAGTAAATGACTTTTCGGCATTAAAACGCCTTGCACATGTTCAGTATGTGTAGACGACGTGAGTAAAATGCCAGATTGATTGCAAATACACTGTTGGAGAGGTTGAATGCACTCTATACATAATACAGAATTTTATGCAGGAAACTGTAGAAAAATAGCCATGTTCAAAAGGGAGTGTCATTATTACTTCCATGGTCATTATCATTATTTACGATTACCATATGGTCTGAAGAGATTACAACTCCGGTGTCAATATAAAAGTGTTCAGTGTCTTGATGGTCCAAATTGCGTTTCACTTGTTGAAATTGTCATATTATGACTTGACAAAGCCAGATACACTGCAGTATGGTGTGCCACAAAGGCAAGCCAATGGCTAATGCTTCCAAATCATTGATTCTCGCAGAAAAGCTAATATGCTCTGATTGAACATGAATAATGAGGCATGCTATTTGGCCGGAAACGGTTTTGGTATGTGTACGGACTGACTGTTCAAGTGGAGTAAGATCACTTACCTCTCATATCCATTAAATACATACTCTATCAATGTCGCCACAGAATTCATGATATTTTACTGCTGCTGAAGCAAAATGGCCTGGCAATGAAACACGTTTCTGGCAAAAACATACTATTTACTGATACGCTATCCCACGAGTCAGTAACATACATGTATTCTAACTTTATTAAGGGTATGAATTCACAGGTACATGTAGTATTCGCGAACTTACCTGTCAGAAAAGCAAGTCTGAAGGGATAACTCAATTTCAGAACACAATGTCCACAGAAGAAAGCGGCATTATGGGATTACAGAGATAAACTGAAAATATATAAACAAATCATTCTGACTTATCTTGAGTCCAAAAGGTTGCAAGTCGTGCACAATGGCCATCTCGGCATTCAGACATGTCTTAAACGAGCGCAATACATTATGTGCTGGTAAAATGGTAGGAAGATGTTCAATTGATATCACACTATGTACCCGGCCACCCATGACAAAGTGTTGCTACAAATATTTCCACATGGAATGAAAAGCAATTGCTGGTAACACAGTATGAAATCCGAAATGGCCATTGGCTACCAGTAATTTGCTGATTTTGCAAAAGAATGGGGTTTCCTTAATGTCACGTACTCTATGTAGCCAAGGTCCAGTGTGTTAGCTGAGCGAACAGTTGAAACACATTTTCGTAAAAACAAAGGGTGAATGTACAATACCTATATTTGGGTATACTGGAATATCGAAACTCCCATAATGTGAATGGTAACCTGCACAGTTATTGATGGTACAGCGGCTTTTATTCAGTTTACAGCTGACCACTTATGAGCAGTTCCAATACATGTTTCGGTTTGTGACAAGATCAGATCCAGTTATCAACATCACCTGAGCCAGAAACGCTATGATAAAAGCACAATAGCTTTAAAATTAAAAGAGCTAAACATTGGTGATTAAGTTGGACTACATAAAGACAGCAAACTGTTGAGACCATGTGCAGTCTGCTAGCGCAATGCCAGTTGTTACAGGCTGCAAATGGTGCATCATTTCGCCGTGACAGACGCTTTCTTATGAAGCAATGGATAATATGAGTATTTACCTGCAATATACAACACCGTGATATACACTTTATTGGATAAAATGGATGATTTGCCACATTTACTTCTTATTTTAAAGGAAACACATGTGCTGACCAAGATTTCATTTGAAGAAAATAACTATAAGCCACAACAATACGTAAGAGATGTAAATCCTTGAAGTGGCAATGTATGTGTCAAATTTATTTCCAGCGGCCATTTTGAAGATAATGGTGTCTGGTACCACAGTACTAGTTAACAATAATCTCAACAGTTTGTGTTCATTGTAGTATGTCTATGAGTATAAGCAGAAGAAACAAACAAAATATCCTCATTGCATTAAACATGTATAATAAACACACGTTCCAATCACAATATCATTTGAAAGAACATAACTACAGCCACAGAAATACTAGAATGTGTAACAAATCTTTGATGTGGCGATGTACATAACACACTTAGTTGCGGTGGCCATTTTGAAGATAAAGATTACTCATAGCACAATACCAGTTAGAAATAATATCGGCTGACTGTGTGCCGAGAACATCCCGTTTCCGTGCCGCGCCAGATATTTTTTCCCATTCACGGCACTAACCTACTATTCTATTTATCCCGTCAACACATACAAATGGCTGTAAAATGCAAAAATAGTATTGACTGGATATCAAAAATGTTTCACGGCACCGTGTTTCACGGCACATACGCACTAGTGCGTGTTGACGGGATAATACATTTTTTTCGAAATCAATATCGGCTTAGGACGACGATGCGATCATGGATGTAATACAAGAGCCGGTCCCAGTATTATATTATTGTGGCTATTTCTGAAGCAATTGGACAACAAGTAGTTCCTGTGTAAAGCGTTTTGTAACAGTTTAACCCTTACTACGCTGAATTAAATTTTATCGTCTGCTGGAAATGCTTTATTTTCGATATTTCTCCACTGGAGACCATTCTCATGTGCTGCCAAAACAGGTTATTTGTTAAGAATTAAGGCAAAACTGAAAAACAACAGACGACAATTTTCGTCTCCCGCGTAGTGAGGGTTAAAAAGCAATACGTTTGGCGTCGCTCGACTGTGTTTTGTTAATAGAGCATTTGCGTAATATAATGTCTGTTCATTCATGCTCTGAAAATGGCTATCGCGAACCACATTTATATATAGACAAATCCTGCTGGTTCCATAAAAGGGGAGTTTGTACGAACCCATCATACCTCCCCTGAGACGCCGTTGACATAGATCACTACTGTAACCTCATATATAGTCACCGTGTAATTATGTTAGGCCATACAAAAAAGTTCTCAGACGAGGTTTGCGGAATGTAACGTGGGAGGGCGGATTTTTTATATATTTCTTTTATTTGAGATATTCGGTTCTGATTGTTTTCAAATCGTCAGATGCATATTTATCCCGTCAACACAGTGCGTATGTGCCGTGAAACACGGTGCCGTGAAACATTTTTGATATCCTGTCAATACGACCTAATCACTGCGTATGCATATGTGCGGTGGCTGGGATTATTTTTTTTTGTATTTTAAGGCCATTAGTATGTGTTGACGGGATAAATAGAATAGTAGGTTAGTGCCGTGAATGGGAAAAATATCTGGCGCGGCTCGGAAACGGGATGTGCTCGGTAGAGCCTCGCCCATCCCGTTTCCTAAGCCTTGCCAGATATTTTTCCCATTCACGGCACTAACCTACTATTCTCTATCTATTTTCCTTATTTCTGAACCAAAGTATATGCTGTGACCACTCATTTGAACCGTCCCGGCGAGACGGTTCAAATGAGTGGTCACAACATATGCTTCTGATGAGAAATAAAGAAATGCTTGAGCCTTGCCAGATATTTTTCCCATTCACGGCACTAACCTACTATTCTCTATCTATTTTCCTTATTTCTGAACCAAAGTATATGTTGTGACCACTCATTTGAACCGTCTCTATAAAAACCACTCATTTGAACCGTCTCGGCGAGACGGTTCAAATGAGTGGTCACAACATATGCTTCTGATGAGAAATAAAGAAATGCTTGAGCCTTGCCAGATATTTTCCCATTCACGGCACTAACCTACTGTTCTCTATCTATTTTCCTTATTTCTGAACCAAAGTATATGTTGTGACCACTCATTTGAACCGTCTCGGCGAGACGGTTCAAATGAGTGGTCACAATATATACTTCTGATGAGAAATAAAGAAATGCTTGAGCCTTGCCGGATATTTTTCCCCATTCACGGCACTAACCTACTATTCTCTATATGTTCTATAAACAATGATAACGTTACTTTAACTTATTTCGACGTGAAAAATCACCAGATTTTCGTCAGCCATGTTTGGATTTAATTTTTTTTTTGGACGGTAGTGTTTTGTATTGATCATGTGGCGAATTTACAGCACGACTTTATTTCTCCATGACGATAAAATGCTCAATGTGCAAGGATTTTTCTGACGCGGCGATATCTGAGAACCAAAGTACTTTTGTATGGCTTTGTGAAAAAGCATATTGGAGCAATGCATGTCAAACGCTCAGTAAGATTTATTTTATCATTGCGGGTCACAACTTAATTGTTTCTGTTCTGTACTTGTCGTATTGGAATAAATTAGCTAAAAGCTACTCGAGCTGAGAGATGTTCCATACACATCCAATTTCCGTTGTTAAATATTCTTTGAATTTGGCCAAAAAAAAAATCCCAGTCCTTTATGCAGCTACATGTAATAATATAATTGAAATGTCACGTGTACGAGTGACTGAGGTAGGTACCGCCTATCAGTGGCTCCATGTGCTCAGGAATCCAGAGAAAGAAAATCTTCCTACGTAAGGAGTTACAACCCCACACCCGCTATTAGTATCCAAATACAACAAATCCCGGTGGAAACAAACACGGACGATATAAGTTTGCGCGATATTGAATATCGCACCAACTTATATCGTCCGCGTGTGTTGTTCTTGAGTATCACGCCAGCTTATATCGTCCCTGTTTGTTGTCATTGAGTATCACGCCAAATTATATCGTCCACATTTGTTGTTATTGAATATCGTGCCAGCTTATATTGTCAGCGTTTGTTGTTATTGAGTATCATGCCAGCTTATATCGTCCCCGTTTGTTGTTATTGAGTATCACGCCAGCTTATATCGTCCCTGTTTGTTGTCATTGAGTATCATGCCAAATTATATCGTCCACATTTGTTGTTATTGAATATCGCGCCAACTTATATCGTCAGCATTTGTTGTTATTGACTATCACGCCAACTTATATCGTCTTGCGTGTATCGAGTATCACAGCCATTATTATCGCCAACTTTCCGTTTGTAATCAATTGATCTCACGCAAATTATATCGTCCCATTTGTTGTTATTGATTATTGCGAACCAGCTATCGTCAGTCGAATTTGTTGTCATTGATAATCACGCCACAGTTTGTTGTTTTATTTGAGTATCATCACGCCACTATATCGTTCATGTTAAGTTATTGAATATCGCGCCAACTTATATCGTCTGCGTTTGTTGTTATTGATTATCACGCCACGTTTGTTTTTGTTATTGAGTATCACTCCAACTTAATATTCTCCCCGTTTGTTTGTTATTGAATATCACGCCAAATTAATATCGTCACACGGTTGTTTTATTATTGAATATACGGCCACCTTATATCGTCAGCGTTTTGTTGTTATTGATTATATCCCACGTTTGATTTAGTTAATTGAGAATCACGCCAACATATATCGTCCCACGAATTTGTTTTATTGAATATCGCGCCAACTTATATCCGTCTGCAATTTTGTTTGTTATTGAATTATCACGCCCACTTATATCCCTTTGTTTTTATTGAGTATCCACGCCCAACTTATATGTCCGAGTTGTTATTGAATATCAAGCCAACTTAATATCGTCTTGTGGCCTTTTTGTTATTTACGAAATTATACGTTCCACAATTTGTTTGTTATTAGAATTTTACCGCCAACTTATACGTCTGTTTGTTGTTATTGATTAAAACCGCCCACGTTGTTTGTTAAATTTGAGTATCACGCCAACTTATATCGTCCCACATTTGATGTTATTAAATATCGCAGCCAACTTATATCTCTGCGTTTTTTTATTGATTATCACCTGCGTTTGTTGTTATTGAGTATCACGCCAGCTTGTATCGTCCAATTGTTGTTATTGAATATCGCGCCAACTTATATCGTCTGCATTGGTGTTTATTGAATATCACACGCCACTATATTGCCGCGTTTGTTTTTTATGAGTACACGCAGCTTGTAACGTCCGAGTTTGTTGTTATTGTGTATCACGCCTAACTTATTTCGTCTGCGTTTGTTGTTATTGATTATCCGTGCGTTTGTTGTTATTGAGTATCACGCCAGCTTGTATGTTCACATTTGTTGTTATTGAAGTATCGCGCCAACTTATATCGTCTGCATTTGTTGTTATTGAATATCACGCCAGCTTTATTGTCCGCGTTTGTTTTTTATTGAGTATCACGACAGGCTTGTATCGTCCGCGTTTGTTGTTATTGAGTTTCATGCCAAGCTTATATCGTCCGCGTTTTGTTGTCATTGAGTATCACGCCAAATTATATCGTCCTTTTTCACATTTGTTGTTATTGAATATTGCGCCTGCTTATAATCGTTCAGTGTTTGTTGTTATTGATTATAACGCACGTTTGTTGTTATTGAGTATATCACGCCAACTATATGTCCGCATTTGTTTAATGAATATGCGCCAACTTATATCGTCTATGCGTTTGGTTTTGGATTGATTTTCCACGCCACATTTGTTGTTATTGTATATCGCGCCAACTTATATCGTCAGCGTTTGTTGTTTATTGATATTGCACGCAAATTTGTTGGTATTTTTTTAATAATTGAGTATCCACGTTCAACTTATATCGTCCGCATTTGTTGTTATTGAATTTTATCCGCGCCCAACTTATATGGTCCTTTGTTGTTTGTTATTTGATTGTATCACCGCAGCGTTTGTTGTTAATTTGTTGTTATCACTCCAACCTTTTATCGGTCTGCGTTTGTTGTTATTGAATTTCTTACGCTGCGTTTGTTGTTATTGAGTATCACGCCAGCTTATATCGTTCCACATTGAAGTTATTGAATATCGCGCCAACTTATATCGTCTGCATTTGTGTTATGATACACGCCACATTATTTTGTCCGCGTTTGTTTTTTATTGGATTTCACGCCAGCTTGTATCGTCCGCGGTTTGTTGTTATTGAGTATCAAAGCACTTATATCGTCCGCCGTTTGTTGTCATTGGAGTATCACGCCCAAAATTATATTCGTCCACATTTGTTGTTAATTGAATATTGCGCCAAGGCTTATATCGTCAGTGTTTGTTGTTGATTATCACGCCAGGTTTGTTGATTTTGTGTTATCACGCCAACTTATATCGTCCGCAATTTTGTTGTTATTGAATTATTCGCGCCAAAATTATATCGTCTGGGTTTGTTGTTATTATCACGCCACCATTTGAAACTTGTTATTGAGTATCACGTCAAATCATTTCGTCCGCATTTGTTTGTTATTGAATTATCGCGCCAACCATTATCGTCTGTGTTTGTTATTATTTGATTATCATCGCCGCGTTTGTTGTTATTGAGTATCACGAAACTTATATACTGCGTTTGTTTGTTATTGATATCACGCTGGTTTGTTGTTATTGGAGTATCACGCCAGCTTGTATTTCGTCCACATTTGGTTGTTATTGAATATCGCGCCAACTTATATCGTCTGCATTTGTTGTTATTGAATATCACGCCAGCATATATGGTCCGCGTTTTTTGTTTTTTTATTGAGTAATCACGCCAGCTTGTATCGTCCGCGTTTGTTGTTATTGAGTATCAAGCCAGCTTATATCGTCCGCGTTTGTTTTGTCATTGAGTATCACGCCAAATTATAATCGTCCACATTTGTTGTTATTGAATATTGCGCCAGCTTATATCGTCAGTGTTTGTTGTTAATTGAATTATCACGCCACGTTTGTTGTTATTGAGTATCACGCCAACTTATATCGTCCGCATTTGTTGTTATTGAATATCGCGCCAACTTATATCGTCTGCGTTTGTTGTTATTGATTATCACGCCACGTTTGTTGTTATTGAGTATCACGCCAACTTATATCGTCTGCGTTTGTTGTTATTGATTATCACGCCGCGTTTGTTGTTATTGAGTATCACGCCAGCTTGTATCGTCCGCATGTGTTGTTATTGCATATCGCGCCAACTTATATTGTCTGCGTTTGTTGTTATTGAATATCGCGCCAACTTATATCGTCTGCGTTTGTTGTTATTGATTATCACGCCACGTTTGTTGTTATTGAGTATCACGCCAACTTATATCGTCCGCATTTGTTGTTATTGAATATCGCGCCAACTTATTATCGTCTGCGTTTGTTTTGTTATTGAATTATCACGCCAGCTTATATCGTCCCTGTTTGTTGTCATTGAGTATCACGCCAAATTATATCGTCAGCATTTGTTGTTATTGAGTATCACGCCAACTTATATCGTCTGCGTTTGTTTTTATTGAGTATCACGCCAGCTTATATCGTCCCCGTTTGTTGTCATTGAGTATCACGCCAAATTATATCGTCCACATTTGTTGTTATTGAATATTGCGCCAGCTTATGTCGTCAGCGTTTGTTGTTATTGATTATCACGCCACGTTTGTTGTTATTGAGTATCACGCCAACTTATATCGTCCGCATTTGTTGTTATTGAATATCGCGCCAACTTATATCGTCTGCGTTTGTTGTTATTGATTATCACGCCACATTTGTTGTTATTGAGTATCACGTCAACTTATATCGTCCGCATTTGTTGTTATTGAATATCGCGCCAACTTATATCGTCTGTGTTTGTTATTATTGATTATCACGCCGCGTTTGTTGTTATTGAGTATCACGCCAACTTATATCGTCTGCGTTTGTTGTTATTGAGTATCACGCCAGCTTGTATCGTCCACATTTGTTGTTATTGAATATCGCGCCAACTTATATCGTCTGCATTTGTTGTTATTGAATATCACGCCAGCTTATATTGTCCGCGTTTGTTTTTTATTGAGTATCACGCCAGCTTGTATCGTCCGCGTTTGTTGTTATTGAGTATCAAGCCAGCTTATATCGTCCGCGTTTGTTGTCATTGAGTATCACGCCAAATTATATCGTCCACATTTGTTGTTATTGAATATTGCGCCAGCTTATATCGTCAGTGTTTGTTGTTATTGATTATCACGCCACGTTTGTTGTTATTGAGTATCACGCCAACTTATATCGTCCGCATTTGTTGTTATTGAATATCGCGCCAACTTATATCGTCTGCGTTTGTTGTTATTGATTATCACGCCACGTTTGTTGTTATTGAGTATCACGCCAACTTATATCGTCTGCGTTTGTTGTTATTGATTATCACGCCGCGTTTGTTGTTATTGAGTATCACGCCAGCTTGTATCGTCCGCATGTGTTGTTATTGCATATCGCGCCAACTTATATCGTCTGCGTTTGTTGTTATTGAATATCGCGCCAACTTATATCGTCTGCGTTTGTTGTTATTGATTATCACGCCACGTTTGTTGTTATTGAGTATCACGCCAACTTATATCGTCTGCGTTTGTTGTTATTGATTATCACGCCACGTTTGTTGTTATTGAGTATCACGCCAACTTATATCGTCCGCATTTGTTGTTATTGAATATCGCGCCAACTTATATCGTCTGCGTTTGTTGTTATTGATTATCACGCCAGCTTATATCGTCCCTGTTTGTTGTCATTGAGTATCACGCCAAATTATATCGTCAGCATTTGTTGTTATTGAGTATCACGCCAACTTATATCGTCTGCGTTTGTTTTTATTGAGTATCACGCCAACTTATATCGTCCGCATTTGTTGTTATTGAATATCGCGCCAACTTATATCGTCTGCGTTTGTTGTTATTGATTATCACGCCAGCTTATATCGTCCCTGTTTGTTGTCATTGAGTATCACGCCAAATTATATCGTCAGCATTTGTTGTTATTGAGTATCACGCCAACTTATATCGTCTGCGTTTGTTTTTATTGAGTATCACGCCAGCTTATATCGTCCCCGTTTGTTGTCATTGAGTATCACGCCAAATTATATCGTCCACATTTGTTGTTATTGAATATTGCGCCAGCTTATGTCGTCAGCGTTTGTTGTTATTGATTATCACGCCACGTTTGTTGTTATTGAGTATCACGCCAACTTATATCGTCCGCATTTGTTGTTATTGAATATCGCGCCAACTTATATCGTCTGCGTTTGTTGTTATTGATTATCACGCCACATTTGTTGTTATTGAGTATCACGTCAACTTATATCGTCCGCATTTGTTGTTATTGAATATCGCGCCAACTTATATCGTCTGTGTTTGTTATTATTGATTATCACGCCGCGTTTGTTGTTATTGAGTATCACGCCAACTTATATCGTCTGCGTTTGTTGTTATTGATTATCACGCCGCGTTTGTTGTTATTGAGTATCACGCCAGCTTGTACCGTCCACATTTGTTGTTATTGAATATCGCGCCAACTTATATCGTCTGCGTTTGTTGTTATTGAATATCACGCCAGCTTATATTGTCCGCGTTTGTTTTTTATTGAGTATCACGCCAGCTTGTATCGTCCGCGTTTGTTGTTATTGAGTATCAAGCCAGCTTATATCGTCCGCGTTTGTTGCTGTCAATCCAGACCTAGCAGAGGGGATCGGGAGTTGTACGGCTTAGAGATAACATGTTTGACATGTTAAAGGTACATGCCCACTGAATAAGCAGAAAATGTTCTTTATAGGAATTAAATAAGAGTACAATTGTGTCACTATTCCACCAGTCGTAAAAAATACGAGTTCCCGCCATACAAATATAATCATTTAGTAATATTTATTTTACTGTCAGTGACTTGCGGTGGTATCAGGCTATTTTCATATGTAAATGAGGCACGATATTTTTTAGCTCACCTTGTTACCGCAATGTGTCCGGCGTCCGGCGTCCGGCGTCCGTCGTCGTCCCTCCGTGAACATTTTCAAACGTCTTCTCCTCGGTAACCATTGGGCCTATACCGTCTAAAAATAGCACAAATTCTTAAAAAATATTCTTCTCAAGAACCGCCAACCGGATTTCGACAAAACTTGGTAGGAATGATCGATGTACAATGCTCTTTCAAAGTTGTTAAAATGGTGACCCCGGGGTCAAAAATGGGCGTGGCCCTTGGGGTCAAATTGGGGTCAAATTTTTAACCGAATATGGTCATGTCTATATCAAATCGAAGGTATCAAAGAGGCGATCGCTCTCGTACATTTTTTGTCGAAATTTGATGGTCATGTCATCCAAGATGGCCGCCGAAAGGTCAAAAGGTTGTTCTTTTATTAGAGATTTCAAAATTCTTCTTCACACGAACCGCTTGGTCCATGGTGGCCAAACTTCACAGTTATGGTGCATGGCTGAAGCCTTTTCAGGTTTGTTAAAACGGAGGTCGTCGCTAATCTAGTATGGCCGCCGTCTGAAAATAGCATAAATTCTTAAAAAATCTTCTTCTCATGAACCGCCTGCTGGATTTCGACGAAACTTGGTAGGAATGATTGATGTACAATGCTCTTTCAAAGTTGTTAAAATGGTGACCCGGGGTCAAAAATGGGCGTGGCTCGTGGGATGAAATTGTGGTCAAATTTTATTTTTGACCAAATTTGGTCATGTCTATATCAACTCGAAGGTATCAAAGACGTGATCGCTCTGGTACATTTTTTGTCGAAATTGGATGGTCATGTCATCCAAGGTGGCCGCCGAAAGGTCAAAATGTCGTTCTATTATTAGAGATTTCATAATTCTTTTTCACACGAACCGCTTGGCCCATGGTGGCCAAACTTCACAGTTATGGTCCATGGGTGAAGCCTTTTCAGACTTGTTAAAACGGAGATCGTCGCTAATCCAAGATGGCCGCCGTCTAAAAATAGCACAAATTCTTAAAATATCTTCTTCTCATGAACCGCCAGCCGGATTTCGACGGAACTTGGTAGGAATGATCGACGTAGAATGCTCTTTCAAAGGTGTTAAAATGGTGACCCGGGGTCAAAAATGGGCGTGGCCCGTGGGGTCAAATTTTATTTTTGACCAAATATGCTCATGTCATATATCAAATTGAGGGTATCGATGAGGCGATTGCTCTGGTGCAATATTTGTCGGAATCGGATGATTGTGTCATCCATGATGGCCTCCAAACGGTCCATTTATTCGAGATTTTGAACGTCTTTTTCTCAGGAACCACATGGCCGATGCTGGCCAAACTTCATAGTAAGTTAAGATCCTTGGGTGAAGCATTTTCAGATTTGGTAAAATGAGAGTCATCGCTTAATCGAAGATGACCGCCATCTTAAAATAGCACAATTTCTTTAAAACACATATGAACTCAATGTCACATTCTCCTCTGGTGTTCATGGAGTCAGGTGAGCGAATTAGGGCCATCATGGCCCTCTTGTTTAATTATTTATACTAATTAAATGTGTCACCTGAAAAATAGAATATTTTCGACAGATTATAAAGTATGATAATTTCACATCAAACAATTTAAATAGTAATGACAGTTAACATTTTAAGGAAACACGGTTATCGCCCGTGATATAAGTGTGAAAATTTACGTCTGATATAAAATGGGTATAATGCCAATCAAGTCGTAGGGTAATAGTGAATGAATGATTATTTTGCCAGAAAATGTTTCCGATGAGGTTTCTGATATAAAGAACATTTAATTGTACCATTAATGAGTTTAAAATAATTTAAAATGAAAACAATTCAGAGCTCCAGGTAATTTTATAAACTTTGAGATGAAATTTGTTATTTCTTCGCCATTTTTGGCGAAGAAATAACAAAATTCACCTCAAAGTTGAGAGTGTTTTAGAATCGTATCATTGAGACGATTCTAAAGAACTCCCAACTTGCCATTTTTGGTGAAGAACTAAGAAAAATACCTCGAATATTTGGCCAAATTACGCATCTTAACTGGAGCTCTGAATTGTATCTTAAATGTCTTTGTATCATCTGTAAATTTTATTTCAAACTGCATGTATAATATTGTTTACACTGGTAACACTGGTAATTGTAAGTTAATAACACTCCATAATACTAATAGCTGTTGTCTTTCTTTATTAACCCGTACTTATAAATGCGAATTATGGCATGTCCGACCAATGTAGACTCAGATCAGCCTGTGTATATCATCTACAATGTTCTTTTGTTAATTAAACACTAATTACGTTTCTAACACACAGTATATAGGTATATCTGTTTCATACGGAGCCCCCGTAGGTTGACGTAGAATCCTTTTTTTTCTTAATTCGTTCTCACGAAATAACAATTCGTTCCCACGAAATAACATTTCGTTCCCTCAATTTAACAATTCGTTCCCACGAAATAACAATTCGTTCCCATGTGAAATTGTGGGAACGAATTGTTATATCGTGGGAACGAATTGTTAATTCGAGGGAACGAATTGTTAAATTGAGGGAACGAATTGTCATTTCGTCGGAACGAATTATTATATTTGTATAGCGGGCACTCGTAATCTTTAGAACTGGTGCAATAATGACATAATTATACACTTATTTAATTCATATAAAGAACAGTCTGTGCCTACTGAGTGGGCATGTGCTTTTAATTATTCAATTTAGAACACGTTCGGTATATGCAATATTTTACCGTCTTCGTTTAATACCTGTCGCCAGTTAATCTGTCTATGAAAGAAAATACGATGCATTTCCCCCATCAACACCCCACGGCAAAAATAAAGGAGTCAGTTAATTCTGTCTCCAGGGGGGCCCGTTTCACTAAGCCTCGTACGGCTAAGAAGTTCGTAAGTGCAAAACTTACGATGTGCAACAAATTTCGCATTAGCGACCGATTTGGGGAAATCTTTGGTGAATTTGTTCAGATTTAATGACCTAACTGTAGGTGGAAAATGGTAGCATTAATGAATTACAGATTCGTGATACTTACTGTCTGTTCCATGTGTTGCTGCCGACACACTTTTGGCCATTAATAGCCAAAAATTCGTCGGCAGCAAAACGTGGAACAGACAGTAGGCGGATGTTGGTTAATCACAACATACATGGAAAGTTTCCACACATAATGGCCGACTTGTATACAAACTAGATATAACGGACCAATTCACTGCCATCAGCGGCGGCGAAATGTGGAATCGATAGAAAACAATCGAGCCCATCCACAGCACAGGTGGACGATTCGGACATGTGACGCCAAAAGAATACCAGTTACAAAAAAATCCATTACTCCACCCACTTGATCTCATACAGTACTATCTTCTATTATAAAAGATAGTACTGTATGAGACCACAGGCATTCGGTGTATTTCGGCTTTCATCGGTATAACTCTATATATATATGAACAAGGCTTCTAACTTTGGTCGAACACGACCTCGTATTATAACAAAATAACATGTTTAAAATTGTAATTTTCTATGCATTTATGTATTTCTGCAGGATATCGATAATTTTCAAATGATCATATGAACTTGCCACTGCAATATTGACGTTAGAGCCGTAAAGACATTATTTCATTTGTGACGATACGAGGTTGTGTCCGACCTAGGAAAAGGAGCTGTAATTCGACATTATTTGCGTAAATGTGTTCTAACTATGTTATTTTAGCAAGATAATAATAATTATCAAATGAACGTGTGCACTTTCCGCCAAAATATTCACATTAGCGTTAATACAATCGCAGAATGTGTTATGATACGAGGTCGTGTCCGACCAAAGTTATAAGCCTTGTTCATATATATAGAGTTATACCGATGAAAGCCGAAACACGCCGCATGCCTGTGCCTGTAAGGTAGTTATATGCATGTTTCACAGTGGAGCCTCTCTAAACCGGACACCCTGGTATGTCCTCAGCTTGTCCGGTTTAGAGAGGTTCCACTGTACTTCTGAAGGTCTGTCATGCGGAAATATATAGAGTGTATATGTTAGTCACATTGGTAACAAATATCTTGAGTGGTAACACGTATTCAAATGACTTTCCCGTCCGTGGTGGCAGTGTTAACCCCCAGGTAATGAGGTGAATTAAAAAAACTGTCAAGTTCCTATCTTCTTTTAAAATCTCTCATCCCGGTGTGTGCATAATTTGTGAACAGGCCCTAAAATGAAGCTATAAGAAGCTCAATAGAACAAACATTATACTAGGAAATACAATGTTGGTGAAATTTCTTGAAATTCAAGAAAATAGATTGACAATTCAACCCCTGGGCAATACATATGAGGAAAGTCTTGAAAATTCAAGACGATGTATTGCTTATTCAAGAAATGGGTTTAACAATTCAAGACAACATATTGAAATTTCGAAAAGATTATCTTCTATAAAATTGACAGACACTTGACCAGTTGTCCTAATGGGTTGGAACCGTTTCGTGCGTCAATTTCATTATACATTGTACTTATGTCTATTACGGCGTTGACACTATTTTGAACCGCTGGGCCAATGTTGGTCAAACGTCACATGGCCATGATGGGTGATCTATGGGTGGGGCACGTCAGATTTGTAAAGTTGGAGGTCGTCGCATAATCCAGGATGGTCGCCGTGGAAAATTAGGTCAAATTCTTAACAAATCTGCTTCTCACGAACCGGCAGGCCAATTTCTTGTCAGGAATTATCGATAGTCAATGCTGTTTCAGATTTGTTAAAATGCATGGTGGTCCCCGGTGTGAAACAATAGGGGGGGGGGGGGGGGGGGGGGGGAGGGGGGAGGGGGGGGGGGGGGGGTGGTGATGATGGTCAAATTTCACAACGAATATGGTCATGTCATATATCAATTGAAGGTATCGACAAAACGATCACTGGGGAGTATTTTTTTTTTCGAAATCGGATTATTACGTAATCCAAGATGGCCGCCGAACGATCCTTTTATTATAGATTTCAAACGCGGCTTCTTATCGTGAACCACTTGGCCGATGAACTAAGTTGCCATCGTGATTGTGTTGACATTTGGTTCCAATAATGTACTATTGAAACTCAGGTCGAAATAAAATGATTTATTTGCTTCCCATGATAATTTTTTATTTGGCTGCAGGATTGTGCTATTTGATCAGGAGCTACACACGTTACAAATCACATAAGCCAAAGTTCTCCAGTCACAGCCATATATATATTGTAGATATGTAGCAGTTAGATTGAGTGTTCTAAAAAAACAGCAAACAAATTACGCATACATCAGCTCCATTTATCACAAATAGTACAAAGCCGGTTTGTCAGTGTTTTCATTGAATTAACACGTGCATCCTTGTGCATTGGGTGCACCGTTGCCTG
Organism: Conchocele bisecta; assembly: GCA_029237695.1. Classification (NCBI taxonomy): domain Eukaryota; kingdom Metazoa; phylum Mollusca; class Bivalvia; order Lucinida; family Thyasiridae; genus Conchocele; species Conchocele bisecta. Next base: position 28,914,293 of record CM055277.1, read on the forward strand.
GCAGTCTACACAGCTTAAGAAAGAAAACAAATGCATTTATTCTGTTTGATTACTTAAATTTGTTTATCTTTCAAACTGTTTTGAGAACAAATCATATACATGTTTGGGAACAAATCACTTCACGTAAGTACTGCGCCTACCCGTGAGAATGGTGCGGAATAACCTGAATGAACTCGTTTTTGCTTACGCGGAATAATTTATCGTGACGGAACTACTTTATCGTACTTTGGCGGTCGCAGCCATTTTCTTTTGCTCTGAAAATACAGAATTCAATCTGTGAATATCTGGACCATCCAAAATGGCATTAATGGCTGATAGAGAAGACAATGTCTATCAGGCAAAGTTAGCCGAACAGGCTGAGAGATATGATGGTAAATTGATTTCTGATTGTGTTTTGTATTTATTTTTCAGATTGGGGTTTGGTTCATTCCTGATCAATTTGTCATCGACAAAAATAAGTCCACTCTATCAATGTATACGTCTTGTAAATTAGTTTTGCTTCCTAAGAGCAGACGAATGCACATTATTTACTTGCTCAATGCAATGCAAGTTCTTTAAAAATCCTCCAGAATCGAGAACCTTCTATTTTGAAGGTGCCTTCCGTGTCGAATTATGTTGGGCCAGTGTCCATGGTTATGAACAGGTTATCGCCATTTTGAATACATGAGCTCGTGTAAAAATGCATGGAATGTGCATCATATAAATCCAATGTGTAACCCACAAATCATGGTGGAAATTGTGATACTCGTGTCTATACATCTGGGATGTATTACATGTACAGCAAGTTGTTCAACCATGCTTGATGTCTCCATAAATTTGTGGCAATCCCAACGTAATTTTGTCAAGGTGTGACTTTATTGCATGACTAATGAGGGTTCCTGAACCTAGCTTAGAAAATCTCAGCTCCACGGATGTGTTTTACTATTTCGTCTGTCTTTTATATTTTTTGTATCCGTGAGAGCCGAGACCCTTACAGTGTAACATTTAGTCACAATAACTGCCCAATTTGTCCTCGTGTTTTGCTACACAAATGGGAAGAAAACTGTGTATTATTGGGTCTATGAATGTTTTTAACATGACTGAAGTGTTTAACTTCTTGCTCGTCCGACTAGCAAACGCCGGGACAAATCGCGTGACTAAATTTTACACTATAAGGGTCTCCGCTCTCACGGATACAGAAAATATAAAAGACAGATGAAATAGTAAAACACATCCGTAGAGCTGAGATTTTCTAAGCTATCCTGAACCCATTTCGGTCTTTAGGAATTATTCCTTAAGATCCGATAATTAGGGCCTCGCCCTGTCTGTCCATCCGTTTTTTTTTGGGAAAGTTTCTCATATCACCTATAATTTCTGTTTGCATTCTCATCAGGTTCACTCGTACAATATGGATGATATGAAATGGCAGGATATGTTCACTTTATCAAGAAACGACACGAGCAGACACTCCTTGAAATTATACAAAAAACAATGTTGCACAACCCAACAAAAAACAATGTTGCACAACCCAGAGACTAAATACATTCACACTAAGAGTAATGGACTCCTGGAACAGTTAATGCTGAAAGTCTCAACGAGTTTATGTCGCTCCTGAATGAAGAAAATTGGAACGAAAACAAGTTTTCTCCGTGAATAGTGACATATACAATATTATTATACACGTCGATGCCGCAGACCCCCACATACGTTTATATATAGTTTAAATATTAGTTTTGTAACAAGGATACGTTAAACTAACAGAGGGACCATATAAGCATGTGTGCTTAAATCAGATCCAGGTAACAATAAAGTGTTGCTGCCGAGATGCATCAAATTTAAATATAGTGAAGTCCAGATTCACCTAGAAATGAACATACATGTTTATCACATTTTATGCATAATTTGCGAGCATACCCTCTTCAGATTAAGGAAATATGTAGAAAATCACTAAATATGTGGTAAATCACAATTGTATGTAACTTAGAAAACCGTGTAACTTAAAATATCTTTTAAAATAATTTTCAATTAACTATATTCTTAGAATATGCTTCACTTGTTTTCTAGGGGCATGAATCAATGAGAAGGCACAAATCCATGAGAATTGGCCCATACATCATTCAGATTAATACAATTACCCTCGCTACTGATCGTCCGTCTGTCTGTTTATTTATTTGAAAGTTTTTGTGACAGTTTCTCAAATCACCTATAAGTATAATTTATGTTTGCCTTCAGCTAATATCTTCATATTGGACTAAGTAACTATATGTCATTCCACATGTGGGGTAATGGTGAATACAGGGCCTGAAAATAGCACTGGTCCTAGGTCCTGGACCTGCAAATTTTAAAGTCTAACCTTTGTGTCTTAAATCAATAAAATTGAAATTGCGATCATCATTCAGTGGCGATGCTCAATCCATTCTGATTATCGTCTTATAAATGATAATTTATGGTGACTCATTTGAGTATTTACACATGTTGTGATAAGTCATTTCGCATAAAACAGACACATATTTCTAGCGATTAATCTCTCGGACCTTTCACTTTTTTCCTTGTTAGGTCCCGGACCTACTGGTAAGAGCGGCTATTTTCAGACCCTGCAATGAATGTTTATATTGCCAGAAATTGTCTCCAATGTCTCTGATATGAAGAACATATTGTGCCTACTGAGTGGGCATGTACCTTTAAAATAGCGCAGCAAGTATTCCTATTGTTGAGCTTATACAGAGGTGCACTGTGTGGGATCGGCAATTCCGTCCGATTACTTGATCAGTGCAAACATAATTCATATTTTTTCAAGATATTTGTTTGCCTCGTGGAGCAATGTAATGCATCAATGGGGTTGCCTGTAATGAACACGGATTAACCGGGTACGAGCTGGTATGGGTAATGGCAGGGCTCCAGATAAGGAATTAATAATTGAGTATTGTCACCCCATCATTTCTGAAACAATTGGGAATTTTCAAACTTAATTGGGTAAAATAAAATCACACTACTGTTTACATATCAACAGACATTAATTGTTGAATAGTTTTCTTCGAAATGAAAACATGTCTTTGTAATTTATTAGAATTGTCTCCTTGGATGTGTACTCATACTGTTCGTGTATACACATTCAGACTGAGTTCTGCGCTATATATCGGACAAAATGACGGGCTACATACAAAACAAATCGGACAAACCAACATTTTATCGGACTACATGTATATACATGTCTGACGCCGATCTGAAACGCTGGCAATAAATGGACTTGTCTTGTACACTGTTCAAATACTAAAAAATTATTTGGAAGAATATACATTGTATGCACCATTGACAATGTATTTTGTGAAAATGTATTTTGTGAAAGAGGTACGAGTATTGTGATACGCATCGTCACGTGAGGTGTGCATATTGTTACACCCCTATCAGTGCTTGACACTCGGCGAATCAGCATGGTAGCCGAAATAAAAATATTTGGGCTAGTAAACATTTTAGAATCCCATATTTCACTAGCCCAAAAAAGGTATGACTGAATTTAGTGAAATATGCGATTAGGGGTGTATCTACACTGGCAGAGAAGAACGAGTGACACAAGATTAAATGTACAATTTAATATGTTTTATATGTATAATAGTCCATTTTCCTCCATAACTATTTCTACATGATGTTCATCATCCCCATCCGCCTCCTCATCACCGATAATAATGTCCTCCTCCGTCTTCTCTTCCTCCTCCACCTCGTCGTCAAATACATGGCACGCATACAGCGGTGGTCGCAGAGCCTTCAAAAGCGTGAAAACACACACTCCACGACCAGCGGTGTACGATCCCCAAGAGAACGCAATAAACACTACAAGAAAAAGAAAATGTAAAAATACAACAAAAGCCCCACAAGACACTACCCAATAAGCCAACAAACAAACAAGCACACTATAGTATTTTCATCCTAAATAATTCTAGAAAACCCCCCCCCCCCCCCTTCCCCCCCCCCCCCCCAACCCGGTATTATTCAGCGCTGGCAGGCATCTTAAATTAGTACGGAAAATTTAGGACAGTTGGTCGCCCTAGGTTTCAAAACCGAAGTGAAACCGAAAGTGCGAAAACAATCGATTACTTCCTGGTTCAATTGGCATACCTCGGATGTGTACATTGCACCCTGTGAGATTATGTCATGGAGAAAACAACCATATGATCAACTATTCTGGCTTCGTAATTTAACCAGGCATGGGAAATTTCCGGATTTGAGGTCCCAGGGACCACTTTTGTGAATCTTGTAAATCCGTTGAGAATGGCGATAACAAATTATAATTAATTTTTTTTAAGTGGCGATTCTTTTATTTGCGGAATCCCTGTTATACATGTACTGACTTCTTGTCGAACCCTGATTATAGCATATTTTTTATGGGGAAAATGTGATCTATTTAATGCTAAATATACCTCAGAATGAAGCACAGAGCATCTAGAATTGAACAAAAATTATGGGGGGGGGCATGCCCCCAGACCCCCTACCAAATCGCAGCGCAATCCGCTGCTCAAATTAATTTTCATGATTGGGGATAGTGTTCCACTCCCATGCCTGTTTAACGTGTTCCACTTGTAAACAAAATACACAACTAATTACTTTGCCCATTAACCCTTCTTTACTGCCTTTGTCTTTCGCATCATGAAATCCCACTAATTTTTGGGAGCCGGCACAGCTTCAAGGTCGATAGCCAAGTCGTCGACATTCTCCTCGTCCGCCATTATTATTGCGATGAACAAAGCCGAACGTTCCGAATGATACCTATTTCGCCCAAGTCGGTTCGTACATTTTCATAATCGAGCTTGATAGTTTTGTCACTATTTCGTTTATTAATTCCGTGAAGAGTATCGATTCGTAGATAATTTGAGGTAATCAATATTGCTATGCAGCTACATTCAATGCATTTCTGCGCTTAATTAACATGCGACAAGTTGTTTTTATAGAATGCAGAGATTGGGTCCGAAAACAAATGAGGCGAAATAAGCAAGGTGCGATTTCGAACGCCGGGTAACATCCGCCATTTTCATTGGATAATTTACGCAGTCAAGAGTATGCCTACCCAATCAGCAACGTAAACACGCGTGTTTGACAAAGGTCAAGGATTGTTTTTTTAGCCAGGTTTTTTGAAAAAAAATCCAGGCTATTGGATTGGCGAAAGCCGGGCGGGCGGGCGGCGTCCACAATCAATGTTAAGTTTTCGTGTTCGAGTCCATTTCTTTGTTACTGTACCACCTAGGACCACCAAACTTTCACAGCTTCATAATCAAGGGGTGCCCACCACATATCACTATCCAACATGTTGCTTTTTTTTTAACTTCACCCATTTTTTCCGCGTAGTCGACTTAGCCATTTTCAATGTTAAGTTTTCGCGTTTACAATGTTAAGTTTTCGTGTTTAAGTCCATTTCTTTGGTACTGTACCACCTAGAACCACCAAATTTTCACAGCTTCATAATCAAGGGGTACCCACCACATATCACTATCCAACATGTTATTTTTTTTTTTAACTTCACCCATTTTTTCCGCGCAGTCGACTTAGCCATTTTCAATGTTAAGTTTTCGCGTTTACAATGTTAAGTTTTCGTGTTTAAGTCCATTTCTTTGGTACTGTACCACCTAGGACCACCAAACTTTCACAGCTTCATAACCAAGGGGTGCCTACCACATACAACTATCCAACATCTGACCATTTTTTTACCTTCACCTATTATTTCTACGTAATTGACTTAACCATTTTCAACGTTAACTTTTTAACGTACGTCTGGTTAGAGTTTTTTGGTTAAAACTTTTTCGTTATACTATATCTCTGCAACTGCTTCGCCCATTATCTTGAAACTTCACATGGGTGTTTATCATCATCCATATTTTCATTCTAACCCCCAACCGTGCGGCCCCTGTGCCCAATGTCAAGGTCAAATTACTTTGAATTTTTTTGTTAAAATTTTTTTGTGTACTATATCTCTGCAACTGCTTCACCCAATACCTTGATACTTCACATGGGTGTTTATCATCATTGTTGCACCTGCTTGCGGAAAGCGCGATCCTGTGCCCAATGTCAAGGTCAAATTACTTTGAATTTTTTTGTTAAATTTTTTTCCTGTACTATATCTCTGCAACTGCTTCACCCAATACCTTGATACTTCACATGGGTGTTTATCATCATTGTCGCACCTGCTTGCGGAAAGCGCGATCCTGTGCCCTATGTCAAGTTCAAATTACTTTGAATTTTTTTGTTAAAGTTTTTTCGTGTACTATATCTCTGCAACTGCTTCACCCAATACCTTGATACTTCACATGGGTGTTTATCATCATTGTCACACCTGCTTGCGGAAAGCGCGATATCGTCGGCATTTTGGCATACGTTCGTTCGTGTGTCCGGTAAGATGATATTCACTCGCATTGGCGACTTGGTGAGCGCCCATATCGAGCACTGCCTATGAAGTATTAATTTGTTCAATCAATATCATTTTAAATCGTCACAAATCAAAACACCTGTGTTATTTAGAAATGGTGGAGTTTTAAGAAGAAGGTTATGGAGCAGCAGTTGACAGAGCTGTGCGTAAACGTATGCATCAATAATTCAATATACATGTATTAACCGTTTCAACCCTAAGTAACTGAAATTCATTTTGGCACATTCATTTTCTGACCAATCCAATCATCATAAAATGATTTTCAGATTAGTCCATTTATAAAAAGTGTTTTTTTTTCTCTAAATATTTTTTAAAAATTACTTGTGAAAAGTGCTGATCCTGATAGACGGCTCGATACGATCAGGCTCATCTGGATCTACCGTTTGCAAATGAGCTCTGTAGTGTTGAAAGGGTTAAATCGTCACGCATCAAATCAAAACATTCCCGTGTTCCAGAAATGGTGGAGTTTATGAAGAAGGTGGCGGAACAGCAGTCAACAGAGCTGAGTGTCGAGGAGCGCAACCTGCTCTCCGTCGCCTACAAGAACGTGATTGGGGCGCGGCGGGCCTCCTGGCGCATCCTCAGCAGCATGGAGCAGAAGGAGGAAGACAAAAAGGAACCCGGCCCCAAGCTGGCCCTCATCAAGAATTACAGGGCCTCCGTGAGTTGTGCTGGTGGATCGGGTTTTTAGTACTTTTGATTTTTATTCCTGGAATTTGCAGCACATTAGTTTCCTTATGGGCTTGGCCCCGTTCTTCTACTGGCCCCTTTAACCCTTAGACCGCTACACACAATTGTTGTCTGCTGTTGAATTTATATCTTGGCTTATGGAAATGATTCTTAAGTGCTGTCGAAGCATGTTTTTGTTGATAAAAATGGAAAATAGAAAATAAACAGCAGACAACAACAAAAATTAAGATGGCGGTGTAAGAGTTAATTAATTCACTGTCACATCTTGACTGTCATACATTGCCTGTCTAGTAAAGACTTGTAACTGTTATCTGCCTGTACGTTCGACAGTAGTGCAGTAGTGTGCAAAGCTCCAGATAAGCTGCGTATTTGTTTAAATACCAAATTAAAATTGCCAAAAACCCAATTGAAATCAGAAGTAGCGAGTATCTAAAAGCAATACAAATTTTGTGGTACCTGCAGAAAATAATAAACAGACCACAAATATAGCATATTTTTCTTATTTTCCATCAAAACACATCATCCAAGGAGACAATTCTAATGAAATGCCAATACATGTTTTCATTTCGAAGCAAACTACTCCATAATTGCTGTCTGTTGATGTGTAGACAGTAGTGTGATTTTATTTTACCCAATTAATATTTTTAACTACCCAATTGCTTCGGTGATGGAGTAACAATACTCAATTACTAATTCCTTATCTGGAGCCCTGGTGTGTAAAGTAAATTTTCTCTCGGTCTCTGATCCACCTGTATGAAAATCCCACTTATTTTAGATGTATGAAAATCCCACTTATTGCTTGCACTAATCTAGTTTTTGGCTGATTGACTTCATACCCTGCGTGTTGGTGGGAGCACGCAATGGGTAATCGTGGTTCATCCTTACAGGAATCCTGACTGGAGACATGGTTTGGCCCTTACATACGTCTTTGGCATTTTGTATGTGAATCTGGTTATACCTCTTATGTGAGTATTACGATATTCGTAATCCTATTTTAGGGGAAGGGGCCAAGTTACTTGGTGTGGTATGGAGCTGGCACCAGGTCAGGTTATTCTAATTTCAGGGCCGAATGAATATATTTGTTCTCGATGTAAATATTCCGTTCTGATTTTGGGATTTTCCCCCCAATGCAGCAGGTTAAAATGGGATCGAACCCGTTTGCCCGGCCTTACATGACCTTAGCTGTTGATAGGCCGTTAAACACTAATAAACAAACAAACATACCCCTGCGTGTGACTACCATCGGGTACATCAGTGTGTTTGACCAAAATCGTCTCGCTGGTTCAACATGTGGGTGGAGATTTTGATTTTAACCCAAGTCTACAGACTTCTGTTGTAATGCCTCAGAAAACCATGCCGATCCAGACGAACTGTTTCCAATGACTGTTGAACGTGCATCCACAAGCAAATCAGGATTTTGTCATTACATGTTTAATGATACTTTTTCAGGTGGAGGGAGAATTGAAAGACATATGCGGAGAGGTGCTGAAGGTGTTGGACAAAAATCTAATCCATAATGCGGCACAGGGGGAATCAAAAGTATTCTACTACAAAATGTGAGTATTGTTGTATCAGAGCTCTGGATAAGGTGCGTATTGGCTTATTTTGCTCACTTATTTTAGCAGAATACGCATTGATTATCAACAGTGGGAGTACAAAATACTCAGAGCAATGTGAAATACGCATTGATTTTCAAATTGAGTAGTGAAAATACTGTAATAAAGTTGAAAATTTACTTGGTGTAGCTACAAAAATACAGCTCTACTAAGTAAATGTTCAACTGTTTTACAGGCCCCGTGCAGGCACCGGGGCGGGATCAACTGATCCTGAGAATAGTGCTGCAGTAGCCATTGCTTGTCGTAAAAGGCGACTAATCTGGCTTAACGATTGGGTTCATACTTTCCGGAACACACTATACCGGATTTGGCCCTCATGTACATTTTTGGCTTTCTTGTATGTGAGAGTGGAGTCGGGCTATGCCCCATATATAAAAGTAAGATTAACGCTAATCCTATTACTTTTAGGGGATGGGATAAATGATGTTGGTGTGGCGAGGGCCTGGCACCAGATCAGGTTGTTCTAATTTCAGGACTGAATATATATTTTGATTGTAAATATCGAGTTCTGAAGTTGGGATTTACCCCCCTCGGACAGGTGGATACAGGACACGACCCCGTTGACCCGTCTGCGTGTAGACTCCCTGAGGCTTGTACCTCTATGTCAGAAAAGCGGACGTTAAACCCTATTCACTCACTCACTCACTCAACTGTTTTACAATATAAATAAGTGAATTGTTGCATTTGTTTTATGTTTTGATCAGTTGTTCCCTATTTAATCATGAAGAAAATCAATAATCCGTTTGTAAAAATAAAATACGCATTTAATTTGAAATCATGGGGGTACAATACTCTTTTATACACAAAGCTTATCCAGGGATTCCGCTGGGGAAAATAAAAAAATCGCCACTTCAAAAATATATATATATTTTTTCCCCCCGAAAATTGTAATTTATTATCACCAATTGTTTATTTTTATCGCCTATTGCGAAAGTGGCGATCGCCAGCGGAATCCCTGCTTATCTGGAGCTATGTGTATAGACACTCTGTCGTTACATAGAAAGAATTGGTAGTTTATGTAATCATGCCAGTGGTTCACACTAAACTTTCAAGAAAATCCTTCAGGCACTTTGTGATATGAAAGACAAAAGCCTCTTTAAATCAAATCTGACTTGACTGTGGATGGGTTGTGGCTGCATCTGCATTCAATCCGGAGGTTGCGAGTTCAAACCTCGCTTTAGGCATCAAAGATTTTTTCCAGGGATTCTGCTGGCGATCACCACTCGCAATTGGCGTGGCAATTAATTTTTTTTCCCCAGCGGAATCCCTGCATTCATAGTATCTCCATCCCACAGGTGTCGGATGAGACTTTAAACTGTGGTCCCGTCTCTATATGACCCTAGCTGTTGTTGGGATGTTAAACCCAGTCACTTTCACTCTTCAACTTTACTCTGATGTTAAATAGACACAGAATCACCTGAACATTTGTATGTGACGTCACATACTCGCGCCACCCATAACACGACCTTGACCTTTGTGACCATCACAATCTTGCTGAAAGACTAAGCCAGTTTGTCACTGATGACCACTGGAAGACGACCTTAATGTGTCCAGGTGTGTCATAAATTTTTCATGAGATCGCGTATATTCTTTTTGGTAAAAACAATCGCATGTGGGCATGCCATGCGATGGGTAATTTATCGATCTGGATTCATCGTTACCGGAATCCAGACCAGAGACCTGGTGCTCATGTACCCAGGGATTCCCCTGGCGATCGCCACTTTCGCAATTGGCGATAAAAATAAACAATTGGCGATAAAAAATTACAATTTTCGAAAATTGTAATTTTTTATTGCCAATTTTTTTAATTTTTTTTTGAAGTGGCGATTTTTTTATTTTCCCCAGCGGAATCCCTGTGTACCTCTGGCATTCTTGTATGTGATTGTTGAATCTGGTTGTACCCGTTTTTGAGTAATACGGTTATTCGTAATCCTAATACTAGGGGAAGGCTTGGTGTGGTATGGGCTTGGGGACCGTTTCACTAAACTTTGTACGACTAAAATGTTCGTAATTGCAAAATTATGATGTCTGTAAATTTCAAATTAACACTCGTTTTCTTGTAAACAATAAATCCATCAATTGAAATTTCCAGACGATCCTAAATTTGCACTTGCGAACATTTTAGTTGTACAAAGTTTAGTGAAACGGCCCCCTGGCACCAGGTCAGGTTTTTTTAATTTCAGGGCTGAATAAATTTTCGTTTAAATGACCTTAGCTGTTGATAGGCCATTAAACATCAACAAACAAATGTATAAGATCCTGTCTATTTACAGGAAGGGTGACTACCACAGGTATCTAGCGGAATTCGCGATCGGAAACCACAGAAAGGAAACGGCAGAGGCAGCGTTAGTCTCCTACAAGAATGCCAGCGACATTGCTTTGCAGGAATTGCAGCCGACACATCCAATCCGCTTAGGTCTAGCTCTAAATTTCTCCGTGTTTTACTACGAGATCCTGAATTCTCCGGACCGCGCCTGTCGGCTAGCGAAAGCAGCGTTCGACGATGCTATCGCGGAGTTGGATTCGTTAAGTGAGGAAAGCTATAAAGATTCAACGTTGATAATGCAGCTCTTGCGAGATAACTTGACACTCTGGACGTCGGATATAAGTATGTATATATGAGACGAGCCCTGTGCTTTCGTACCTGAGAATATGTGCCAAATTTACAGTATTTTTCGTAATTGACATCGAAAGTTAACAAAATCCGCATTTACTCAACATTTTGTCAACTTCCAATGTCATTTACGTGAAATATGACAGTTTCTTGAGTGCAAAATCAGTTTGCGGCACAAGTAGGGTATTTCTCATGGAATATATATGAAGCGCAACATGTGAATCCTCCCTATTTTTTAGAGCATTTCCTGTTATTTATATATACATTTTCATGAAATACTGGCTGAACTGTGTCCACAATACCAATTTCTGATTTTCCTCTTTTTCACAATTTCCTGTTGGTACCTGTCGCAATAAAAACATGCTTTTGATTTTGCAACCAATGTAGCCTACACCATTATGATACACTTGTGCAAGCATTACTGAATCAAAGTACTGAAAGTACTGACTGGTGGGAGACAAGTAGCCACTTGTGAATTTGCATACTCAGAAATTCCTTGTTAGAAATATATTCAATGTTGATTATTGGATGTACAATCTGCAAATTTGGAGAACTTGATCAGTTACTGGTGTTTGTAAAATACAGCCTGCTCTAAACACAAATAGGTTGATGAAGCAAAGGTGCTTTATGTCCGACTAATAAACCGTTTTATGAGGTATATTGCAGACGTATTGTGTGAAATCTTTTCAAAATTATGACTGGGCGTAGGCCTACATACGTGTATGCTGCATGAATGGCAAAATGTTTTCATGAATTTTGTTTCGCTCGCCTAGAGGGTAATTTTTCGAAAATCGCCCGTAAACCACAATATGAAAAAGAAATGGCCTTCGACGTCGCATTGCGACTGCGTGGTACACGATATGGGGGGCGTCTCAATAACAGCAATTTGTTCTCTTCAAAAGTAAAGTTGGGCATGCCAACTATTTTACACATAATGTTGAGCATTGCCGTTGCTATTAATAACTTGCTTTCAGTTCACTCGCTGACTTTAAATGTCACCCGACTGTTGTTAATTGCGAACGCAAATTGAGCCTATTGAGACGTCCCCCGATGAACAGAGAGCCACTTCTGAAAGTAGACCCGTGCAAACGGCCAGAATCACGATCCCAATAGCGTGGAGACAGTATGTCTCCCGCCAAAAACTGCAGTAAGGTGCTTCTTAAACGACCTTAGCTGTTGATAGGGCGTTAAACACCAACAAACCAATGCCTTAAATGACCTTAGCTGTTGATAGGCTGTTAAACACCAGCAAACAAATCCCTTAAATGGCCTTAGCTGTTGATAGGCCGTTGAACACCAACAAACAAATCCACATTTCACCGTATATTGCAGGGATTCCGCTGGGGAAAATAAAAAAAATGCCACTTCAAAAAAAGTGGCGTTTTTTTTCTCGAAAATTGTAATTTTTTATCGCCAATTGCGAAAGTGCCGATCGTCAGCAGAATCCCTGATATTGTGCTGTATTTCAGATGATGGTGAACAGCAGAAGCAAGAGACAACTGTACAAGACATAGAAGGCGAGGATGCCACTTCATAGAATTGACGTACGCCGTCACGGACGCGACGACACGTGTAGCTTGTGCCCGTCTGCTCTTGTACGAACGCTGTCGAAGTACGCGCTGCTGAACATGCACAGTTTCCCAGTTTCATGGTTTTATGTTGACCCACATCGGACCAATCTTGGGCAAACACTGTTTTAGGGGTTTCTGTTGAATGGTCGTAAAACCATGTTCATTGTGTGTAAACGCTAGCGTGGCCAAACATTCAGTTTTGCTGAATTGTGAAACTGTATGTTTGGTTACGCTACTGTCGAGTATGCTCATGCAATATTGCTTGTATTCAGTTTTATGTTAAATGGGCGTAAAACCCTGTGTGATCAATCTTGTGTGAAAGATGTCAAAACTAACTCGAACATACAGTTTAGCAATTCAACAGCAGCCAGCATTGTGATTTGTCCTTGATCCACACAGCTATCAGTTCCAGCAAAGTTCGGTAAAATATTTGTATACCTGGAGCCAGTTTCACTACTTTGTACGACTAAAAATTTTGTAAGTGCAAATTTGCGATTGTTTGGAAATTTTAATTGAAGGATTTACATTTATTGAGCATAGGCTGCTTATGCAGCCAATGCTCAATAAATGTAAATCCAATAATTGTTTGCAATAAAACATGGTTAATGCAGACCTGAGAATCTTCAGCTGATTTCAGTGGATTTTGTCATACTCTGCGTTTTCAAAATCAATCTGATATGCTCAAATTTTATACTTTTACAAATGGGGTGAGGGGGTTTCAGTGGATTTTCAGATGTTTTCAACGAGTCAGTTTATCATGTCTGTTAATGGGAAAGTTACAGATTCTAACAATTTTGCACTTGCAAACATTTTGGTCGTACAATGTTTAGTGAAACGTTCGCCCTGTATAATTGTGTAAATTCCATTCAGTCGAAACTGGTTTTCTGAAACGAGAATAATTTGGAGGGTGTTCAGAGCTCCAGATAAGGTGCGTAATTTGGGGATAACATTCTTATTTCTCCGTCAAAAATGGCAGGTTGTGAGTGCTTTAGAATCGTCTCAATGAGACGATTCTAAAGCACTCCCAACTTGACATTTTTGGAGAAGAAATGACAAAATTTCACCCCAAATTGATAAAATTACGCACCTTAACTGGAGCTCTGGGTGTTGCAAATATATTGGAGCTATTTGTTGACTGACCATATATTGATGTAATCGGTGATAATTTTGTATCGGTTTGATTATAATAAACGCCCTGAAGAAGCCGTACTGTACTATGTGCATGTTTTTATGGTCTTCATTGTAGGGTAATGGATCGTCCATGGAGCTCTGTAACTGCTAAACTGTGCGTGTTCTTCGGCGCTTTGACTATTTATTGCATTGAATATCATAGCATGTGAGAGAGTGTGTTGATTGTTATTATAATTTGTAGGCGAGCGATACCTTACCTCGGTGCTCCAGATAAGTTTTATATCTACAGAGTATTATACCCCCGTATTTCAAATTCAATGTGTATTTTACTTTTACAAATGTATTATTGATTTTCTTATTAAATGGGGAGCAAATGATGAAAAATAAAACAAAATTTTAATTCACTTATTTGAGCTGCAGAAAGCTAACAATGTTTGCTTTTTGCAGCTCCACTATTATAAAAGTATATTTTCAACTTTATTACAGTATTTTCACTTCTCAATTTGAAAATAAATGCGTTTGTTCTCCCACTTTTGATAATCGATGCATATTCTGCTTAAAATAAGTGCGTACAATACGCACCTTATCTGGAGCTCTGCTTATCTTACACATGGGTCCATTTTCTTACATATGGGTCCATTTTCTACATAATGTATGTTTAACAATTTGTGTTGGAGATGAATGTGTGAAATGTTACAGAGACTGGAGAAAATGGGGCTTATCGCTTTTGTGGGCAGTCTAGGTACAGATCTGGTGCGCGTTTCTCTAAACTTTGTATGACTAAAATGTTTGTAAGTGCAAAATTATGATGGTCTGTAAATTTCAAAATAACAATGTTTTCTTGTAAACAATTATTGGATTTACATTTATTGAGCACAGGCTGCATATGCAGCCTGTGCTCAATAAATGTAAATCCATGAATTGTAATTTCCAGACGATCCTAAATTTGCACTTGTGAACATTTTAGTCGTTCAGTTTTATAGTGAAACGGGCCCCAGATAGCACACTAGGCATGTCTAGATAGTCAACTATGGAGCATTGGACTTCAACATCGGAGGTAGCGAGTTCCATGCCTAAACGTATATTCATAGTATCTCCATCTCTTCGGTATACTGAATGAGACCTGAAACCAATGTCCCGTCTCTGTGTGACCTTCGCTGTTGCTCAGCTGGGACATTGAACCCTTCACATGATAGCCCACTTCTGCAATATTATATGGAGTATTCTATAGGAGTCGGTGGCAGGTGGGACCATGCAATGGGTATTTTAACGATTAACAAATTGTCTATTGGAAGCATGGTGTATTCCACCGACTAATTGACAAACGTAGATGCTGATTAGAGCTCGTCTACACTGGTCACGAAGGCCATAAGCTATATTTTACGGTCGCAACATGTGTATTTTCGGCAATAGCAGCCAGGACTTAGCTACACGCACGGCCAAATTTTATATCGCTTCCCATGAATACATGATGGAAACATGGGACGGTTTTTCATAGAAATCATTTGAGACGTTAACGTTGATTATGTCTGTGTGTACGAGATTTCACGAGCAACTTTGTTCATTGTAGTAGTACGACTGTCTATGAATAACAAACGGTATTTGGACTGTCGCCGAGTAAATGGCGCTACTATGTTTGTGACTAGTATCGAAGCCGCATATGCCAGGTAAAAAAATCAACTTATGATTGATAGAAAACCTGTATGATGAGATGGGTTAATACTTGAGACCAAAAGAAACTACAGTATATAAGTGGTTCTATATTTTGTGAACAAGTATGTTTAAAAACCTGATGTAAAATGTTTTTTAATGCTGAATCTAATCTGCAACTACTGCACCAAAACATCGCGTGTTTAAAGAGATTGTGTAAACAATGAAAAGACAACAACACCCTTCATTTCAAAAACTGCAGTAAAGAGAACACTTTGGAAACTTTCCTGTCCATATTGATTATCCAGAGCATAAAATGGATCACTGTATTCAGTACCTAGTGTGTCCATCTTGTGTGATCACTGTAGGCAGTCCGTTTTATGCTCGGGATATCAATATTGACTAAGAAATAGTGTTCTCTACTGCAGTGGAGCCGTGAAGATTCAGATTGGACGGATTGACGCTGGTTGTAAATATGGTATGGTCTTTATTATCAGCCGGCAGTTCATTTATATAATAAGCACTCTATCGGTTTGTTGACTGCTGCTAGATTTCACTCCTGTATTTAGATGCTAGACGGTGCTGATTTGTTGAATAACAATAAATTCTTTTCACAAAATTTTGAAGCTACTTGTGTGCGAAAATATGGCCAGTATATGCATAATTGGCATTCTTCGATTCTCTCGGATCAGGTAGATGTTAATTGGAATGCATTGCAATAGTCTATTGTAGCCATCAGAAAATAAAACTAGCAGGCCAATCTTACCTGGGGCCCCCGTTTCACTAAACTTCATACGACTAAAATGTTCGTAAGTGCAAATTTAGGATCGTCTGTAAATTTAAATTGATGGATTTACTTTTATTGAGCATGGGCTGCATATGCAGCCCATGCTCAACAAATGTAAATCAACTAATTGTTTACAAGAAAACATTGTTAATGTGAAATTTACGGACTTTTGCACTTACATTTTTGTCGTAAGAAGTTTAGTGAAACGGGCCCCTGATCTTTCATCTTTTAAATCATTTACTAATTTAACCACCTACAAATACTGATGTACTAATCTTGCGGATAGAGTGCCTACTATGTTCTGTATGTGATATGATACTTAATCGTAACTATATTCTATGTTCATCTGTGTATTGAATGCAAATATGTGCCCCTGGCTGATCAGTTTGAATATATTGGCCGTCGACCGAGAAATGAGACCTTTTTGTCATGTGCAGCGAATGCAAATAAATTCTGGCTGGATGTTGACTCGATTACATCCTTTGCCAATTGTGACAATGGGCGTTACGCTCATTCCCACAATCTGAATAGGATCTAATCATGTTGGTGACGGCGAATGGTGAACAGTGTAGTCCCTGAGCTACTGGTCAGTGACTATGCTGGTTGCAGATGTTGCAAGGTTCGTTTTGGTGACGCACAGTAAGGACACTGCAGCGACAAAATAGCCAACAGCGTAGACCCTGGTCAGACTATGCGGATGCGCAAGCTGGTCAGGGACTACGCTGGTCGCCAACATCTCGAGGTACCTTGTCTCGGCCGGAAGTGTAGGCTCTGACAAGACTGCACAAACGAGCAATCTGGTTTGGGTTTACACTGAATATAGCCGTACAGTCAGCGGTCGTAAATGTCATTTGGAGTATTTGATATTGTCTAGTGCTATCTGTTTTAATTGATAGAATCTAGTAGCTCTTTATTCTGTGATTGGTTATTTTTACATTTCATACAGTTCCAAGTCCTTTAATCAAACTGAGGCACCGTGCAAAATATTCGAAAGATCCGACGTCATTTGAAATGGATGTAAAATTCTTCGTCTGTCGATCAATAAAATGACATCCTTTGAGCCAGTACAACATAATTATGAATCGTTTTGCGTGTACAGTACTATTAATAAAGTGGTCTGTGGTAAAGATTTCCGCCTAATTATGTTGGCTTTGTCTTAACTGACCCAGTGCTCCAGATAAGTTTTGTATCTAAAGAGTATTATACCCCCAGATTTCAAATCCAATGTATTATTGATTTTCTTCCTTTAAATTAAATATTGAACAAATGATAAATAAACAAATTTAAAAGTTCACTTATTTGAGCTGCAAAGTTGCTATTTTCTTTAAATTCATCTCAAAAGATATGTTGTTATCACACGTTTGAACCGTCTTGACGAGACGGTTCAAATGAGTGCTAACAACATATACCTTCATGGAGAAATAAAAAAAATAATCAGATATTTTATTAACAAAATTATCGTATCTCTGACTGAAATGGGTTAAGAACTATCAATTAATGGTGCCTCGTATGAGAAATCTAATTACGTCTTTCTAACATTTTGCCTGAGATTCGTTTCCATCGTGTTTGTACTGCACTACAACTGTATATCACTTGTTTAACTATTTTGTATTGTAACTTTCCCATCACCTTCGACTATCTATCCTCGAACATTCTCCAATTTAATTTCATTCTTTCTAAGTGTTTTGAAACGTGTGCCAGTGTTGATGCATGGCTAGCTACGTATCCATTTCGGACAGAAGTATTAATATGTCCATCGATAATATAGACATGTTCATACATCTTGGAAGTGAATCCCTAGTAAAATTTGTACGTAGTCTCATCAAAATCAACAATTAATGTCCTTTTTCATTGCGCATTAATATTGTGATCACTTTGAACCGTCGTAACGACGGCCCACCCCCTCCCCAGTGAATGTTCACAAAGTGAAAGTGAACGGGTTTAACGTCCCAGCAATAGCTGGGACGTAAAACCCGTTCACTTTTCACTGAAGGAGTAAGGCATGAAATGTTTTAACGTTGATTTCCATTGTCTATCCATATAAAGACGTTGTCATAGATACTCTGTTGTTTCACCTGTGTTACTAGTTGTAGATAGAACAAAGTTTGTAATCGGCCGACGGAGACGATTTTAGGACGCCCGTGACCAGCCTTTCTGTACGTCACAGGCTGCCACAATCGGTTGAATCCGGTTGTACTTGTTATAAAAGTAGTAAGATTGGTACTAATCGTGTTACTTATAGGGAGTGTGGCAAGTACTAATTCTATTTACTGAATCTGGTGTGTTGAGGTTATTCTAATTTCTTACCCCGGCCTTAAATGACCTCGGCTGTTGATAGGCTGTTCAACCCCAACAAACGTTTTACATGATCGTTGCCATTGCAATTGGGCATGTTGTGAATGAATTTTTGTCATCTGCCGTTTATTTTACATTTTTCTCATTAAACACTTGGTTTTACAGCACTTTAGAATCATTAAAGTGCTGTCGAATCGAGTTTTTATTGAGAAAGAAGGCAACATATAAAACAACAGCAGACGGCACTTTCCTTTACCAGCATTCCAAGGGTTAACCCTCAATAGAAAATGCTCTTTATCAAGAAATATTTAAAATAAAACATTTTCAGCGGACGACAAAATTTAATTCATCATAGTAAGGGTTAAAGGTACCACTCGGTAGGCACAAAATGTTATTTATATCCGAGACATCTAGCAAATTAAACATTCATTCACAATTACCCCACGTATAGATTGTCATTATTGTACATTTTTATATCCGACGTAAATTCCCACACTGATATCAGGGGAGATAACCGTGTTTTCTTAAAATGTTAAGACATTACTATTTATTTTCTGTATATATTTTTTTATGTACTTTTATAATCTGTCAGGGGGGGGAAATCCAAGTGACACATTTAATTAGTATAAATAATTAAAACGTGCGCCTCATTTGCATATGAAAATAGCCTTATACCACTGCGTGTCGCGATCAGTAAAACAAATATTACTAAATTATTATATCTGTATAGCGGGCACTCGTAATTTTTTAGAACTGGTGGAATAGTGACACAATTATACACTTATTTAATTCCTATGAAGAACATTTTGTGCCTACTGGGTGGGCACGTATCTTTAATGGCGACGCGCCAGCAAATGTCAAAATTACAATGTGGTTAACCTATTTCTAATGCACTGCTTTACTACTGGCGTAGGAATACATATTGAAATTAACTGCTCTAAAAACTGCCAACAAGCTTTGTCCCGGATTATAAAAATATTTTTTATTTACTAGAGAAGTAGTAATAGTATTACTGATCCTACTGCTTTTGGGAGGGTGCCAAGTGATTCTGGTGTGGCGAGGACCTGGCATCAGATCAGGATTATTCTGATTTCAGTGCTGATTATATATAGTAATTAGTGGAAATATTCCGTTTTTATTTTGGGATTTTCACCCCATTTGTACATGTACAGGTAATATATGGGATTTAGTACTAAACCCATTGACCCGGCCTTAAATTACCGTAGCTGTTGATAGGCCGTTAAACCCCCAACAAACTCAATTTTCTAGACAAAGCCACTCACGTTTAACTATTTTGGTCATCCTATTAATATGGCTTACATCCGACACTTGCTATGGGAATATATAGTATGCCTGAATCCATTCCTGCAGCGAAAAAACAAGTGGCAAATAGGGTAATTTAATGATCGAGATTAAACCTTAGTGGAATCCCGACTGGATACGTCGTTGGCATTCTTGTATGCGACGGTTGAATCTGGTTTTACCCCATATGTGAGAATTGCGATTATTCACAAATATACGGTACTCTTCTTTTAGGAGAAAGGGCAAAATGACAGGTGTGATATGGACCTGGCATCAGGTCCAGTCATTCTAATTTCAGGGCTGAATATATATTTTTTTTCAATGTAAATATTTTGTTCTGATTTTGGGATTTTCACCCCAATGCAGCAGGTTAAAACGGGATCGAACACATTTGCCCGGACTTAAATGACTAGCTGTTGATAGGCTGTTAAAGACCAATAGATCAATCGATCAAATCTCGTATTAAAGTTTGTGAATGTGTAACATCTCCATCGTTACAAGCTTGGTCGAACTGCCATCAATTGTGTGCGTGAAGAAACCCTGTATATATATATTTGCCACCACTTTAGAGTAGAAGTATAACGTGCTTCAATCAAAATACTGCGACACCACTGTAGGTAGAAAATAACGAACAAAACTTGCGGGAAAAGTAACACTTCTCTTTTCTTGTTTATTTGTAAATGTTCTTGGAATTTCATTAGAATTAGTCCTCCAAACTCGATTCTAATGAAATTTCAAGATATTATATTGAGAAATAAAAAAAAATATAATGAATTGTCACCTGCTATTAATATCCCACAAGTTTACCAGCATGCAAAAGTGTTTCCGCAACTACACTATACCCCAGCTTCAGTTGAATATCACCTCTGGATGCTGCAGCAACTTTAGACCAAATATAACTAGTTGTGGAAACGGAACACTTCATTCATTCAGCAATATCAAACTTCAAGATTTCGAGCATGAAAACAGCTTTATAGGAAGTTTTGATTATACAGTTGAACCTCTCTAAACAAAAAGTGACCATCTAGTGCTTAATTACAGTGGAACCTAGTTCCACTGTAATTAAGCACTAGATGGCCACTTTTTGTAATTTTCTGTTTTCTGCCATGAACAGACATGGCAGGCAATGACAAATTACATTGAAACCCATCTGAGTGAGTGAGTGAGTGAATAGGGTTTAACGTCCGCTTTTCTGACATAGAGGTACAAGCCTCAGGGAGTCTACACGCAGACGGGTCAACGGGGTCGAGTCCCGTATCCACCTGTCCAAGGGGGGTAAATCCCAACTTCAGAACTCGATATTTACAATCGAAATATATATTCAGTCCTGAAATTAGAACAACCTGATCTGGTGCCAGGCCCTCGCCACACCAGCATCATTTATCCCATCCCATAAAAGTAATAGGATTAGTACAAATCTTACTTTTATATATGGGGCATAGCCCGACTCAACTCTCACATACAAGAAAGCCAAAAATGTACATGAGGGCCAAATCCAGTATAGTGGGTTCCGGAAAGTATGAACCCAATCGTTAAGCCAGTTTAGTCGCCTTTTACGACAAGCAATGGCTACTGCAGCACTATTCTCAGGATCAGTTGATCTCGCCCCGGTGCCTGCACGGGGCGAAACCCATCTGAATTAAACACAATGGGGGTCCCCAGGTTGTTCGGTTTAGAGGGGTTCCACTGTAGGAATGTGACATACCAGCTACTGAAGCCTCGGCTGGATGATACAACAAATAATACTGCTACAATGAGTGAGTGAGTGAATAGGGTTTAACGTCCGCTTTTCTGACATAAAGGTACAAGCCTCAGGGAGTCTACACGCAGACGGGTCAACGGGGTCGTGTCCTGTATCCACCTGTCCGAGGGGGGTAAATCCCAACTTCAGAACTCAATATTTACAATCAAAATATATATTCAGTCCTGAAATTAGAACAACCCGATCTGGTGCCAGGCCCTCGCCACACCAGCATCATTTATTCCATCCCCTAAAAGTAATAGGATTAGCGCTAATCTTACTTTTATATATGGGGCATAGCCTGACTCCACTATCACATACAAGAAAGCCAAAAATGTACATGAGGGCCAAATCCGGTATAGTGGGTTCCGGAAAGTATGAACCCAATCGTTAAGCCAGATTAGTCGCCTTTTACGACAAGCAATGGCTACTGCAGCACTATTCTCAGGATCAGTTGATCCCGCCCCGGTGCCTGCACGGGGCACTGCTACAATGAATGCCCCATGTTAATGGTATAATGTACATGATGGTGCCTTGATCTGACAAACGGGTGTAGTTCATGATTATCTGCTGCACTCGTCCAATTGACAACCGTCTACACTGAATGGATAATGGATGTTGTCACTATTAAAGCTAATCCCCATGCTGGCAGCATTGATAATAATAATGTTTGTTTGGGTTTAACGGCCTATCAACAGCTACATTTAAGGCCTGGTCAATGGGTTTAGTACTAAATCCCATATATTAATAATAAAAAATAACATTTTTGTGAACACATTGGACATTTGGACGCGAGTCGTATGCAAAACAAAGCATCATCTCTAGACGCAGTGTGGCAAAATATTATCTAAATCAGTGGAGCGGTTCACGAGTTATTGAACAAGAGTTGTCAGAAGACAACGAAACTCGCCTGTTGACTGCCTTCACTCAAACTTGACGCAGTTGCATAAAAAAACATGAATATTACATAACTTGACCTTGGGTTAAGGGGCGTGCGGTGGACCTTGACATTGGGGTCGGTGATGCAAGGTGGGTCGTGGGTTTGCTATTGCATAATATAGCATATTAAGATGAATGCATGTATGAAATATCAATGCGCTCCCTGAAAACGGAAGTAAAACAAAATTTAACCCAACTAAGTTTATGAACTCACTAAGTTGGTGATTTTCTACAGCATGATAGCACATTCATACATGCATTCCTCATGTGAATAGCTAAGTTTGTGTCCTTCACCTTGGGGAAAGAGGTGGGGGGGGGGGGGGTCATGGATTTGCTGTAGCACAATAGAGGATCATCACATGTATGCATGTATGAAATATCAAAGCGTTCCCTGTAAATAAACAGAAGTTAGTTAAGTTTATGAATGTGCTAAGTTTGTGACCTTGACCTTGGGGTAAGGTGTGGGCGGTGGGTCATGGATTTGCGATAGCACGATAGGGTATCGTCAGATGAATGTATGTATGAAATATCAAGGCGTTTCAAGAAAAGAAATAGATGTTACAAGACATTTACCCCAACGTTAAGTTTATGAATGCTAAGTTTGTGACCTTGACCTTGGGGTAAGGGGTGGGTCATGGATTTGCTATAGCACAATAGAGTATCATCAGATGAATGCATGTATGAAATATCCAGGCGTTCCATGAAAGGAAAAAATGTTATATAAGACATTTACCCCAACGTTAAGTTTATGAATGTGCTAAGGTTGTGACCTTGACCTTGGGGTAAGGGTTGGGTGGTGGTTCATGCATTTGCTACAGCATGATAGAGGGTCATCTGAGGAATGCATGTATGAAATAACACTGTGTTCCATGAAAGGAAACGTAAGTTATAAGACATTTACCCCAACGTTAAGTTTGTGAATATGCTAAGTTTGTGACCTTGACCCTGGGGTAAAGGTTGGGTGGTGGGTCATAGATTTGCTACAGCATGATAGAGGGTCATCTGAGGAATGCATGTATGAAATAAGGTGTTCCATGAAAGGAAACAGAAGTTATAAGACATTTACCCCAACGTTAAGTTTGTGGCCGTTAAGTTTGTGGCCGACGCTGGGGGTATGCCATAAGCTCTTCTGCACTTTGTGCAGGCGAGCTAAAAATGAAAGGTGTTACGAACGTACACACACACATATATGGACTAACGCTATATCCCCTCCTGCCTATCAGCGTGAAGTCCTTTTGAGACTGGATGCACAGGCTGGTCTTTGCTTTTTTACTGGTCGCAAATTCAATATGCCCGGTCTTGTCAGATGGTACACCGATCTAATGTGTAACCATGGTAGCCCGGAATTATCCATCCTCCAACACCCCCACTTGATCTCATCGTCACGGCGACCATAATACAGTGGAACCTCTCTAAACTGGACACCAAGAAAACACATTTAATCTTATTTTTGATGAGTTTCTTGGTCACTTATCTCTGGCAATAATGTCTGTTCGTGATCGCACTGAACACAACTATGGCTCAGAATGATGAAATGCCTGATTTACAGTGAAATCTCCCTAAGCTGGGGGGACCCCCAGGGTGTCCGGTTTAGAGAGGTTTCACTGTGCCTGATGTAATTGGAAGATGTTTCCCAATTCCACTGCGAGAATACATGTCGATGATGATCAGTCTACAACATTAAAATCTCGCACATGTTGATTACCCATTCAACTTGCCCAGCAGATGTTTCAAAAATCCCGGTATGGTTGTCACTGCCTTTATATTTCACCTCTGTACAACAGCCACCTCTATAATAACTTGTGTAGAGGTTGCGCTGTATCTCGGCCTGTTGGCACAGTCACCCTTGATATCTCAAATTGATTGCTCAAAACCTTGTTGGCTTAACAGACTATATCCTTAACAGCTCAAAACCTCTGTTAACAGACTGTTACATTCTTAACAGCTCAAAACGTCTGTTAATTTAACAGACTGGTAAATCCTTAGTATAAATAATACTAGGTTTCAGCATTTAACGGGGCCTTGTTGCTCAAAATTTCTGATAGCTTAACAGACTGTTAAATCCTTAACAATGTTAAGGATTTAACAGTCTGTTAAGCTAACAGAGCTTTTGAGCAACCAGGACCGATCTGTTAAGCTAACAGAGGTTTTGAGCAACCGTTCCTAGTCGATTATCACAGTACTAGGGACGATGGTGAAATGACAACGCGTCTGTCCGTCCATTCGTCAATCATCCGCGAACAACATGGAGACTAGGTCGTCACTGGCACACTGGTCTTCCGACAGTCTCTGAGGCTGAAACATAGCGAGCGGGAGATGCGATGTTATTGCATAGAATGGGATTTCACAGTTTAATAACACGATGTAATAACAATCATAATACACTACCGTCTGTTTCACGAAAGCTGCCCAAATTTTACGGCCATATAAACAATTCAAAAACAATATTTTTTTCGATAATATTAAATTAAAGGAAAATTTAAGAACGAGCCTTCTTTTTATTTCGTGAAATTTGGTCAAATATTGATTTTATTACGAAAAATTTATTTCTCTATGGGAATTTAACATGGGGGGAAAAAGAGGTAGAGGAGTTGTGGGAGGAGTCAAAAAACAAAACATTTGGGAAATTGACTCCGAAACCTGGCTGCTGGTGACTTTCTATCCTATATGGATTCCACGCCCATATTGTGCCGCCGCCGCCCCCGTCCCGAGGAGGGCTTTCTGGGTAGAACCAGTACACTAGAATGCGTGTGCTGCCGCAGCCGACCCGATGAAACCAGTACCAGTACAAAATCTAACTAAGAAAACAAAAGTTAAATTTTAAAAATCGGTCCAGTATTTCTGAAATTCTAAAAAATTTCCCCATGTTAAATCCCCATAGACATCTTCACTACTCTGTACTACTCTGTGAAGATGTCTATGGGGATTTAACATGGGGGATTTTTTTTTTCGCAATACAATCAATATTTGACCAAATTTCACGAAATAAAAAGCTCATTCTTAAGTTTTCCTTTAATTTAATATTATCGAAAAAAAAAAAATGGTTTTTGAATTGTTTATATGGCCGCAAAATTTAGGCAGCTTTCGCGAAACAGTATAGTGCAAATGATCCCACATGTTCGGTAATTAATACAGCTTCAAATTATGATGATGTGCTTATGCCAGCGTTTCTTACGACTCGTTTAAGAGATATTTCAACTAGTCGCGCATATGAGATCCTCTATGTATGGGCCCGTCTCTGGAATTACTCCCCCTTGTTGTATTTATAAGTGACTATACAAGTAATTAGATTAGTACTACTCATATTACTTTTCTGGAGCAGTAGAAGCAAGTTGAACGTTTAAAGTTCAACCAATATCGTATAATGTATTATATATATGTGATTTGCCTTTGTTTACCAAAGAGTGTACTTACTGTTCCAATTCGTAGTAAGGTAGGAACCGACGTCAACAGTAACTCGGGAGTCTTTCTAAACACATTTTCTCTATCTTTCCAGCTGCAATTAATAAAGCCAAAGTTAACATCCACAGGGGGTTAATTTGGCTTAGATGGTCAATTGTAACTATAGGTGAAACATCTTTCTAGACGATTCCTAAAGATGTTTAAAGGCATGGACTATAAAGGCAGATAACGTCTGTTGTCGCCGCATGTCGATCCCGCAGGTGGAAGACTAGGACCTGTGACACAAATTTGTAATGGGTATTTTTGGGTGTCACAGGTCCGAGTCATCCACCTGTGGTCAATCCAACGGGAAATACGGCCTAAAATAACCATAACTGTTGACAGGCTGTTAAACACCATTATATTAAATCAACCAATTGTAAATTGTTGAGAACGACAATTTGATTCACCTGTATAGTCAATGGTCTTTTAGCTTACATCAGGATCTCAATTCAGATAACCACCCAGTTTGAAAATGAAAACGGGGCTCCAGATATATCCAGAGCTTCAGATAAGGAATTAGTAATTGAGTCTTTTCACTCCATCATTTCTGAAGCAATTGGGCATTTCAAAGTTTTAATTGGGTAAAATAAAATACACTACTGTTTACACATCAACAGACAGCAATTATTGAATAGTTTTCTTCTAAATGAAACATGTCTTGGCATTTCATTAGAAATGTCTCCATGGAGACAATTCTAATGAAATACCAAGATGTGTTTTCATGGAAAAATAAGAAAATATGCTATATTTGTGGTCTATTGTTTTCTGTAGCATGATAAAGATACCACAAATTTTTCATTGCTTTTTGATACTCACTACTTCTGATTTCAATTGGGTTGTTGGCAATTTTAATTGGGTATTTACGCAAATACACAGCTTATCACAGCCTATGCTCAATAAATGTAAATCCAATAATTGTTTATAAGAAAACAATATTAATGTGAAATTTACAGACGATCCTAATTTTGCACTTATGAACATTTTAGTCTTACGAAGTTTAGTGAAACAGTCCACTGAAGTCCAATGCCCTGCCACTAAACGGACGCCATCCCCACATATACTTAACAAAACAAGAAATACGTCTGTCGAACGCGGATGCCACCTGCAGCATATTTGAGAAACTGTGACAAAGTGGTTAACCAAAAAGTGTGACGGACAGACGGACGGTCCAAACACTATATGCCACCCGTTTCTTCGAAACCCGGTGGCATAAAAAGTGAATGGGTTTAACATTCCTGCAACAGCTAAGGTCATATGTGGCCATGACTTGAGGAACGTGGCTTAAGGGATTTGTGACCAGTGTAGCTCCGGATCAAATGGCACACTCCTATAGCCTGATAATGATATAGTGCTCCATATAAGCTGCGTATTTGTGTAAATACCCAATTAAAATTGCCAAACAAGTAGCGAGTATCAAAAAGCAATAACAAATTTGTGTTACCTTTATCATGCTGCAGAAAACACATCTTGGTATTTCATTAGAATTGTCTCCAAGGAGACAATTCTAATGAAATGCCAAGATATGTTTTCATTTCGAAGAAAAATAATTCAATAATTGCTGTCTGTTGATGTGCAAACAGTAGTGTGATTTTATTTTACCCAATTAAAATTTTGAAATGCCCAATTGCTTCAGAAATGATGGAGTGAAAAGACTCAATTACTAATTCCTTATCTGAAGCTCTGGATATATATTGCTCGTTGGAAGCATGAGGGCTACTCAGTGATGGAATGACGGAACAGTGCAGATCCTGGTCAGACTGCGGATGCACAGGCTGATCTGGATCTACACTGGTCACAAAACTCATAAGCGCCGTTTCTCCAGTCACAGCCACATATAGAGGCGGGACCTCGGCTTCAAGTCCCACGCGAAAGACCAGTAGGATGGAAATACTGTGTATTTTTTCATGCCTAGTGTGGAACTAGGATTAAACCTATGACATTGACGTCCAATGCACTGCCACTAGACTATGAAGCCATCCCCACATATACTTACAAAGTCCTGTCACCAACGACACAGTGGATAAAGACGGCGTCATCGGGAAGTTTACACAAGTTTCTCTCGATTACTGGATCCGCTGGAGAAAAAAAAACTATAGGTACAAAATCAGCTGTGTCAATTTTGTTTACATTTTTTTGGACATGTGTTGCGAGTATATGATATTTGGTGAAAAGGTGAACTCGTAATAAAATATGTGTATTGGCTATGATTGGCATTCCAAAAAAGTTGTTTCAATTTTGACACAGACATAAAATACTATACTTGATTTTGAAAACGAGACCGACAGTCGAGTATATGTTCAGAAAGTTTATAATGATGAACTCGGCAACAGATAGAAACAAAATTGCTACCCCGCTCCATACCTCTCGCGAGGGTAGCAATTTAACCCCATCTCTTTAATGTAACGCATGGAAGAGTTATTTTTGCAATCGGTTATCCGGCGTGTTTGATATGTCAGCGATATAAAGCTTTCAAAGCTGTATCGATATATTCAGGCCCGTATGCAGAGGGGGTGTGATGGGTGCGTACACACCCCCCTTAACCCGTTTAACACCACAGGCCTGTATAGTGGTATTGGCAAAAAGTGTAGATCCAGATCGTGACGAGCCGTCTCATCAGGATCTGCACTTTTAGTAATTGTCATAATTTTGAGAACAAAAACACGTCATGTTCATAAATGGACTGGTCTGAAAATCATTTTGTGATGATTGGAATGGGTTGCAAAATTAACATATCAAAATCCATTCCAGTTATTAAGGGGTGAAATGGTATAAAATATACAGTTTACTAAATTTTGACATGACATCAACAGGTTTGGGTATGCACTTCGGTTGCTCACATTTTTGAATGGGTCAAATTGTAGCCGTAGATAAGATATCGGAGGCGAATTATTGTAGCTGGGTAACAGACTGCATGTGGCATGTAACTGGATTATAAGGCATATTTTATTGAATACAGCTCAACCCTTTGAACCTGAAAGCCCGCTATAGCGGTTTATGCAAACAGTGAAGATCCAGATGAGCCGGCTCGTAACGAGCCGTCTCATCAGGATCTGCATTTTTTGCAAGTAATTTTCATATTCTTTAGAACATAAACACCTCCTTTTCATAAATGGACCAGTCCGAAAATCATTTTGTGAAGATTGCATTGGTCGGAAAATTATCATATCACAGTCCATTCCAGATAATTAGGGTTGAAAGGGTTAACGTTTAATAGTGAGGCCATAACAATAGTGACGCTGTCAATTCACTGACGTAAACGGGCTACAGAACATCACAATTTGTAGTTAACCTAATTTTAATTAATTTATAGAAATTTACCGTTTGTGAAGTATGTCTGCACATTCATTTGGGGAGAAATTTGCGAAATGAATGTGAATTAACAATGTTGACATTCATCTTGGAATGGCAAACAACGTAGTTATCGGTTGCAAATTGTTTTTTCTGCAAAACACTCTTGTACCGCCCGTTCTACTACAATTGGATTTTTAAGGAATTAAATACGAGGGCGAGCCAGTGATCGCAGCATTTAGTTCCTGAAAAATCCAATATGTGAACAATAACCGACTTATAGTTCAGCCGAGTGTACACTGCAATGTCCCATCCGAGTACTGATTTTCCATTTCCTGTCGACCAGTTAATCATTAAATCTGGTAATACACAACTTATTTGGGTTAAACGTTGCAATACGAGAAATAAGTGGAGCACAATACTGTCCAGTGATTGGCTTAGAAAGTAGGGTGAACTATAGGAGTATTTAGTTACTTTTCCGCATCTGACTCTCAGTGCACTGGTCGCAAAAGCAATAACACTGTGTTTGATTAATATGTTTATGTTAGTTGCGAGATCTTATAAAGGTACATGGCCACTCAGTAGGCGCAAAATGTTCTTTATAGGAATTAAATAAGTGTATAATTGTGTCACTATTCCACCAGTTCTAAAAATTACGAGTGCCCGCTATACAGAAATAATCATTTAGTAATATTTATTTTACTGATAGTGACTCGCGGTGGTATCAGGCTAATTTCATATGCAAATGAGGCATGGTATTTTTTAATTATTTATACTAATTAAATGCGTCACCTGAAAAAATTATATTTTCAACAGATTATAAAGTATGATAATTGCATATCAAAAATAAATACGGAGTATAAATAGTAACGTCCGTTAACATTTTAAGGAAACACGGTTATCGCCCCTGATATCAGTGTGGAAAGATAGTCCGATAATAAATGTGTAATAATGTCAATCAATACATGGGGTAATGGTGAATGAATGTTTATCTTGGCAGAAGATGTCTCTGATATAAAGAACAGTAGCCTATTTCATCAACATTGTAAAGTATACTTATCTAGCAAAGTATGTACTTTGAGGGAGAAATTTTCAATTTAAGGATAAATTTATTAATTGTTATTATACTGAATTTATTACATTAATATCACAGCCATTTTGGCTGTGATAATGTAATAAATTCAGTATAATAATTCTGCATACTTTTAACCATCAAATATATGCAGTGCCAGTGATTAGTTCTATATGAAATAATGCATATCAGGAAAAATAAATGATTACTCCCTCAAAGTATACTTTGCTAGAAAAGTATACTTTGCAATGTTGGTGAAAGAGGGCTACAGGTGTGTGCAAAAACGTGAAATGATTTGCGATGTCTGATCGAGAGTAACCTCCCCTGAAAGTCCTCCCACTGACCCACTTACCGGCCACGCAGTCGGGGCACCAGCTTTTACCGTCTTCTCCAACCGACCCAGAGAACAAGGCAACTATAGTTTTGCCTTTGGACTGGTCAATAGTATATTTGTATGCCGCGTAGCCAGTGACTTTGTGTATTTTTGCCATTTTCGGCGAAAATATGACAAAATGTTTAGTTTTTCACAACCCGGAAGTAAACGTATCGATTTTCGGACGTCCTTTGTTTTTTTAAGCACGAGATGTTCCGAGTGCCTCAATGACCCAATTTGCTCTACTGGTCAGATAAGGGAAACTGAGTTTTGTGTATGTCCCGATTTAACTGGGTGCCCCCGCTACTCACCCAAAGTGTATGTTGTTACCACTCAGTTGAACCGTCTCGCCGAGAGCCGAGACGGTTCAACTGAGTGGTAACAACATACACTTTTGACGAGACATGAGAAAAAATGCAGAAACATTTTTTACATTCCGTATTTTTTATACATGAATTAGAAATATGTCAACATTATTGATTCAGCAGAGGCCGGACCTGTTCCGGCGCCCCTGCGTATCCTTGTCTAATATTTTATTTAGATCCTGTGTGACGATGCTGAACTGTTTAAAGTTGTACACGTTTATGGTACGTCATATATCAAACCAATAAAACGTTAACAAGAGTATTATCACAATCTTCGACACATTTCCGGGTGTTGTTTCTGTATTAACACAGCTCGTGTGCAAGGTATGTGCGGACGAACCGTGATCTAACTTAACTTATACTTGGATCGGTTTGTTTGTTGTATACAGTTGGTGTGTATAATTAACGTTCGCATCTATCGCCAGGAAAAAAAGATATAAACAATTCGCTGTATGCTGGAATCGAACAGGCACACCGAGGTAACTGATAATTTCCGAGTGTTTTCATTATTATTTTATGCCGTCATCATAAAAGCAGCTCGTGATTTGACTATTCCTGACCATGTAATGATATGCCTCTGTGTTTACCCAGGTTGACAAGCCTCTGGTAGCACATATCATCAATTATTCTGCCATTCTCTATGGTTGTAAAATTTTCCTATAAAAAGAGCAAAAGATGTCGAGTATATTGCTCTAAAATACTCCAGAACGCAGGAAATCTGGAAATGCGATGTACATTGGAAAAACATTCCGCGGGGGTGGAGGACCACAATCCCTGACGAAACTTCCTCGATCCGCTCGTACACGCCGTACAAATGGTGTTGCCTCAGTCTTTTTTTATATATGTGGATGGAATTTGCTTATATTTTAATGATTTCACATATAGTGTCATTTATCCGTACCACAACCGTGCACAACTGGCTTTATTAAGGCAAAGCAGCTGGTCAATCACATTAATTTTTTCCATTGAAAAGCGATTCGATTCAAATTTAATTTAATTTGTACTTTATGTACATGTAAATACATAGGTATATGTATAAAACATGGAAAACAATAGTGCTTAAGCATGTGTATTTAACATAGAAGAAAGTGAATGAGTATCATTCTTGTACCAATTATGCTTGTCCAAAACAGCCGTTGTCGTATTTTTATTACCATGTTTGTTGTTAAGAATACATCGGATTTATAACTTAATCTATAAGTGTTTGCATGCAACAATCAAAGGACTGAAAGTCCTGAAATCCTTCGCAGTACGTGCTCAACCATTTTAATATTTCGCACAAAAAATCATATATACTCCATTTAAAATCAATATATTCGTCGAATCAGTATACATTATCAATGCTGCAAAAACAATATTTATCTTGACAAACATGATTGTTCAAAGTAATTTCACCTTGACCTTGGACATGAAGGTCACATGGGTGTGGTACATGTATGGAATGAAAATATGGATGATGATAAGGAAGTATATGAAGTTTGAAGTCAATCTGACTTACGGTTGCAGACAACTTTAAGGCAAATCGTACGGATGCAAATGTCTTAAGTAATTTGACCTTGACCTTGGAAATGAAGGCCGCATGAGTGTGGTATGGAATGAAAATATGGTTGATGATAAGGAAGTATATGAAGTTTGAGGTCCATCCGACTTTCCGTCACAGAGATAATGGGTACCCAAACTCTTTAACGTGGACGGACGGAATTACGAAAACCATATACACATCGACATACTTTGTATGCCCGAGGGGGGGGGGGGGGGGGGGGGTGGGGTGGGGGGGGGGTATATCTATAGTTTTGTATACACAGTTTAAACTTGATATATTTTACAACAATTACAAACAAGAGCAAGCCGTCATGCATGGACCACGACAGGTGACATATGTCATCAATTTTTCAGCCCTTCCAGCAGAGAAAAAAAAAATAGGATTTTTTTTTTTCTTCAAAAAATATAGGACACTATATCTGGCCTCCCAAACACCCCTTCTAGCCAGTCGCGTTCCACCACAAATCATTTATTTGTGCAAATAAGTCATTTACCTTAACTTATTACATGTACATTAAAAAAGGGATTTTTGAAAAACAATTAAGAATGAATTGGCACATACCATGGTACTACATAAATTAATTTTGTTGAAATTATGTCAACATCACATTAATAAATACTTATGGATGGCCTTTAAATTGCATGATGAATTTAGTGCAACAAATTTAACAAAAAAGTTCTATTTTAACCAAAGAAAAAGCAACCTTTTGCTTACCCAAAAAATATATAGGAATTATAGGAATTTTGCGCAAAATATAGGATATTATAGAACATTTTGAAAAAGTCCGAAAAATATAGGAAGTAGGACCGCTGGAAGGGCTGCTTTTTTCCTGTCACAGTCATAGCTCAGGAACTAGACTGGTGACATGTCATCAGTCCATTTTCTCCTGACTCAGTCTCCTAAATTTAAAATTCATATCATTTTCCAATTCAAATATGAATCCTCAGCGATTTGTAACCCGGAGGATATAACAACAAGAGCTGTAGGAGAACAGCATAGCTCGACTACGAGGGTGTCGATGTACACATAGCTTGACAAAGAAGGTGGCTGCGGCCTACATAAAAACCTTAACCAAGGTTGACTGAAAACATTAACCAAGGGAAACTAGAAATGTGGCCTGTCGGCACACGAATACCCCCACTGGCAGCCAAAGAAAACGAGGCATTTTTGATCATAAGCCATTTAGCCGAGCGTTAAGGTTTCAAACGCATCAAGTCTGTGACATTGACCCTGGGCATAGTGTGATAATCCATGTATCGGTGTAGAAAATATAGAGCGGAAGGGAATTTCAATAGGTTTGACCTTTGACCTTCAACTATGACCTTGACCTTGGACGTAGGTGCGTGGTTATTGATCGAGACACACCTTCTCATCCTGAGAATCATTTGTGCCAAGGCATTTGATAATCCATGCATCGGTGTAGAAGATATAGAGTGGAAGAGAATTTCAATAGGTTTGACCTTTGACCTTCAACTGTGACCTTGACCTTGGACGTAGGTGCGTGGTTATTGATTGTGACACACCTTCTCAACATGAGAAACATCTGTGCCAAGCCATTTGATAATCCATGCATCGGTGTAGAAGATATAGAGCGGAAGGGAATTTCAATAGGTTTGACCTTTGACCTTCAACAGTGACCTTGACATTGGACGTAGATGCGTGGTTTTCCAAGTATGGTTGCTGTAGGCCCAGGAGTATTCCATATACAAGCTTGAGTAAAAACCGTAACCAAGGGGAGATAACTAAGTAATCCAAGGATAAAAGTAGGTCAAGGTCAAATATAGGTCAGGGATTATTGATGTACATCACTAGGAGATGAAGTTGTCCAAGTATGGTTGATGTAGGCCCAGAAGTATTCCATATACAAGCTTGACTATAAACATAACCAAGTAATTCAAGGTTAAATGTAGGTGAAGGTAAAATAAAGGTCAGGGGTTATTGATGTACATCCATATGAGAAAAAGTTATCCAAGTATGGTGTCTGTATGCACAATAGTATTCCATCTACAAGCTTGACTAAAAAACCTTAACCAAGGTTGAGTAAAAACCTTAACCAAGGGGAATTAAAGTAAGTAATTTAAGGTTAAATGTAGGTCGATGAAATATAGGTCAGGGGTTGTTGATGTACATCACTAGGAAAGAAGTTGTCCAAGTATGGTTGGTGTAGGGCCATGAGTATTCCATCTACAGCTTGACTAAAAACCTTAACCAAAGAGAAATAAGTAAGTAATTCAAGAGGAAATGTAGGTGAAGGTCAAATATAGATCAGGGGTTATTGATGTACATCACTATGAGAAAAGGTTGTCCAATTATGGTGTCTGTATGCACAATAGTATTCCATGTACAAGCTTGAGTAAAAAGCTTAACCAAGGTCGAGTAAAAACCTTAACCAAGGGGAATTAAGTAAGTAATTAAAGGTTAAATGTAGGTCAAGGTCAAATATAGGTCAGGGGTTGTTGATGTACATCACTAGGAGATGAAGTTATCCAAGTATGGTTGGTGTAGGGCCAGGAGTATTCCATCTACAAGCTTGACTAAAAACGTTAACCAAGGGGAATTAAGCAATTCAAGAGGAAATGTAGGTCAAGGTCAAATATAGATCAGGGGTTGTTGATGTACATCACTAGGAGATGAAGTTGTCCAAGTATGGTGGGTGTAGGGCCAGTAGTATTCCATATAGAAGGTTGACTAAAAACCTTAACCAAAAGGAATTAAGTAAGTAATTGAAGAGGAAATGTAGGTGAAGGTCAAATATAGATCAGGGGTTATTGATATACATACCTATGAGAAAAGGTTGTCGAAGTATGGTGTCTGGATGCACATAGTATTCAATGTACAAGCTTAAAAAAAAACCTTAAACAAAAGGTTGACTAAAAACCTTAACCAAGGGGAATTAAGTAAGTAATTCAAGAGGAAATGTAGGTCAAGGTCAAATATAGATCAGGGGTTATTGATGTGCATCACTAGGAGATGAAGTTTTCCAAGTATGGTGGGTGTAGGGCCAGTAGTATTGCATATACAAACTTGACTAAAAACCTTAACCAAGGTTGACTAAAAACCTTAACCAAGGGGAATTAACCAAGTAATTCAAGAGGAAATGTAGGTCAAGGTCAAATATAGATCAGGGGTTATTGATGTACATCACTAGGAGATGAAGTTGTCCAAGTATGGTGGGTGTAGGGCCAGTAGTATTCCATATACAAGCTTGACTAAAAACCTTAACCAAGGCGTGACGGTGACGCCGACGCCGACAACATAAGCTCTACTTATTCTTCGAATAGTCGAGCTAAAAACGTTCTACTTTACACATTCAATTTTAATTTATTGCCATTGAGTAAATGATGCCGAAATATTTATTTAAAATAATATCTAATTATTTAAATATACTTTTTATTTTCATAATACAAATAATCTAGAGATAATTATTATCCTTATTCAAACTCAAGACAACGTTTCCTTTGTGAAGTGTATCATACTGTATATGCTGTGTAACATCAAGTCGCAAGACTGTCGGCAGCGTATGCGCTAACAAAAATTGCTAGCACCTCTTTGGAAAGTTTGGGTTTCCCGCGAACTGTTTTACTAAATTCATTATAGATTAGTTGATTTTTTAAGTAAAATGGACACTGATTAATAATATCGATGGCTCAAGATGATTAAAACAGTATGTAACTGTCAAAAAACAATGATTCTGCTTTAAATCATCATCATTTCGCTGTCCAGTGTCGGATTTTATCGAGCCATTGACCTATGTAAAGTTCAGAATGTAAGCTTTAATCTGATTGGTCATTCAAGAAAAACGTCACAGGGAAATCCCGCCCCCTACTATATCATTGAGCAAAATATCAACATACATAACAACAACTCATATTAATACATAACAGATAATAGTTTATAAAGTATACAAAAACTATGCCAATAACACACATATAGCACAAAAAGCAAACAACACATGTATTACGCTGAAACGGTAAGATAGCTCGCTGTTTTACTGTTGTTGAACTACTTTTTTATGGCGTAGTACCGCATGACTGTGACCGCCACTTAACTCATTAGCATATCTGCAATGACTGAGAATTTTCATATAGTTACTAAATCCGAGCTAATAGCTCGGATAAAAATCACAGCATGGCCTAAACGCTATTGCTA
This sequence comes from Conchocele bisecta, assembly GCA_029237695.1. NCBI lineage: Eukaryota > Metazoa > Mollusca > Bivalvia > Lucinida > Thyasiridae > Conchocele > Conchocele bisecta. The sequence continues at coordinate 28,951,254 of CM055277.1, forward strand.
TACAATCATGTACGTAATAATTGCTCCGACACTTCTATAGCATTCTGACCACATATCCAAGGTGCATGATCACGTGGTTACAACAACAACAATGTCGCCCACTCCAAAGTAAGTATTATTTTATATTTGCCTTAACATGCAACGGATTTTGATGAAATATGGCGCAGCAATATTGGTGGTCTAGGGAGTTTTGGCACAGACTTATGTGGTTTTTGCGAAGATTCTTCGCAAAAACGACATAAGTTTGGGCGAAAATGCAGAGACCACCAAATGCAGCTTAACAAGACGCGTTTGATACGCCATATTTCATCAACATCCGTTACGCAATAAGGAAACTATAAAATAATACGTACTTTGAATCGGTACTTGTTGTTGTTGTTGTTAGTACTACGTGATCATACACCTTGATATCTCTGGTCGCAAGTGTCAGATTTTTGGCAATTTTAATTGGGTATTTACGCAAATAGGCAGCTTATCTGGAGCTCTGGAATATGCTGGTTGACCAATGTCACTCTTAATCAGCAAGCACACATGTAAATAAGTATCTAGAATGTTCCTAAGAATCATCATCAATGGTACACAGACACCGACAGAACTCCGAAGGCGCACATTAAAGGTACATGCCCACTCAGTAGGCACAAAATGTTCTTTATATCAGAGACTGCATCATCTGAGACATTGTCTGGACAAATAACCATTCATTCACCATTATCCCACATATTTATTGACATTATTATTCATTTTATATCAGAAGTAAAGTTCCACACCGATATCAGGGATAATAACCGTGTTTCTTTCAAACGTTAACGGACATTGCTATTTATTATCTGTATTTATTTTTGGATGTGCAATTATCATACTTTATAATCAGTCGAAAATATTATTTTTTCAGGTGACACATTTAATAATTAAAAAATATCATGCGTCATTTGCATATGAAAATAGCCCGATACCACCGCGCGTCACTATCAGTAAAATAAATATTACTAAATGATTATATCTGTATAGCGCGCACTTGTAATTTTTAGAACTGGTGAAATAATGACATACAGTCGAACCTGTGCTAAAGACCACCTCCGATTTTTCACTTCCCATGGCTGGCCTTTATTCACAGGTTTGACTGTAATTATACACTTATTTAATTCATATAAAGAACATTCTGTGCCTACTGAGTGGGCATGCACCTTTAAAAGTGTAGGTCTGCTTAGACGTCAATGATATATGCGCTGAAGGATTGGCGTAGAACACTGATTGTAAAGACATTTCAACACATTTCGACATATACGTTCATGGATCATAGTTTATTTTTCCTCAAGTCGCTTCTCAACAGTTTTCCAAACACAGTATTATACGGGTGTGCAGCTATGGCGGAGTTCTGGTCGCAGTCAATCATAGGACGACCCTCATTGGCCCATTGGAATATACTTCCCTCCAAATTGTACACCTTCAACTTTTCCGGCTGTGAATTTACTGAAAACAATAAAGATTTGAATTATATAGTGGATCTTATATCAGATGATCTTATATGGTATTTATTATAGGAATGAATGGCCTTTTTGTGGATTTATCGGGGTATAAACTTGGAAACTCGGAAGGCCTCGTCCAGTATTCCCGCGACTTTTCCAAGTTTATATCCCCGATAAATTCCACAAAAAGGCCATTCATTCCCTATAATTCCAGCATTTGAAATAAATTCATCAAGAAAATGTGTTTATTTTCCGTTTTCTTAAGAATTATTTTAACTGCGCCTGACGGTTACGGAAAGTAGTTCGGCATGGAGTTTACTGGGATATAAATTCTGGACAGAGACTTGCTACGGACCAATCAAATGTTAGGGAATTGTGTAAATATTTTTGTGCTGGAATTATTAAGCAAGTTTGTTGATTTCTTAGGAAATCCGGCCATCATTGTGATCACTGTCGAGCTCTCAGCAAGCGGGTTAAAAAAAATGAAAAGACGATTGTTAGCATGCACAATTTACTAACCAGCAATATTAAGATGTATGATCACATGGTACTAACAACAACAACAAGTACAGAAACTTCCAGAATCCATCTGATTCAAAGTATATATTATGTTATATTATCCTTATTACCTAATGGATTTTAATGAAATATGGCGCATCAAATGAGTCTTGTTAAGCTGCATTTGGTGGTCTCTGTACTTTGGCCCAAACATCTGTCGATTTCCGTGTCAGTAGACACCGAAATCGATTCTTCGCAAAAGCGATTCAAGTCTGTGCTGAACTCCCTGGACGACCAAATGCAGCTCATGAACACGCGCCATATTTCATAAAAATCCGTTTCATATTAAGGAAAATATCAAATAATACTTACTTTGGAGTGGGCAAGATTTCAGCATTTTCAGCCACTATTGTTGTTGTTATAACCACGTGATCATACACCTTGAATATATGACAAGACAGTGAAGCGATCGATGATAATCACTTAATTAACACTACTACCAGAAAACTATACATTACGAGTGCGGTTTTATTGCATGTGTACAAGCATTAATTTCAGATGTTTGGCATATATAAGGTACTCTACTAATGTCAATATGATATTATGATTTTCCTACCTTGTTTTGAGAAATGTGATTCCAAATTCTGCGCTACAATACAGGAGCGGAACCCCACAGAACAGTAACAAACAACTGTTGTTTTCGGACCTGAAATGGATGTACACGTACCAAGGATTTTTTATTATAGGAATGAATGGCCTTTTTGTGGAATTTATCGGGGTATAAACTTGGAAAAGTCGCGGGAATACTGGACGAGGCCTTCCGGCCTTCGTCCAGTATTCCCGCGACTTTTCCAAGTTTATATCCCCGATAAATTCAAAAAAAGGGCATTCATTCCTTATAATTCCGGCATTTGAAATAAATTCATCAAGAAAATGTGTTTATTTTCCGTTTTCTTAAGAATTAGTTTAACTGCGCCTGACGGTTACGGAAGGTAGTTCGGCATGGGAGTTTACTGGGATATAAATTTTGGACAGAGACTTGCTACGGACCAATCAAATGTTAGGGAATTGTGTAAATATTTTTGTGCTGGAATTATATAGTATTTATGTCTCTGCGTATACACAGATCATGCCTTCAATGTCAAATGGACTAATGGGGGTCGATGCGTCGTGGATTATCCACAGAATGAATGAGGATCATGAAAGAAATGCTTCCGTGAAATATTAAGAAGTGACATGAAAGGAAACAGAAGTTATATAAGAAATTTACACCCAAAGTTACGTTTGTGGAAGTGGGCGACAACGACGGAAAAAGCGCCGACTATAGTCGCGTACTTACTGCAAAGCAAGCGCAACAATAATAGTCATGTTCAAAAAACAAAAACGATCAGGAAAAAATAATATAATGTATTAACTATTAAGAAGCACATCGTTATTACTAAGCTAATCCCCTTGCTGGCAGCCTTGATAATAAAATGAGTCCCCATCAGACGTGGGCTGTATGCCAAACAAAGCACCATCCATAGATACACAATGTAACAAAATATTTATCAAATCGGTGAAGCAGTTATTGAGAAAACTCATTTACATCGCATTTGCCTTACAAACAAGGAGAACATGCGTCCTCAGTGGCATTGGCAGTGTGTGTTCAAACGTGTGGTGTGTGAGAAACAAAGCACTGTCATATATAGACACGCATTGTGGCCAAATATTAAGTGGTTCATAAGTTTAACATACATACATGGAATGTCGCTATATCCCCTCATGCCTATCAGCGAAAGGATATTGTTACATGGTTTCCGTTGTTTGCACATAACATATAGCGCGTGCTGTTTGCATATGACTTTAGGCAATGCTCATTCCGGTGCCACACGTAGACCAAGTGCCTTCATGACGTCACTACGCGGAAGTGACTTCATGACGTTCATGACGCGGCCCCGGTATAAGAATACCGAAAATTATCTACGTCAATGGGACGATTTATAAAAGTACTGAAAATACTGAATATAATGCTCAAATTACATCAGTCTTTTGTTGGAAATGTAACAATAACGTTTGATAATGTCCAGCCGTGTGCAAACGTTTGCTGTGGCCCTCGGGAACTGTTTGAACAGGTCGCGGGTTCAAACAGTTCCCGAGGGCCACAGCAAACGTTTGCACACGGCTGGACATGATCAAACCTTATAATAATTGGAATTATAGGTAGTAGTAACTGACATTCGATTAGGCCGTTCGAAGCATCACACGATGCACATAAGTATTAACATTACCAAATGTAGTGTTCTATTAGATGCATATGAATATGATCAAAGTAAATGCCCAGTCAGCTAAAGGCCCGGCCAATATACATACCCAGTTCCTTCAGTTGAGGTATAGACTTGATAGTCTCTTCTATTGGTTGGTTGTAGTCGACTCGGATGACGTCAGCGAGGTGGCTTATCACATACTCTTCCTCTGGCCTGGAATCCTGGTACAATATCAGGACATTAGAGTTGGTTTATTGCATACAATGGGCTTTATTACATTAGTGTATTATGATCTTAATATACTGTATTATTACTGTGTATTTTCTATTACAACCATAATACACTCATTATGCAAGGCTCCAGATAAGGAATTAGTAATTGAGTATTGTCACTCCATAATTTCTGAAGCAAATGGGGATTTAAAAATTTTAAATGGGTAAAATAAAATCACTCTACTGTTTACACATCAACAGACAGCAAGTATTGAATAGTTTGCTTCGAAATGAAAACATGTCTTGGTATTTCATTAGAATTGTCTCCTTGAATACCAAGATGTATTTTCATGGAAAATAAGAAAAATATGCTATATTTGTGGTCTGTTTATTGTTTTCTGCATGGTAAAGGTACCACCAATTTTGTATTGCTTTTTGATACTCGCTACTTCTGATTTCAATTGGGTTTTTGGCAATTTTAATTGGGTATATATCCAATTGCGCAGCTCTGATTACGTACAGCTTCAGTGTATTATGTTGCGCTATTGTAATAAATATCCCACATTTGTGCTAATTAATATAATATATATACATCTGTATTAAAAATTATTGATCGAGTTCATAAGCAACTCGGCATAGCCTCGTTTCTTATGAAATCAGTAAACTAATTTAATAAAATCATATCACACTCATCAGTCATTCAAGATCCTCTCAGTATTAAACATCGTAATACAATTGTGTACACCAGTAATAGAATATATTAACAAGACCACATCATCTAGATGATCACTACAGCCAGTGTTTAGTGCTGTGCTTATGCAATGCCTGATAGAAACTGACTTTGTGTTCATTTAATGGTATACCTGTATAATTAAATGTGTTGACAAATTTTATAAGACACGGTTTCATAACCTAGTTGTTAATGAAACCAGTAGACTCATAATACATGTCATATTAACCCTTTCCCTGATAGAGACGACTTTTCACGCCTCTGCAGAAGATGTCTTTTGAAAACATTGTGGGAAAAGGAGAAATTGCATCTCCTTTTCCCACAATGTTTTCTACTCTATCAGATAACTTAACCATCATTTGACCCAGCATTTGATTCTTTTATTCAGATGTTTTGGATTTGGATGAGTCGAAATATCGCAAAACAGGGAAAGGGTTAAGCATTACTCATAGGTGACTGTGACTGAAGAAATGAGGCTTATAGGTTTAGCGACAAGTGTAGATCCAGATCAGGATCTACACTGTTCGCCATTACATCAATGAAACACCCGCAATGCTTCCAACAAGCAATAAAGATTGTTAGGCTACATCTAGGCTACATGGGTTTGCTATTTGATCAGGAGCTACAATGGTCCAAACTTCCATATGCCCCATTTCTCCAGTCATAGCCACTTATGTTATCATCTGCTTAAGATATTTAACAATACATGTATATGTATTTATACCGCAACCATTGCTCCATGTAGCATAATAAAGGGGGTTGAATAAATGTTGTTTATATCTGAAGTAACCTAATATACCTGAAGTAGCCTAATATTGACCCCGAAACAATTTAATAGTCGTATATTCATCTACATATCATAGTAAAGGGATGTATAAAGTTTGATGACTGTAGCTGATAAGGTGTTGGAAGTAATGATCGTAACACGAGTTAGTGAGTGAGTGAATAGGGTTTAACGTCCGCTTTTCTGACATAGAGGTACAAGCCTCAGGGAGTCTACACGCAGACGGGTCAACGGGGTCGTGTCCCGTATCCACCTGTCCGAGGGGGGTAAATCCCAACTTCAGAACTCGATATTTACAATCAAAATATATATTCAGTCCTGAAATTAGAACAACCTGATCTGGTGCCAGGCCCTCGCCACACCAGCATCATTTATCCCATCCCTAAAAGTAATAGGATTAGCGCTAATCTTACTTTTATATATGGGACATAGCCTGACTCAACTCTCACATACAAGAAAGCCAAAAATGTACATGAGGGCCAAATCCGGTATAGTGGGTTCCGGAAAGTATGAACCCAATCGTTAAGCCAGTTTAGTCGCCTTTTACGACAAGTAATGGCTACTGCAGCACTATTCTCAGGATCAGTTGATCCCGCCCCGGTGCCTGCACGGGGCAATCGTAACACGAAAACTTAACATTGAAAGTATTAAAAAAAATAGAATTTGACCTTAACCCTGGGGCCCGAGAAAAATAAATTAATAGTCCTATATTCATGTACATATCATAGTAAAGGTTTTGTTTGTTTGTTTGTTTGTTTATTGGTGTTTAACGGCCTATCAACAGCTAAGGTCATGTAAGGCCGGGCAAACGGGTTCGATCCCGTTTTAACCTGCTGCATTGGGGGGAAAATTCCATAATCAGAACTGAATATTTACATCGAGAAACAATATATTCAGCTCTGAAATTAGAATAACCCGACCTGGTGGCATGTCCATACCACACCAAAGTCACTTGGCCCCTTCCCCTAAAATAGGATTACGATTAATCGTAATACTCACATAAGGGGTATAACCAGATTCAACTGTCACATACAAAATGCCAAAGACGTATGTGAGGGCCAAACCAGGTCTCCAATCGGAATTCTGGTAAGGATGAACCCCGATCGTTAAATTACCCATCGCTTGCACCCACCTTCCACCCACTCATAGTAAAGGTATGTATAAAGTTTGATGACTGTAGCAGATAAGGTGTTGAAGTAATGACCGTAACACGAAAACTTAACATTGAATGATGACGCCGCTACAAAAATCGCTGTCGATTCAGCCAAATTTTGTCCATTTTTACAGTATATGCGATATAACCAAGGACACGGACATGTCCTTCATGATTTTAATGCTTATTATTAGTAATTGAGTATTGTTACTCCATCATTTCTGAAGCAATTGGGTATTTCAAAATTTTAATTGAGTAAAATTAAATCACACTACTGTTTACACATCAACAGACTGCAATTATTGAATAGTTTGTTTCGAAATGTAAACATATATTGGCATTTCATTAGAATTGTCTCCTTGGAGACAATTCTAATGAAATACCAAGATGTGTTTTCATCGAAAATAAGAAAAATATGCTATATTGGTAGTCTGTTTATTGTTTTCTGCAGCATGATAAAGGTACCACAATTGTTCTCATTGCTTTTTGATACTCGCTACTTCTGATTTCAATTGGGTTTTTGGCAATTTTAATTGGGTATTTATGCAAATACGCAGCTTATCTGGAGCTCTGGGTGAGTAATAATCATATAGTATATTGAACCATCCTGTATTGGTCGGCTCAACAACTTCACATAAATCTGATCAATCGATACGGATATCAAACGTATCTGTAAATTCTCGACAAGTCTCTACAACAACGAGTTGTTTGGGTTGTATCTTTGAAAGGCTGGCGATTTATCCAGGGTCGTCACAGAATTTTGAGAAACAAATTCCCAAATATTTTCTGGAGCTCTGTTATTATGACAACTGAAGCCAGAAAATATTGAAGCTCATCGTAAATAAATCGAAGATTTAATCAGAGACAATGCCGAATCTACCTAGCGTGGATGCCGCCATTTTGCTTTGAATGACGTCGCTAGATTTGTGACGTATGGCGAGAGGGAATGACGTCAAAAATATGACGTTTAAGTTCAATACGCGGTATAAATTAAATACTAGTGCTGTCGAACATAAAATATATTCGGTTTCAACCGAATATATTTTATATTCGACGGCACTTAAACCATATATTTACTATATATATGCAACATAAGGGTCTCATTATTTCTTGCCAAATTCTTACCAGAATCACAAGATTCCCAGGATCAGAACCGCCTGTGTCACGTTGCTCTTCCTTCGTCTTTCTAATCCAATTGGACAAGGTGCCTGTAGTTATATTTTTCACGGAAGGAAATCTGGCCCTGATTCCCGATAATGTCAGTCTCATGCCTAGTCCATAGACAGGTGGCTTTGTTGTTTCGTCGCCTTCAGCCATTTGTTACAAAGCTCAATGCGTCACAGCCTCTGCAATTAACAGAACAATTATGCAATTCTTGCAACATACTACAGTTGAACTTCTTGAAATTGGACATCAAGAAAAACTCTGTGTGTATATTTTTGCTTGGTTCAGTTTTTCTAATAATTATAATGTTCATGCTTGCAAAAACCCTGGAATGGCAACATTCCAGAATTGCAGTGGAACCTCACTAAGCCAGACATCCTGGGGACCTCCCAGGGTGTCTGGCAGAGCTCCAGATAAGGTGCGTATTTGCGTAAATACCCAATTAAAATTGCCAAAAACCCAATTAAAATCAGAATTAGTGGGTATCAAAAAGGAATGAAAAATTTGTGGTATCTATCATGCTACAGAAAACAATAAACAGACCACAAATGTAGCATATTTTCTTATTTTTGCATGAAAACACATCTTGGTATTTCATTAGAATTGTCTCCAAGGAGACAATTCTAATGAAATACCAAGATGTGTTTTCATTTAGAAGCAAACTATTCAATAAATGCGGTCTGCTGATGTGTAAACAGTAGTGTGATTCTATTTTACACACTTGAAATTTTGAAATACCCAATTGCTTCAGAAATGATGGAGTGACAATACTGAATTACTAATTCCTTATCTGGAGCCCTGGCCTGGTATAGTGCAGTTACACTTTATTTTCAGTTACATAAAAGTCATATCAGTTGTCTTAGATTGAACAGTTAACAAAAAGAATTCATCATTTCCAAATACATATAGCGCACTATAGTGTTTGTAGAATTTTGATAAATATCGGTTGGCAGATAATGCGAACATGGGGTTAAGTTAGGGGTCGACACTAACAGTGTACTGGGATCCCGAGGACTTTCTGTTTGGCAGGAGAAATCCCTGAACTTTCAAGAAACTCCCATTCAACATTATAAATGTACAAATTGGGATGTCCATGTATCTGGTCAATAATCTGGTCAAATGGTTAGATGTCAAACCCTAGATTTATTTTCTTAAAGCGACGACAATGTTGCGAACGAGAACGTGTATTCACAAAGTCTGATCAGCATCAATACTGTTTACCATTTATATTTAGACACTGAAGCTTCAGAAACTATATGCTAATGTTCAACAATTCTGCAAAAAACAGGAACACACTTTTCTGACGTTTCGACACAAGGCCTTTATCAAGGAATTAGTTTCTACTGAACACTAAGTGGCATGTATTTTATATTTCACAAAGATTGCGGAAAGATTACTATATAAATGCTAATGGAAATAGATTGATGGATATTTCTAACAATGGTTGTTGATCAGGGACTACACGACTGATACAAAACTTTATGAACATTTTGTCCTGGTGCTTATATGTGCATTTGCACACTATGATCAGGATCTGAACTGTTCACTATAGTCTGTTTCACGAAAGCTGTCCAAATTTTACGGCTATATAGACAATTCAAAAACAATATTATTTTCGATAATATTAAATTAAAGGAAAATTTAAGAATGAGCCTTCTTTTTATTTCGTGAAATTTGGTCAAATATTGATTTTATTGCGAAAACAAAATTTCCCCATGTTAAATCCCCATAGACATCTTCACTCCGTGAAGATGTCTATGGGGATTTAACATGGGGAAATATTTTTGAATTTTAGAAATACTGGACTGATTTTTAAAATTTAACTTTTGTTTTCTTAGTTAGATCATATCCAAGCTATCTAGTCAGGTTTCGGAGTCAATCTCCAAAATTTTTCGTTTTTTGACTCCTCCCACACTTCCTTACCACTTTTTCCCCATGTTAAATTCCCATAGACAAATAAATTTTTCGTAATAAAACCAATATTTGACCGAATTTCACGAAATAAAAAGAAGACTCATTCTTAAATTTTCCTTTAATTTAATACTATCGAAACAAATATGGTTTTTGAATTGTTTATATGGCCGTAAAATTTGGGCAGCTTTCGTGAAACAGACTATAGTCAAATAAATACGACTCTGACCGCTACAATGTTAATTCACTCTAGAGGCTGAGCGACCCAGTAACTGTAAGCGACATGAAACCCTGAAATACCTTTTTATACACTGTTTACTCGAGAAATGGGGCTTATGGGTGTAGCGACCAGTGTAGATCCTGATCAGCCTGTGCATCCGCAGTCAGATCAGGATCTGCATTGTTTACCATTCCATCAATGTTACACCCAGAATGCTTCTAAGAATCTGGTGCGTATGGAACGTTATCAAGCTACAGGAATGTGCTATTTAATAAGAAGTTACCCTGGTCACAAATCCCATAAGCCACCATTTCTCCAGTCTCAGCAACATGTATAAATATTAGCTGCACGTTTTCCGCTTTATAGACAACAGGTTGTACAATATCGCTACCTCACGCTACACAGTGAGAATGTGCGTAATAGCATTAAGTTATAGAAAAATCCTGCAGGGTGTTACCGTTCATACTTCACTATATTGTTATTGAGAGGCAATTCTACAATATGACACAAAAATATTACAAAATATTACAATCAACTTTCCTAATAACGTGTGTATTACTATTAGCAAAATTCTCAGGTCACTCTTCACGAAGCAGAACGTAAACAAAGAACGCTTCAAATGCACATTTGGAAAGACTACTCCGTCATAACTCTTATGTAATGCAGTGTAACGAAATGTAATTAGAGTTATGTACTCAGAACAATATAAATATATGCCAATAACTGTTTTACTTATTAGTTAATAACTTAATGGGGGCTAAATGACAAATGTTGGACACCGTCACAGAACACCCAAATGTTCTCTCTGTATAAGTGATGTTATTGACCCAAACAACTGATTATATAACTTTTAGGCTAGCTAACTGTCCTCCTCCCGCCGCAATGTAATATTATGTGGACAGCCCTAAATTTTACTATAAACATATGCAATAATAAATGTCAACAATTGTGCGAGCTCTTGTGAAACTTACTCAATTGCAAAACAAGTAACAACAAGAGTAGACTGTAGATTTGTATCAACAAAACAAAAGTGACGATTTCCAGCACTGACACACTCAACAAGTCGAGAAATACCCGTATATGGGCGGTACAGTTATGTCACGTTATCAAGCAATGTCACCAGAGTGGAGATCGAAACAAGGGCGATAACTTTGCAATTATAGTGGATTTCAGCTCTACTGGTCAAAACCTTCTCAGGCTACTGTAGTACACTGTACGGTTGTAATCACGAGTTCGCTGGACTAGTAACGCGCTTTGCATTGACCGAATACTGAATTGACTAGATACGGATATCCGGATTACGACGAATTGAGAACTGACGTTTTATTGGTTGTACCGCGTCACATGACGCTACCGATGGCGTCCGTGTAATGACGTAACGTAAAACAAGACTGTGTTATTTTCTACGAAATCCACGCCACATGTGTTCATCATGTAGCACCAAACTTTGCCTGATAAATAGAATACCATGCTTGGGCTGTTTGATATATTTGTCCGGTTCGCTTCGGAAACGATAGGAATTCTAATGTTCAGCCTTGCCTGATAAACTATCCTGGTATTATCTATGTCCATCAGGCTCGGCTCGGTTCAAAACGGCAGGAATTCTGAGGTTCAGCATTGCCTAATAAATTAGCCTGGTAGTATCTATGTCCATCAGGCTCGGCTCGGAAACGGTAGGAATTCCTCGGTAAACAACGGGATTCCTACGCGTTTCCTAGTTTTGCCTGATAAACTCTATATGAAAATACACCAGTCTGGTATTCTCTATACACGCAGTTAGGGTGGTAACCGTGGCTTCCATAGACCGCCATTGATTGGTGGATCTAGCCGAACCTCACCCAGCCTGACGGTAGCAGAATCCATCTAACATTTGTGTTATTTAATAGTGCATCTTACAGGAGTGATGATGTAATATGATATTAAAGAGGTTTACTATTTCATAAGAAATGAGGCTTAAGAAACTAGTCAACGAGTTTAATAAATACCATATTAAGTCGTCACAAATTTTAGATTTTATTTATTGCATAAGAACATCATCCTTCATTGAAAGTATACTAGTGACCAAACCTGTTTTCTGTAACGGGCTAATTTGCACATTTATTACACTAGTCTATTATGATTTTATTACACTGTGTTAATACACTGCGAGAATGTTATGGAAGAAATACATTTATTATACTCCTTGTGTGGTTTCATAAGAAACTCGGAATAGCCTCGTTTATCACGGCCAGTGAAAACCGCCGAGATTGAGCGATACAAAACAGAGCTTTCGAAGTCCTTAACTCATCTGGATACGCACTTCCTGAGAAACTCACCGTACTTGTGTGGTAAGGATATAAGTGTAGCTGGCCTTCTATATATGTATCACAGAACTGTTTCAGTTGGTTGGAACGTCCGACGAAGGCTTTCTTTCCGCCAATCCCAAGGTCGAAGCTTGGGTTAAGAGAGTTAGGGACAGAATGAACCCGTCGTTTGATAATGTTAATGAAGATACGGTATACAAGATGAGAGAAGTCCATGAAAGAACCAAGTCTGCGAATGCCAGCTTGTGAAAGACGATTGCACGTTTACCAGTATTTACTGGTAACTTTACTTTGCTGGCTTTTACGCTGATAATAAAACTCATAATACACTTGTGAAATAAATAAGATGATGTGCTTATACAATAAATATAATATAACATTTGTGTTTATTTAATATGATATTTATTAAACTGTTTGACTTATTTCAAAAGAAACTCGGCATAGCCTCGTGTCTTAGGAAATCAGTAAACTAACAAAAGTAAAAAAATAATAATCATCATATTAAGCCATCACTCATGTAAGATCCTCTATGTAACTCGGCATAGCCTCGTTTCTTATGACATCAATAAACTCATTTAATAAATATCATATTAACCCATCACTCATGTAAGATCCTCTATGTAACTCGGCATAGCCTAGTTTCTTATGACATCAATAAACTCCTTTAATAAATATCATATTAAAACATCACTCATGTAAGATCCTCTATGTAACTCGACATAGCCTCGTTTCTTATGCAATCAGTAAACTCATTTACTAAATATCATATTAACCCATCACTAATGTAAGATCCTCTATGCAACTCGGCATAGCCTCGTTTCTTATTTCAATGTTAGAACATATACATACACATTCTTCTACAGATATAAATAATTACAGGTGCGCCGTTTTATTCGGTATTTTTTTCTAAATATTTAGATTTATTGATATAAATATATTTTTTATATTAATAAGTGATATATAATAACAAAAGCCTGACCCACAGCGCGGGTTTGCTGTTTGTTCAGTATGTACAGTGAAACCTCTCTAAACCGGACACCCTGGGAGGTCCCCAGGGTGTCCGGCTTAGAGAGGCTTCATTGTAAATTATGCATTTGATCATGAATCATAGCTGTGTGCTATGTGATCACAAACAGACATTATCACCTGAGATAAATGAGCAGGAAACTCATCAACAATAAGATCACAGGTGTTTTCTTGGTGTCCGGTTTAGAGAGGTTCCATTTCATTGATATACAAATATAGAGTCAAAGTTATTGCCGTAACCAATACTGAATAAAGAGTAAATAAAATACAAGACATAGTCAAGAGATGCATGATAACCGCCGAACACGACTACCAGGAAATAATACTTAACTTTGTTTTATTTATGTTATATTTAAGGGTAGAAATTGGCTCAAAGAATCATTCAAATCGGGCATATAAGCACAGAAAATTGTCAAGCCAATGGCCGTTGACCCGATTTCTTTTCCGAATTTAGTAGTAGTTGTAACGCAGTCGAAACATGTGCGTTACTTAAATTATGGAGGTTACGTCACCGTTACTTTAACCTAGGTAGTTAATTCTCGTACCGCCGAACAGTATACATTACAAGTGCGGACTGTATTGCATTGTTCGTTTGTCTCAATTATATATATATATCAATTGATAACACAAACCATAAACAACACCGCCTATCACCGTATAGTCCGCAGACGATAACTTGCTACTTGTTTACAAACAAACCGGTCATAAACAAAAACACAGAATAGGTGAGACAGGTAAATATACCCATGACAGTATTCCTTTTCAATATTGATTTTGATATTTGTCATCAAGTCGTATGTAGTCGAGGGATTAGAGTGACGGATGTCAATGCCGTAGGTAGTGAGTTTTTCATACATATATATTTATTTGTTTATATTATATTATATATTTATTTTTTATGTGTGTTGCTCTTACAAATTACATTAACTAAGCATGAGATAGATTACATGCACAACGTTACGTAACACTTTGAAGAAAACTAATAACAAAATGCACATTTCATATGTGTGTACATGAAGAATCTGGAGTATGTTCTAGCCGACCATGTCACATTGAGGTCATACAGCAGTAGTTATCACACTCGCCGTTTCATTTATTCGCTTCTCCAGCAAGCAGTCATACAAATAACAGAATGATATTGACAAAAGTAATCGTTTTGTGAGGTTCGAACTCACGACCAGATAAAATGAACAAAAGTTCTGCAAACGTATATATATTCTCCCGCTTTGATACCACTGAGCCACAGTACATGTATATTTTGCGCACCAAGCTACACTATTGTACTGACATGCATGCACGTGCACTTTATCATGTAGTTATTATACACGAAAACGAGGCTATGCTATGATAATACACCTGGTCTACCTATAATTGGACTTAGCAATTGACCTCCAGCAACTTATTATCGTCTGTCATTTATACCGTGGCACATACCAGCAGTCGAGTATTACAAGGCCACACCATAATACACGGGACAATAGTGTAACTAAACCCGGCAGACAAATACAAACGACAACATTCAGGCTGATAACTACCTTATATATTTATATATGTACTTGGCACACGTGCAAATATGTCGCGTCCAAGTGTGCGGTGTGTCTTTGTTCGTTTGTTGGCCATGTTGACTCGGATTTCGTCAAAGTAGCTAGCATCATCACAGTCGTATATTAACTTTAAGGACCAGTTCTTTACCTGATAATCCTTTAATTCAAAGAAAATTGCTGAAAATGTAAATGTGATGGAATATATGTTTTAAATATATGTGAGCACTGCCTCGGTACTGTATACTATACGGCAAATGGTGTGATCAACTCGGCCACCGTTGTGTGCTCCGGTCATCAGTCAGTTTAACCTCTTCTGACGTTTGACAAAGAACGACAGACGCAAAGTACATGTAGAACATATGGCACAATGTAGCCAATCATACATAGAAAAGCCATAACAATGGACTCCTATCAATTATATTACACCAATATGTACTTCAAGTCAGATATTGGTGTACTTTTACCAACATTCTCAAAATGTACATAATCTATGGCTGGCGTGTACACTTTTCCTAGGCACTGTACTGTGCTATATGTGAAAACACATGGGTCGTATATACTCTCCCCATATGAAGCTTCACTGCATTGTAATAATGTCAATAATAGAGTACAGTAGTGGGTATATACTTGTTATATACTAGACGCTGTATTGTGCTATATGTGAAAACACATGGACCGTATATACTCTCCCCATATGAAGCTTCACTGCATTATTGTAACAATGTCAATACTAGAATACAGTAGTGGGTATATACTTGTTATGGTATGTTCGGTGTGGTTAGCAAGATTAACGCGGCTGGGTGTGTACATGTTAGAACCATTGACCAATATTGGCAATATTACCGCATCTGGTTGTGCACCTGTTCAGAATCGTTGACCAATATTTGCAAGATTACCGCAGCTGGGCGTATATTCAATAAGTTTAATGAAAAGTCATGCAGAGCATGATGTTATTAGCCGATCAAATCAGGGTAAAGTGCATCGAACATATGTAGGTGTCTCTGGTAACATTGTCAATGGTAAACTATTTTCGACCACAGTTCTGTACCCAGCGTTGACATTTTTCTCGATTTTGTGCAGGTTTTGGAAACCCGTTCCCAAATCCATCCAATAAAGTATTTGTCTTCACCGGATTTCAGGGTTCGTGAATCGCCATAGCAGCAATGTTTTGTTGTCACCATTATGTTGCGAAATATTCCAGCGTAACACCTGTACTGTATGCTCTATTTATCTACAGATTACACTCCTCAATACACAAAGTTGTAGTCACTGTGTGTTTGTCCGAATTCTGTGGCAGCACGCGAGTGGGCGGAGCTACCGGAGCTAGCGGTTACAGTGCCATCTAAAAATAGACGCAAGCTTCTGCGTATTCAGGCACATGCCCAGATTGGCCTTGATAACTTTGTCACTTGCTTATCCCTTGTTTATCGATTTAAATGGTTTACATCGACTCGAAGCTTACGTTCAACGGCCGCACAAACTCGATTGAACTGCACGCCTTCCAATGATTTAAATACACAGCGCGTTTAAATAGTCAATTACGTTTTTAATGTGCGCACTGGTCATTTAAAAAAGGGGCCATCCGTGATTTTTTGCGCGATGTCGGGCGCAATTAAGACAATCTATAATTTGCGGCATTGACAATAATTAAGGGGGATTGCCGCAATCGCGCGTGCTGGATGCATCCCTGCCATCCCTGCATGATACGTAAACAAATCAAAGTTCGCTATGAAGGGCAATTCTTCGTTTTGATTGGTGGAACATTTTGTGAATATTAACTCGCGTCAAATGACGCGCAAACGCGATCGGAGGAGATTTTGAGCAGAGGTCGATTATAAATTAGCCGAATAAACACATTTTACGCGATTATACGTGGCTGAAGCTTTAAATTAGCCCAATAATCGGCGTATGTTGGCGTATATGGCCATTAGAGCCAACTTTGGACTTCAACAACAACAACTTCCGGGTTCAATCTCTTCCGGCGTTCAGCTCATTACGTATTACAAATTGTGTTATTTGGCTATATTTAAAGTTTTAAACGGAGATAATTGCCAAAAATGCAAACTTTATCGGTTGATGTAATTTGGAAGTGATACAGCAAAATTCGCGTTCGTAGATTACCGAATAGCGGAGAAAAGGGTTGCTACAAACTTTTTCAGAATTCGATGGATGACCAATATATTAGCCGATCTATAAATAGATCGGCTAATAATAAGTATCCCATCATAAATGTTAGATTCTCTACTGTCCAAGCACCATGTTTTCTATAATTGTCTCGTGTGTATACGGTAGTTATTATTCTAGTGTATTAAGAGTTTATTACACTTGCGAGTTTTAATACACAGTGTTATTACACTGCACCAGACGAAATAATCTGTAATTAGTGCAAGGTTAGAATACGTATAAAGACTATCGATAACTTTTATTTTACTAAGTCACAATTATTTTAATAATTTTGCTCTCGATTCCGCCAATATTTGACGTCCTCAGCGGACAATTTTTGCACATTCATGTTGGACAACGCGATAGGGAAGATTTTATCAAATCCAGCATCATATCCTTTACCTGGGCTGTGCACACAGTCACGTGGTTGATGAGTAAGCATAAAATGTGGTCTACCACGACATAATGGGACTAACTGTGTTTAGCACTTGGAACGCGGGAAACGAAAAGTGTCGTCTGCTGTTGTTTGATATTTTGGCATAACATGGTATGGCAGCACATGAGGATCATTTCCTTTGGGAATGATTCTACGGTGTTGCAAATAATTGTTTTTTGTTAAGTGAAATGGAAATTAAAAACTAAACAGCAGACGGCAACCTTTAATTCAGAATTGAAAGAGTTAACATGTGAGTTGGGAACGTCATGCAGCGCGATACAGTTTTAAGGTCTTCGCTTAACAAATGGTAGTGTGAATTTGTCACCAACTATATAGCAAACAGTGTAGCCACAGATCAGACTGTGCACATACGCAGGCTGATCTGAGGCTAAACTGATTGCACACGAACTTTTTCTTTTCTCTCGCTATGCTTGTCGTACGTCACTCGTTCATAAATCGATACGGCTTATCGGTGGTGTAAACATTTCAATTGATTTTAAAAACGTCGGACAATAAACGCGCATATTACGGAGTACACTCCTGGATATAACCAGAGACATAGACATACTTAAACTCCTTGATATCAATTTCAAAATGGCGTTTGTCGGTGGCTCGAAATCTACTGGAAAGACGTCGAAGATGGACGCGAAATACAAATGTAATCCGTGTAACGAATCCGGGTCTACCAAAGACGCCATCATGTATTGTCGGAACTGTGACGAATTTATGTGCGAGTCTTGCGCATCAATTCACAAGGTGTTCAAACTGTCGCGAGATCATGTACTGGACTGCATGGGAACTGCAGGACGAGCCGGGGCACGTAAGCTCTCCCCACCACAATGTGCTGACCACGAGGGTAAATTGGCGGATTTATCTTGTGAGAAACACGACGACATCTTCTGTAGTTCCTGCAGGTTGACGAAGCACAGAACATGCAAGGTGGTGTCCGTACGTGACATGGCAAATGTGCCTACATCCGGCCAACAACTGTCCGCTGCTCTCGAGTCGATGACCGCTATGAAAAGCAGGATTGAAGCTCTCAAAGGCAACAGGGAAAAAGCTATTGAAGCTTTAACAAACCTGGAAAAGTCGTGTATCGCAGATATTCAAGCGTTCAAGATTAAATTGATAGAACTGATAGAGCGGCTTGAAAGGGAAATGCTTGAAGCTATGAAGAAGGCAGTTAAACCAAAGATGGCCGTTATGCGTGAGCATATTAATATGTGTGATGTTCTATTGCCACAGGTATCTGCTGATATGAAGGACGCCGATGACGCGACATCAGTCGATGATCACATGACGAGCGTGCTGGTCACTCACAGACTGCGTAAGACTCGACGTACCGCGGAAACAGCACTAGCCGAGATAGAACCGAAGGAAGATCGAGTTAACTTGGCATTTGTACCGGCACATACCCTATCCGATTGCTTGACAAGCATCGATCGGTTTGGCACACTGCAGGTTACTCCCGGACTGGCGACATCGCTATCTGTCTCGTCCGACAGTCTACATGTATCAAAGCCTCTTACCGATATGCAAGCTGTCTCGTCCGACAGTCTTCATGTATCAAAGCCTACCGATATGCAAGTTGTCACGTCCGACAGTCTACATGTATCAAAGCCTCTTACCGATATGCAAGCTGTCTCGTCCGACAGTCTACATGTATCAAAGCCTACCGATATGCAAGTTGTCACGTCCGACAGTCTACATGTATCAAAGCATATTATCGATATGCAAGTTGAAAGGTCAACACGGATAGACACGGGGTCTTACAGTATATTCAGTTCAGCAATATTGGCGGATGGACAGGTGGTATTAGTTGACCGATCAAATACTCGACTTATTCTGCTGGATAAAATGTTATCCATCAAATCAAAATTGGAGTTAGCAGACGAGCCATGGGACGTGGCCGCGGACGTGTCCGGTGACGTCATCGTGACGTTGCCGAAGAGTAAGAAGCTGCAGTGGATTGACGTGGGCCGCGGACTCCGGGCGGGCCGCACCGTCACCACCAGTATGTCGTGTCGCGGTGTGGCTGTCCACGCCGGGGAGGTATACACCACCGTGGGCTGGCCCGACTACTGCATCCTGGTGCTGGATGGACGCGGGGAGGAGATACGGCGGATTAAGCTGGCCACGTATGCATATTCACAATACGTTACCGTGAGTCCGCGAGGTTTGATTTTCATATCCGACTGTAGTCAACATTGCGTCACGTGCTTCACCCCAGCAGGAGACGTCGTGTACGACACTAAACCCGAGGACATACGTGATCCATACGGAATGTTAGCAGACGACAGTGGAAACATGATTGTCTGCTGTCAGAAGTCTAACGAGATTGTCGTGCTGGGGAAGAACGGCCGCCGCCGCAAGACATTCCTGTCGTCTGCTGACGGCGTGAGGTCGCCGACGTCCATATCGTACAGACGGAGTGACAACACGCTTATCGTCACAATGCAGAATAAAAAACCCAGTTGTATCGCATACAAACTCAAATAAGGCACATTTGTTGTATAGAACGGGCTTTCGCAGTGTAATAACAAGGTGTATTAAAACCATAATACACTAGTGTAATAAACATGTAAACGAGACTGCTATGGAAAATACATAGGGCCGTTTCTTATGATGTGAGTAAACTATTTAATAAATATCGTATCGTATTTTGTTAACATTGTATTTTATCCCGTCAAGACGCACTAGTGCGTATGTGCCGTGAAACATGGTGCCGTGAAACCTTTTTGATATCCAGTCAATACAATTTTTGCATTTAACAGCCATTTGTAGGTGTTGACGGGATAAATAGAATAGTAGGTTAGTGCCGTGAATGGGAAAACATATCTGGCGCGGCACGGAAACGGGATGTGCTCGGCAGAGCCTCGCCCATCCCGTTTCCTGAGCCTTGCCAGATATTTGTTCCCACTCACGGCACTAATCTACTATTCTCTATATACTGTACTTCATTATCGTGATTATGACAGTGGATTTGTGTCTATGTCAAACACTATGTTTCCATTTGAGTATCCCATAGTTATGATCACGTGGTTACAACAACAACAACGTCGTCCACTCCAAAGTAAGTATTATTTTACATTTTCCTTAATATGCAACGGATTTTGATGAAATATGGCGCATCAAACGTGTCTTCAAGAGCTGCAATTTGGTGGTCCAGGGAGTTCGGCACAGACTTATGTCGTTTTTGCGAAGAATCGATTTTCGTGTCGGTAGACACGGAAATCGATTCTTCGCAAAAACGACAGAAGTTTGGGCGAACATACAGAGACCACCAAATGCAGCTTAACAAGACGCGTTTGATGCGCCATATTTCATCAAAATATGTTACGTAATAAGGACAATATAAAATAATACGTACATTGAATCAATGGATTCTGGAAGTTTCAGTACTTGTTGTTGTTGTTAGTACCACGTGATCATACACCTTGATAGTTGCATTCGATTATTAAATTATAAGTTACCCGTTGCATACACACAACCAGCCACCAACAGTATTGTGTATTCAAACATGTACAATGGAATATACCACAGATGTATTTATTACACTTGTTTGTTATCCTATTTATTACACTTCCACATTGGATAGATATGTGGTCAGCCAGCTGACTAGGGGCCCGTTCACTGAACTTCGTACGACTAAGAAGTTCGCAAGTGCAAAAATAAAGTTCGCAACAGCGGCCGATTTGGGGAATTTTTTAGGGGATTTGTTCAAATGTAAAAACCTCTACATGTACGTAGTAAATGGTAGAATTAGTGAACACAATTAATGTGCTATGTAAAAATAATCATTAACAAAATTATCGTACAAAGTTTAGTGAAACGAACCACGGATGACATTTGTGGCCAGTATAGATCCTGATCATTGTGTGATGTTGTTTAGAGACGTACACAATGTTCCACAGGTATAATGGCGAATACTGTATACCCTGATCAGACCGACCTTTTCCCAGTGAGGACCCGTATGTAAAGAATACTTTATGTATATTTTAACGGCCAGTCAACAGCTATGGTCATTTTAGGCCAGAGTCACTTAATCCCACTCTTTAAAAGTAATATGATTAGTACTAATCGTACTACCTTTATAATGGGTATAACTGGATTTAACTCTTGAGTAACAAGCAAGTCAAAGATGTACCCGAGGGCCAAGTCAGGGATATCGGGATTCTGTTAACCCTTAGACCGCTACTCACAACAATTGTCGTCTGCTGTTGCTTTTATATCTTGCCTTATTTCTCAATAAAAACATGGTTTCTGTTCAAGTAGTAATTTCCCCAAATTATCACAAAACCTCTCTGTTTTGCAGGACTAGCTAATGTTCGTCTTTATATTGGTGTTTAACGGCCTATCAACAGCTAAGGTCATTTTAAGGCCAGGCCAACGGGTTCGATCTCAAAAATCATAAAATCTGAACTGAATATTTACATAAAAAAATATATATATTGAAATTAGAATAACCTGACCTGGTGCCTGGTCTATACCACACCAAAGCCACTTGTCCCCTTCCCCTAAAATAGAATTACGACAGGACCAGCTAAAACCCTGCATTATTAAACATGTTGAACATTGATCATGTTGATGGTAATGCATCTCATATATGCGTAGAAAATTATGAAACAAAGTAGCAAACAAGAATTTAATTGAATCATATTTTTGAACCCAATTGTACCTATTGGTCACCAGGTGGGTGGCAGGTGGGAGCATGCGATGGGTAATTTATCAATCGGGGTTCACCCTTACAGAAATCCCGACTGGAGACCTGGTTTTGCTCTCAAATACGTCTTTGGCATTTTGTATGTGACAGTTGAATCTGGTGATAGCCCTTATGTGAGTATTTAGATACCCCCCCCCCCCCCCACCCCCAATGCAGCAGGTTGAATGCAGGATCGAACCCGTTGGCCTGGCCTTAAATGACCTTAGCTGTTGATAGGCCGTTAAACACCATTAAACAAACAAAGTAACATACATCGAAAAAACAACATGTAGTTCCTTTTTTACACAGTGCAGATTCACACCAGCTTTGTGTGTTAGTGCATTGTGATACACAAGAGAAACCCTCGTAACCCATTTCAGTCTGAGGATACGATAATTTTTGTTGAACAAATCTCATTATTTTGTTCATTCATCGATAAAGGTATATGTTGTTACCACTCATTTGAACCGTCTCGTTGAGACGGTTCAAATGAGTGGTAACAACATATACTTTCGAAAGGATATAAAGAAAATAGGGATATTTTTCTCTCAAAAGGTTCATGCTACTAAAAGCATATCCTGTCTGTAATGGGTTAAAGTGTGGTTTTATTATCGTGGCAGTCATATATTTATAAACTATATACAAACACTAAACAGCATGGCAGAAAATATTACAACGTCCTACGTATATACATGTACAAGTAAATATATAGTACAGTAAACCCCCACTAAACTGGACACCCAGTTGAATTGCCTAATAACATATTTCACTGTAATTCATCTGCTATTATAATGTGTGTTCATGATCACAAAGTCCTACATATACACATGTACAAGTAAATATATAGTACAGTAAACCCCCACTAAACTGGACACCCAGTTGAATTGCCTAATAACATATTTCACTGTAATTCATCTGCTATCATAATGTGTGTTCATGATCACAAAGTCCTACATATACACATGTACAAGTAAATATATAGTACAGTAAACCCCCACTAAACTGGACACCCAGTTGAATTGCCTCCAATAACATATTTCACTGTAATTCATCTGCTATCATAATGTGTGTTCATGATCACAAAACTGTCTTCTGTTAATATTCGTGAAATACAGTGGAAACACTCGCTAAACCGGATACCC